>JAOVVG010000002.1:17120614-17183586 GCA_028566375.1 Leptodoras nelsoni
TACATCACAAAGACTTGCTGTCTTGGTCACAGATGCGCCAGCAAGACGTGCACCAACAATTTGTCTTCTTTTGAACCATGCTATGTCACCCATAATGTTGTGTGCATTGCAATACCCTGCTAATTGAACCTTCACACTCTGCTCTTACTGGTGCAATGTGCAATTAATGAAGATTGGTTCAATTTAGCCATGAAACCTCCCACACTAAAATGACAGGTGTTTCATTTTCATTGTCTAACCCCTGTACATACTGATTCTCCAAATAGTGAGACTATCCTTCTACTAGTCAGTTAAATCCAATTAAAATTTGAAAATTAAAATAAAATAGAAATCCAAAATTAAATTTAGAAGTGGAGGATGTTGAGAACAGGCTATTAGCCACTGAGTGCCAAGCAGCACTCATAGTATGTGTATAAAGACCTTGCCAAGCTACCACCCACCCATTTTCACAGGTGGGCCTGAACTGTAAAGGACACCTGAGTACTCAGCACCTGGCATTGGCATCACTGCATGCACACTAATATACACCCCTGTAAATGTGTTCTCACTGTGTGGGGAAAATGTATACAAGGAAGTACAGTATATTTGATACATACTGAGATGTTTCTTCATTAATAGACTGTTGTGCTGACAGGACAGGGCTGGTATTTGTGCCAAAATGTGAGATATGTATTTACTCAAGTGCCGGAGACGCTTTGCACAATGAAATCGGATTATCACTGTGGCACTATGGGGGATAGCCAGATCAAATGATCCTAGAGAGGAGGGAGTGTGGGGGGGTGAGGCACTTGGGATCTGACAACAGAGTCAATTCTGCTAATTAACTGCCAATTAGCGGGTCCTAAATGAGGGGGATGATGATGATGTGGCTGCTCTGCCAGCCAGCCACAGCCGCCAGGCCTCTACTCATCTCTTCCCATCCACTTCATTCTGTAGCTGTATATTTAGAAAGAGCATGGTGCACCATGGCTGCTGCTGGGACTCCCAGGTGGCATCCTAAAAAAGGCCTGACATTTCCATGTGGGTCAATGTTAAACAGATAACCACCAACTTCAGTCAACTGTCCTGCTGAAGTGTGAGAGATGCAGTGTGTGTATACATGCACACACACCGTGGATGTATATATCCTGCTGTACATGTGTGCGCGTGCCAGACAGAGAGCCAGAAATGTGGGTGTGCCTAAACTCAAAAGCCTCCGCTTTCAAAAAATCCCATGCTCTTGATCAGGAGTTAAAAAAGACATGCAAGCCTGCCAATTTATAGTTTTATATTATATTTGGAAAATGTTAGCTATTATTCTGAATTTCATAACAGCTGGGCATGCCAAGTAAGCTGGTCATAAAAAGGCATTAAAAAATTATAAAGCAGCTCTGTTTCTGCATGTCTCACTTGAGTGTTTAAGGGGAACAAGCTTTACGAAGCCATTAACAAAGCTGACGGTGCAGGGAGCACTTGTGCTGGTCCAGACTGGCATGGGCATGAGGGTGAGAGAGTCTTGGGAGGGCAGTTCAGCTTGTAACTTGGCAATGTTGGCAGTTTAATTTTGGCATGCCAGTGCAAGATGAAAATCAGCTTAGATGCTGCATTAAGTAGCATTGGAGCATGCGGAGGTAAAATATAGTTCCTGTTTTGCAGCTTAAATGGGAGTTGAGAGTTACTGATGATCTCACATAACCTCATCAGATGGGGGGGTCTGTTGTCCTTTCTGATTTTAATAAGTTACCTATTGCTCTCCAATTCCCACTCGCATTTGCTTCCATATCTGTTCATTCCTCCATAAATAAGTGAGCCAGAGAGGGAAGAATAGGTAAAAATAGAAAGTGGCACAGTGCCCTCCTTATTGTTATTGGTGATCCACAGCCGTGGCAGCAGTGATGACACTGGTGGCAGGGAAATGGTCCATCGCTTGCACACTAGGCGACAACCCAACAAGCCAACAAGGGCTGATTTCCTTCCTTTTTTAGTATCTCTCTCTCTCTGTCATCAGACTCATCTTTCAGACTGTGGAACAGCGGTGTGCCAGGCAGGCTATACTGGGGAAAAGGAGGGGGTAACTAATGCTTGGTCGGTGTGTTTAGGGAGTAAAGCAGAGGCATGTCGTGCTGAGCCTGATGCTGAGACATGAAAGGATGCGGTCAGGCCCCATTTAGCCCAGACTGATAGAATAACACACAGGCTTTGAGAATGACAACTGCAGCTAGAGCATCCCATTTTACTCTCTCTCTCTCAGTCTCTCTCTGTCTCTCTCTCTCTGTTTCCTCTCTGGCTCTCTTTACCAGGTCAAAACAGCATGCTATCATGTGCAAACTCAAACAAACCATACTTTGGCTGTGCTTGCCTGACTTCAAAAACCCAAAATGTAAATAAGCATAGCTGGTTTAAAGGCTGCCTATTAGCCACCTCAGTGCTTCCTTTATTTCTGAGGATGCTATGTCATTTCAGCAATCAAACCAGGTTATCGTTTGAGGAGCTATTAATGCCCCACCTTTACATGCAAACATCTGCAGACACGTTGTACTTTAACCTTCGCTGAAGGAGTGTCTTACAGTAGGTATTACTCTTGTACTCTCTCTCTCTCTCTCTCTCTCTCTTTCTTACAGGTGAGTTGAGAAATTGGAAGCATTAAGAAGTAGTAGAATGGTTAGGAAGTGTATAAGGACTGCATGACACATACACACACATCAGCAAACAGCTGGAGATGGCCTAAGGGCAGCTAGGTGAGAGCAGGTACATGGGCAGGTAAGGGAGGATTCCTGGCACAGCAGGACGCAGGGTAGAAAGAGAGAGAGAGATGCGCCGTCTACTTATATTCACACAGAGCGCCCTTGTGCCATCCTCCAGGGCCAATTGTGCCTCAGGACAAAGCCATGATTCAGCACATCCTGCCCTAAGGGACAACTGGAAACTGAAGACGTTGCCCTAACCCCAACCCCTCCCCACCTTCTTTCTTGCCCTCTCCCTGTCTCTCTCTCCTTACTGCTATCTCTTTGTGCTGCCGGCTAGATCCACGCCAGTGCCCGATATCAAAGCGAGGCCATACACAATGCCTGTTTAGAGCAGGAATTTGGAGCCTTTTTGGCCTATCAACAGGAATTTCATATGGCAGAGGTCTGTCATATCCTGATCTCTATACCACCTCCAGCAGGACAAGAAGACACCAGGTTGGGGGTTGGGGGCCTGTCTGAACAAAGACATGCTTAAGTCAAAGTCTCAACCTGACTGGTGGAAAAAATATCCTGTATGTGGCTCATCTTTCGAGGCCTCAGAAACATGTTGCTGTTAGACTGCGCTGGTAGTCTGGAGGATCCATTTCATATGTGTAGAGTTCTGGTGAAGTAATAGACTGCAGAGTAGCAATAACGAGGATGCTTCCATCCACCAGGCTCCTACAGCCTCGTCACAAGCATTACCAACATGCTGTGTTTTTGAGGGTTCAGGACCTAAAATAAATAGAGTACTTGCCTTTTCTGTCTGTCTGTCTGTCTGTCTCTCTCTTTTCTGTCTGTCTCAGTCCAGCCCCTCTCAGTTTAGCAGTCTATTTCTGCATTAATCACCATGACACAGGCAAGGCAACTCAATTTTCTGCTCCTATAGCTAAGGTGCATGGTGCACTGAACGGCAGCAAGAGGCATGAAACAGCCAAGCAGGGGCTAATCTTTAGTTACTAGTGTAATTGAAATGCTATCCACACTGTAGGGTGCATTAAAGGCAGATAACGGCAGTTCCTGTGGTCAATTTAAGTAGCTTAACTTCCCCAGGAAAAAAATTGGCCGTCAGATAAGGCAGACAAACCAGGCTAATTCTCCAGGCATGTCCCTCATTGTGATCCAGGAAAAATGAAGTTAAAAAATAATGAATCACAGAACCAAAAAAAATATATATAAAAATCAATTGACCCTCGGGTGGCTTGTGAGCCTGCGAGGCAGATAAACCTAAAAGCTTGGTTAATGTCAGCCTGCCTGTACAGAATAGATAGAGCATTCTGTAAATGAACCGGCTTTGATAAATATGTTAAGAAAGGATGGAAATAAAAGGCAGGGACTTCTCATTTGTAAATGGAAAACCCTGTACACGGAATTAGAATGATAAAACGGGGTTCCATGTAATTAAGTTTGTGTAAAAACCCAAAATCCATGCAAATACCTTTCCCAGAATTGTGAAAAGAAGCTGTCAGTTCGATTAATCTGAACATCACTGACAGAATGTACTGAACAAAATGAAGCTGCAGATAAAACCAGGCATAGCATTTTGATAAGTAATTCCTGTATCATTTCTTTGCTTCTGTGATCATTTTATTTAATCCTCCACCCCCAGTTATGTGCTAAGCCATGTACAAAGGCAGTGCTGGCCAGGCCACCAGAACCTTAATCCACCATATAGCATGTGTAAAATGGGAAAAGGTTTTTTCCAGGGCAGTGACAGAGGAAGCAGGATCACGGTTGGGAGCACTGGCAGAGGCGTAAGATCTTCCTTTTTTTTTTTGCTTAAACATATCAAAGTGAATAAATATATATCAAACAGAGAGTGGTGACTTGGTGCTAAACGGTTTACTGATACCTTGGTTGCTTGCTAGCCATGGAGGATAAGGAGGTTGAGAAAGATGGTAAGGACTGAAAATAAAATGCTTTATACGGTTTATGAGCATTAATCTGGCCTTTTCGGGAAGGGAGAGGCATGTGAAGCCTTTCAAAAATGAAAGATCGGGTTATGCTTGTGACAGAGATAGCAACATCAAGACTTGACTTACCAGTTGTTTACTTGTAAGATGGTTAGGCCTGTGTCTTGGGCTAGCTGCTTTTTCTGTTCTTCTGATGGGTACGGGTGCTGGAAAAAAAGGATAGGTGTTAGGGTTGTTTTTTTTTATACTCATGGCTTAAACAGGAATGTGTACCTTATTGTTATATAACCCAGATCAATGTTGGTGTTTATGTGTTTAACATGTGTCCATGCCAAGTGTGTTGTGTAACACAGAGCCCTGCTTTGGTTACACTAACAGAATAGTGTGCATGTTTAGTCATGACCTCCACCCTACTCATGTGTACACACATACATATACACTTAAGCCTGTTAGGGGCAGTAAAACAAGTTTGTCAGTGGCAGCAATGCTGCTCCACCCCCAGTAGATAACCACAGATCCACACACCGCACACTTCCACCTTTTATAGCTACAGATTGTTTGTAACATGCTGATCATTCCACTTGGCACTTCCTCTGAACTCTGCTGAATTCCCCTGCTGAATGAAGCGCAGGCCTGAGTGAATAAGGACAGAATAAATCTTCCGTTCCTAGACTGCTACAACAGGGAAAACATATGAGGCTAATTTCTCTCATCCCTGGTGTCTTTTTGTCCACCGCTTCTCAAGGCTGGCCAAATCAGTAAAGCAAGACATTTCTCTGAAAGGTCTCCCATTGCTGCAAGTTCTACCTGAAAATATAATTCCCCAGCCACGGGTACAATGACACAATTTGTGTCAGCTTCAATATGCCAAATATAAGACAACAGAAATGACAAGCCGGGATTTTTTTTTCCTTCTCTCGTCTGTCTGTGCCGTGAAGCATGACAAAACAACCCAGATCTGTAGTGACAGATGTCTTTAAGAGCCAGATTAAGACTCAAATCTCACAACAGAACAAACATCATACCTCACATTTATATTCCACACAAGAGCACAGGCACTTGCACAAGCACAGCACACACATTCAGTGTGAGGAGCTAAATTACACTTTTGTATTTAGTAATACCAAGGTGTGAAATATGCACAATATTGTTTGCTGTCATATCATTATAGAAATACAGTACAATAGTGTCCATATACGCACGGAAATAATAGGTACTGTAGCATATTCTGATTTAATTAATGTCATAAAAACATTCAAAGAATGCCTCTAATGAACACAAAAACAACAAAAAGTTCGAACTAATCGTGAAAAGGTTACAGGATAAAATGTAATCAGTTTTCTACTTGTGTATACTCCCGCTTTTAATATTCTAAAATGGTCATCAAAGAAATATGATAACGCTTGCATAAAAATGCATTTTGTGATTGCTGGGTGATGACATCTCTTTGGCAAAAGGAGCTCATTTTTTTTTCCTTCGTGCACAGACACATGTGTGATTGTGTATGAGGGTTTTTTTTATGCGTGTGTGTTTTGCTTTCCCCTTTCATCAGTGAACAACAATGCATAACCAGAGCTGACTGTCTGGATGCTCTGCTTTAGCCTCCTCATATTTAACTGGGTTGAGCCATGATACGGTGCAGAGGCAGTAATGATACTGCGCTGGGGTGAGGGAGGGTGAGAGAGAGAGAGGGAGAGAGAGAGAGAGAGAGGGAGAGAGGACAACAGCAGATTGGATGTGGTCCTTAGTCATTTACATTGTATTAAGGCTTCCTGGGCCGCTTGGGCCTGGCACGGGTCATCAATCGGCCCGTGGCAGGCTGTGGCGCAGCACAGCCTGGTGATAAATGCATGCTTCTCTGCCTGCAACAAAATGAATGGTTTGAACAAACAAGAAAGATGTCTCATCAAGGAGAGTGGAGATATTAAAACCCCAAGCGGAAAAAAAGAAAGGAGGAAAAAAGCCCTGAGTAAGGAGATTTTCTGTGACCACAGAGACATGACACTGAAAAAAAAAATCCTATTTCATTCACCAGGACTCTATCAGCTCTGTTTCGCACGCTGCATTGAATGCAGGCTTGTGTCTTCCAATCCTCTCTATATGACTCCCCCTCCTCACCTGTCTCTCTCCCTCTGTCCATCCTTGCTTTATTACAGCGTGGACCACCCACTCTTTACACTTCAAACTGCTTGAGTGGTGATGCAAAGTGCTAAATATATTAAGGGGAGCTAAATTACACTCCATATAATGGACTGGAGTTTGTTTGTGAAAAGACAGAGGTCAAAAAACCCCATATCCTCTTTTCTAGCCTTCTCCCTCAGTGCCGCTTATGAACATGCTTACTTAATGGCTGAAATGCAAACTTGCTGTGAGAGATCAGAGAAATGATTGAAAATCTCCTTGCTCACTTCAAATCCAATCAATAGAGCGAATTACAAACTCCCAGTCCAATATCCTGAGAAACTGATTGACCACAAAATGTGAAGAAGTGCAGTCTATAAATAATTAGGCAGTGAAATGAGCAGGTTATTTTATTGCAGAGGCCAGCGCTAGCCTCCGATCGAAACAACTCTGTTAATTATGCTGCGGCCTGTTAATGGCACTGGCGCTTTGCTTTACCCCTCTCTCTCTCTCTCTCTCTCTCTCTCTGTCTCTCTCTCTATCACACACACACATGCTCATTCTCACTCCTCACGGGATACACCATTGGATCATGCAGTCCACTGCAAGTACATGTTGGCTTTTTTATTTCCCAAAGTGCATATAGAGTGTGTGTGTGTGTGTGCTCTAGTTCACATGGGTGTGAGTGCTTGCAGTCCTGCAATCGGTTAAATTATAGAGTGCTGCGGTCGAACGTAATGACCACTGTAGCATCAGCCCCCCCCAACAACATCCATGTACCCGCACTAATACAGTGCAATCCCCCCAAGACACACTCACACACACACCACTCCCGAGAGCTATGGGCTGACCATGCTGCTGATGGATGACTTCATCAGAGGAGGAGCAGGCAGCAGGTCAGGGGGAGAAGGAATCCTGCTGCTTTCTTCAAGCTAATGAAGCTCTGCAAATCACATGCTTTCTCCTGTCTATACACACAACCCCATAAACTACACTACACACGCTCTATATGCCCCCCTTACAAAACAATGCTAATGGCAGGCACCTGCAATATCATAATTTGGTTATAATGCAAATATTGCATCAGCTTATAATAATAAAAATAAGTTATAATAAGTTATAATAATAAGTTGCATTTATATAGCTCCTTTCACAAACCCAAGGACGCTTTACATCAAGGAGAAGGGGGGGTGGGGTAATGGGAGGAATAATGGAGACATAAGGCATAATGAGACTTATTTTAACATAAGAAAAAACCTACATGAGCATACATATGAATAATAATTACATCACAATATTGCCTTTTTTCAAGCTTTGCTGAATTTGAATAAAAACAACAGAATCTTGTATTTACAGCTCAGCTGTAAGCATATCCCAATAATGTGTGAACTGACACTTGGGTGTGACATTTTGTTTACGTAATTAACTGTAAAAGAGAGCACTGTTTAAACTAAAAGAGCATTCTGGCAATTTGTTCTGTCTCCAGTGTATGTGTAGGTGGGTTTGTGTGGGTGTGTGGTTGTGTGGGTGGTGTGTGGTGTGTATGGGGCAAGTTAGTGTTTTATGTTTGTTTTATTTTCTTTGGGAGCAAGCTGCTTCCTGACAACAGGGTGAAAACGGGCAAGAATGCAACAAGACTCAGTGAGTCAGACTGCCAACTGAACTGCCACACCCAGCCCCTGGAAACACACACACACCTACACACACCTATGTTTTGTGATACTGTATGAACTATCACATACATGTCCAACAAAACCACAATGTGTGTCTCAGAAGTTAAGATCCTCACCACGGTCCGTCACTGTCACCACGCTAATACAATTCCTTGGGATTCTGCATTGTGATGCACCGCAGAGCCACAGTAAGCATGGCACATGCATGGTGCAATGCTGCTACACTAGTTCCTTTGGAATCTAAGGGGTGCTGGGCACCAGAACCAACACTGAGATAGCAGACAGCCTATGTCTGTCTCACTCTTTCTTCATTTCTTTTGCTCTCTTCTTAGCTATTCCCCTACAACAATCACTGTCTCCAATCCGATCCTGCAATGCTGGCTCTGTGCCAGTCCCCTGTTTTGCTCTACATTGTTGATTTATGTTCACTGAAGAGGTGCAAGGTTCTCCAACAACTTTGGCTATCAGTTTGCTTGCCAAGCAAACTGTTGCCTTGCAAAAAGAGCAAATTGTATGGCATGATAGGGAGGGGGGTAATGGGGAGGGGTGAGTCAGCCCCTGAGGATGTCCTACAACAGGGCTGCTGAGGGCAAACATGCATTAGGGCTAAAAAGCAATCACTCCCACACTCTTTCCCAAGGCTATCTGAGGGCAACGTACACACGCACAGCGCTCGGTGCCAAGAAACACCCGGCGGACAGTTACCAGAATGTTTAGTCTTTAACTTTGGTTCATAGCAGGGGCTGCCCTCAAATCCAAAGTTATTAAGTGAACTGGGCCTCCTCAACTTTAATATTGATTTTCCACTAAATAACCTGAAACTTAACAAGCTGTATTACTAAGAGCGTGCACAAATCAGCCAGTCACAAACGAAGCATCTCACGTACTCTATAGCCTATATGCAGTCTAATCCGCACTCAAGAGACATTCTGTGTGTGTGTGTGTGTGTGTGTGTGTGTGTGAAGGGTGGGGTACAGCAGTAATAGTAGGGATGAGGGAGGGGACCTTATGACTTGGGGACAAAAGCCCTTCTTTGTTTCTCTCACTGCCAACTTGCGCCGTGGCCTGCAGCCATAGTGATGAGGCTGTTTAATCATCAGATCAAGTTCGTGGCTTCCCTTTCCACCATGGCTGGCCAGCCCTTTCAAGGGGAGCAACCTGATCTGCATGTCCTTGCAGGAGAGAGACGGATAAGGAGGAGGAAGAGAGGTTGAATCTGCCTCTCATCCATTCAGCCACTGGATTCAACCCAATTCAATCCTCTCTCCTTGATTCATCCTACACACTAGCAGTTTAACCAGTACATAACAGCTGGGTGTCTCACTTTGCTGAGGTAATGTGTTACTTGTGCTGCCTTACTCTCGCTACCCATCAGGCTAAGACTTAGTTTCAGCAACTCCTGACAATGAGTTTATCAAAGGCTTTCACTGTTACAGTATCTTTGTTCACATATCCTTTTGAAGTAGGGGCTCACTACTGTTTATGGGAGCAGTAATGGGATAACGGGTGAGGGCTGGCCTTTGTTGGACACTGCGGTCAAACCCAGGCCAAGGGTGTGCAAGTGAAAGGGAGAGGCCCATAGCTGGGTCAGGAGGCATGGCAAAGCCCAGCCACTTGTCACTATTGCCTGTCATAAAGTGTTGTGACTATTTGTGCTTGAAGCCAAATTAGGCTAGTCTAGTGAATAAACATCAACACCAATTTAATGGCCTGCACACATTGTAAAGCAGCAAATGGAATGGGTAGACCATAGCAGAAGGCTTGGGAAGGACTTGCCAATGCAAATTAAGTTTTATATATATATATATATATATGCATATGCAGTGTTTCACACCCCTCACTTTCTGGGAACCTTAATGCTTTCTGTCTCATACATAACACATAGACTTGTAATATAATTTTGTTAATGTATCTCCATGGACCTTTCTTCCTAATATTTCTATAATGTAAAAAAATTCCTTTATTCCTCATTATGTAGATATTTGGTCACTATAAAGAGCTCAAGACATACCCTGCCCCCCACTAAACACACCCCTCCCTTGAGCAATGTCCCCTGTTCTGTTTTACCAGACTTTGTAATGACTTTATCGGTCTGGATGGCACCAATAAGCAACAGACTCTAGATTCCTCATGGCACAGGCATTAGACCATTAGGCATCTAACTACCCCCAACTACTGCTTCAGCACAATCCCAATCTCCCCAGTTCCAAGATCCCCAAGGCTCCACATCCTTTCTTTTATACATTGCTTGCACTTATGAATGCTGAAAAGAACTGGATTCACCTAAATAGCATAACTCTGTGGTTGAAAAAACAACACTAATCACCCTAATCACAGAACCCAGAGTCCACCAGTTGGCCATCCGCATGTCTGAGAGGGTCTCAGGAGTGTGCAGCTGATCTCAAGCTTTACTTCCCATTGTAGCACTGCTTTGCTTTGAGATTGAGACCGGAATGGGGCAAGGGTCTGATCTAAGCCTATAGTAGAAGCTTATCTATAGAAACAAAAATTTCATGTGTTTAGTCCACAAAGCTAGCTTCTAGAAGTGGCACTTGCAATTCTCTCTTTTTTTCCGAAGTACAAAGCTAATGCGAAGACGTATTTACACAGACAACAGATCACCTTCTGAGGAAGAGATTTGTTTAGGAAGATTAACCTAAAATGGCTAAATTGTGCAAATTTCCTCTCTAACATCAGCAGGACAAAAAAAAACCTTTAAGGCTAGATCATAATGCCAAAAGAACAAGAGCAAATCTGTGATGTCAAACTTGGTTTAAGGTCAAAACTCTCAGAAGAGTAAGCCCAACACTTAGCCATTAGCTGGGAATGTGGGGCAGGCTGCAAACAGCTGCAGGGGCCACTTCCTGTAGGTTAATGATGCTAAAAGTGTAGAAGTCAAGCATGGCGTCCATTTAGCCAGCTCTGAGAGAGGACTAAACAACATCTCAGCAGAGAGGCCAAACCCCTCCACACATACATACACACACGCACATACACGCACACACACACACACACACACACACATATACACACAAGCAGACACACACACAAGCACACACACACATGCACATAAGCACACAAATACATGCATGCACACACGCACGCACACTCATCCTTGTGAAAGCACAGACACTTGAGCCAGCAGAACCAGAAAAGAATAACCGCACATAGCTAAAGGCCTCTCCATTAGCGTTTGCAGGAACACTTCTTGATGACAGACAGAGCTCAGCCAAACGTCAATCCTTCAGCAGTACCTGTGGTATGTTGCATTCAGGAATGCCACATGGACCTTTCAGAAATGCTCATCTTTTGTGTTAGCTTTACATGAGAAAACATTCTGCAATTCTTGTGCATCCAGGTGGTGTATATGCTGTTAATTGAAGAGCCTTGGAGGGTTCAACAATCTCTATGTTTCAGAGTTGAGATGGAAGAGGAGTTTAAATGGTTCTTAGAGGCGCATGGCAGATAGAGGACTGGAGGGATTTAAGCAGTACCACGTCAGCCTCCTTTAAGAGCATTCCAGTAGCCCCTTTAGCCTGTAGTGCTCTTCTGCTCAATCCTGCCCCTAGGCCCGCTGACCCCTGACCTGGTCGGTCAGCTTGGCTATAGACTCCTCGTTTGTTACTGGTTTTATCCACTGACAAAGCAGGCAGGAAGCTGGCAACTGCCCAACAGCCCCATGGGAGGATGACCATCAGCTTGCTCAGCTTACCACTTATTAGAGGAAGAGAGGGGAGGGGGGATGGGACTATTGCGGGGGCTGAATCAGAAACGTGGCTGACCTTTTTTTCTTGCCGACAGTTTTTCTAACTAATGAAACGTGAAAAAAGCCTGGAAGCCACAAACGTTCCCATCTCCCACTAACCCGATCAGCAACGCATGTTAGCACCTATCAGGCAGCAGTCCAGGGACCTGACAGAGTCTCACTCTCATCCGTGTATCATTCCACAAAAAAACATTGAAATATTATCTGTCTCACACACATACAGGCTTCTTTAATTCATAATTTACATAACAATGCCGTCTAATAAAGCTAATAAACACATTTCAGCCTCAAATCTTGTACATCTTTCAGAAATTGCAGCCTACCTCTTTTCTCGCCTTCTCAATCCCCAATACCTCATACTGAGGCATCAAAGGGAGCTCAAGCAATCCAAACATAGCCACTACTCACAAAGCTCATGTGCTGTCTTAGAAAGGAAGATAAAGGGAGATCCACTAAGTAAGAGTTTTTGGACTGACCCAAGCCACCAACAGGAGAGCCTTAGCTCAAGCTCGGTGCTTTCTCCACAGCAGAGTGTCTAGGTCTTAGAGTGCAGAGGTCTTCTGCAGTATAGCAGGTCAGGAATAGTGAGGAAGGCTATTAACCTCTAGGGCTAAAATGTACTATGATGACTCCCTGGCTCAGAAAATGTTGACAAGCATCTGTGTTCTTTTCAACAACTTATTGAGCTACCCCCACCATTAGCATTGCCCATTCCCTTGCGAGGAATGTAACACAACCTCTAACTCGTAACCCAAGGCCCTCCACTACTGCATCACTCTGTGAGGTGTAAGACAGCTGTTGTTGAATTTTTTTTAATGCACTTACATTTCACACTCTGTCACCCAGCCATTGCCTCCACTAATGCTTCATGGTGCAATCAAGCAAGGGAAAGTACAGTAGACTTTGATCAGCAGTAATCAGAATCCATACTACTATAATGGTGTATGAAAGTGCTTCAGTAATGCCTTCGTTATTGACAGTGCAGCTCTATTGTGAACGTATGAAGGCTTGCTTTCTTTTTGGAAATAAAACCCCACCCAAGTCACTATTCAAGGCTAAAGTTTGAGCAAGGTAGGAAAAACTTTTTCCTATCAGGTTTACAATAACATACTTCAAATTTACCTTCATATTTTAGACTGTCTCACCAGCCAGGACTGGGAGGCCCATTCAATCTGCTGATTGACATTAATGTCTCAGGAAGTCAGTTATGTGAGTGAACCCTGCTGCCTTATACCAGGGCCACTATGGAGGGGAACTTTAAGTGTTTCTGACCATTCTGGGGCCTGGGGTGGAGGTACTTATGTAGAATATAGAGGACAATGGGTCCAGTCACCCCTTGGGCAAACCTATGTCGGGGCCTGTGCCAAGGAAGCCAGGATGGAGTGCATTTGGCTGTTGTGGTTAAAGATATAAGGCAGACATCTTGAAGCAGCTTTGCAGATCACTTTAATACTGGGGGCTTGAGATGGTTCTCCACAATTCCATTACTGTCAGTGGTTACCACATCTATTATAGCAATTACAAGCAGGTTTCAACACTAGGAATGCTACGAGGAAGAATTGTTAACATCTGCCAAGCTTGTCCCATGTGTCAGAGGTTGTCTTTGCTTAAACACACATCTTTTCCACTCACAGCACGTTTCTTCAATGTCACTCCCCACATTTATTTACTTAATTCCTCTCAAACTGTGCCTTAAAGAGATCCCTCTCGGTTTGAGTCCAAATAACTTAAAATGATGCGTGAAGGCTTGCCTTCCTTTTTCTCCATAGGCTTCATTACTTTTTAATATCTGTGCAGGAAGAGGGAAAATGGCGTGGAGATAATCAATGGTATAGAAGCAGTAGGCCATTAATCTCCCAATGGATTCCATTCTAATACATACACTTGCATGGGCAAACATGGGCTCTGTTGAATGCACATGTCTGCCTGGATGGGTGACTTAATGAAACAGCAAACTCTTGCCTTCTCAGAGGAGTTTCCTCTCAGTGAAAAATGAGTCATCCAGCATTTTCAGTGCATCTCTGAGGCAAAGGAAGAGATGGAAACAACACATTGAATTCAGAGGAGACTCAAATACGCCCCAATGCGAGCGAGCAGCACAATGTGAGCAGCAGGCCGGAAACTGGGTGAACTGGAGCAAGTCCCCATGGAGATTTTATCAAGGATCCCTAATGTGAACAAGAGTTAGGCTGATCTGGGAGTAGGACACAAAGACAGGGCAGGGAAGGAAAGGTGACCTGCTGTAATGAAGCAAGGCTGAAGAACAGACAGATAGCCAGGGAAAGGGAGAGATAGGGATATGGGGGAGGGCAGAAAAAGAGGGGAAAGGGAAAATGGGCAAGAGAGAGAGCAAGAGAGGGAAAAAGGATATGCAAGCAGGATATGAGAAGGATAGTGAGACAGACAGTGAAAGATAGTCAGTAAAAAAGAAAAGCCCACCACCTGGGTCTGTTGTGGAGTATGTAAGGTGTGTTTTTACACAAAAATTTGTACATAGTGACCTTCACACTGGGTGTGCTGTAACTGGAGCTTACTTCTGGTTCTCTGAGACCTCATCTCAATGTGCTAAACAGGCACCTGAAGACAGGATTAGCCACTGTGACCTACCCACAAAGGTAACAGATGTACCTGCATGGAATTAAACCTCCTAGCAAATTTAATACACAGTGAAACATCCATAGGCAGTGTGCTGGGGCATAGTGGAAGTGAAAAACTAAAAAGAATGTCTGGGAGATGGGAGAAAAAGATCATTGGAAGGTATTCGGGAGCGATCTAGACATGTTGATGGGTGGCCTGGCAACGACCAACAGGGACAACAAGCAGATGATTGTAGGAATAAGCAAAGTGAACTTTGATATGTTTTTTTTTTCATGCAGGGCAAGAAATACAATGCAGTGTGCCTAACAGGATAGCAGACATGGATAGAACATGCTGTAGCCTTGAGGTGGCAGAGATTTTGTTCCTGTGTAGAAATCACTGCTGTCACTATGTGTATGATTCTCCCCTGCCAGTGCACTCTGCTGTGACGAATGAGCTGCACTTCATTTGCTGGTGATTATGCGGGTTGCTGGCCCTCTAAACCCCTTTGAACTTGTAATTGCTGCTGGTTTTAAATAATGAACATTAAGGGGGATTCGTCAAAGTGTGGATAATTATAGGTTTCCCCCCTTTTCTTGTGCTTCTTGGAAGTAGAGGAGGAAGAGGAGGAGAAGCAGGGAGGTGGTTCTGGCTGCCGAAGTGTGCCACATCGCGCCAGGCCTTTTTATCTAAATCAGTGTAGCAGCTCGGTTTGTGAGCTTTAGAGCAAGCTTTTGTGTGTGAACCTTGGAAGCCCTGGGGATACAGGGACTAGCACACAATGATCAATATTCACACAAGGTTCACATCTGGAGCCAAAGCCTGCTCTGGTTAGATTTGCATTTACACTTTTTGGTGGCATGTTCCTTGTACCCTACATCTGATTCCTTCTGATAATGGGCAGTCTGTCATATGTGCTCCTCTGTGTAGCCGAACATGCTTCCACGGATTACAGCGACCAGGGAAGCTCTGGTACGCACTTGCTAATAGCAATACTTGTGAGGAGCTGGGCCAAAACATCACATCGTTTCTCAGTCATTCAGGCAGGATAATGCCATGTGGTGCAGGGGGTGTGGGCACATCTTTGGTGGCAGCTTTGAAAATTGGGAAACATTAGAGATGCAAATGCCATGAGGTGGAGAAAATTTTTTTTGCCTTGGCTAATTAAGCATCCACATCAACATGCAAGTTCAATTTTCCATTAACTTAAAATGAAAGGAGAGAATGTTTTTAGCTAACACAACAGAGTACCATATGAAATATGGAAAATATCAAAAATATAATTTCACATTTGGGCTAAGAATTCTACATGGAAAGAGGGTAGAAAACTCACAAGACAAAATGGCATCAGTAGCTTTTGGGGGTCCCATGGCAAACCAAACAAACAGACAGACTGTTTTTGATTACAGTCCACTCCCCTTTCTCAACTCTCCACTTCCCTTTTTGTCTGCCTTTTGCTACTTCCATGTTTGTACTATTTCTTTTCCCCATGCATTTCCCTTCTCCTGGTGTGAGCTGAATATCAAAGGGGCTGTATAGAGGCCTGCAGCAAATAAAGCCATCTCCCAGGACCGTCCTCAGATCCAGAGCCACCATGCTGATTAATGTCACAGCCTGCCCATGACCTGCCAGGGTCCAGCCCTGCTAACACCTCTGGCACTGACTGGTGGAATGGAGAGAGACTAGGGGAGAGAAAGGAGATTTTAAACCACCACGTTCCCCATTTAGCCATGAGGGGGAAATCCACATTTGAAAAAAACATGGTAAAGAACATACACATCTGGCCCCTTGAGTCTTCAGTCAGAGTTAGCTTTTCCACACAAGTGTTTATCTCGTCTTGCCCCCATGGTCCATTACATCACTGTGGTGTTTGTAGAAGCAGAGGGACAGGTCTTTTTTCATAATGTGCACACCAGTGTTATTGCTGTGGATGGTTGACTGAGGGTTGGAAGATTTGGGGCCTCCTGCTGCTGAAGCATGGGCTGTAGGAGGAGTCTCTAATGGGGTCTGGAGTTTATAAATCTGACTGCAATGCTCTGCATGCTCTCTGCGCCGTTTGGTTTCTCTTCAGGTCAAAGGACTTGCAGTCACCTCTGAATGCCAAATCACCCATCTATGCAGCCCCTGTAGCATGCTTCACTAACCATGCATGGTCAAAAAAAACTAGCACTGCCACATTCTAACATCCAGCACTATCAACTGGGAGTGGAACATTGAGAGAACCATTGCTTAAACACATTGGGTTATTCTCTGCTTAGCTACTGGATTGGAATCTTACCTCAATCATCTGCACACACTCTGAACAGCTTCTATCCTCTAGCGAAACCTCTCACTTTCGCTCATTCATTAAATAATGACCAGTAAGGCATTAACAACAGCAGTGATGAAATTACAGAGAGTAAAATAACCACCAGCTGCAAATTACATAAGCAATTACACTGAGGGATAACATGCTCTATTACAGCTAGAAAAAATGTATAGGTATAGAAAGGGGGAAAAAAAATATGTGCACAAATTCCAAAACTAGTCATTTTGTTTCACTCTCTTCTCTTAAACACACTTAGGGATGTTTTAGCATGTCCCACAGAAGAATCAACCTTTTAAAGAGAGACTATGACAGCAGGATTAGAAAGCAAAGTCAACAGATTTGATCTTTCACTGAGAAACAATTGCAGAATCCTCTACTCTAATGCTGTTGTAACACTTGGTGCTGCTGGAGGCTTATGATAGGTGTACTGTAAACAAGGCTTTGTCAGTCACTGAGACGCACAGAGCCAGGAATTAACATTAAGGCTGTTGACATGAACTGCAGAGACTAGTGTGGCTTTTCTTATAATTATAGAGTCCACAGAAAGCCTAGAAACTTGATATGAAACTTTCAGTTTTCACTTTTCATTTCACTTGAATTGAAAGTTAACTCCTCTCTTGTGTAAGGCCAAACAAGACAGACAGCACACGGCTAGAAAACAAATGCTTTCCATAATTCATATTGCATGTGCAAAGCCCATGTTTTGATTGTCATGGCCCTTCAATTCATAAAAGAGAGTGTGTTTAACAGTGAGCCTAGTCGTGCACCCCCCAGGTTTACAGCTCTATGTGAGAACAAGGGAATCAGAGAACAGATGGCAGACAGGGATGACTTGCATCATCGTTATGGGTCTATTGAACAGTCCACACTAGGACACACTGTCTGACAAAAGCACAGGCCAGACCTGCCCCTTTTGTAATTACCCTTACTTCAGCAACTTCAAAAACGCAGCTACTTTGCAACCCCTCCTGACAATTAGTTTTGCTGCACAAAAGCCTCTCATAAGCAACTCATAAACACATACAAATACATAATTATGTTCCCTGGTAAAACATCACAAACAAACAGCCACATGGATACATGTACACACACACACATGCGGCTTTGGTGCTGAACCGAACTGTTGCCTGGGTTGCCACGGGTGACTGGAGAGCTGACTTCTGGGTTTGGAAGCAAACGAGCACATGACAGATTAGTGTGTGGGCCTCCTTGAGCCCTGCACCCCTATGACCCCATGGCACCCCAACGGCCACCTCACCCCACCTCTCTCCGAACACAAAACAAGCACTAACCGGGCACTAAATGAAATCGCGTCTTGTGAATGGCCAAAGTATTAGCCCTCACAGCACGGCTGCATTGACATGCTGAAACAAAAGGAGGAATGTGGAAAAAGCTCATTTTAAAATGGAAAGGAGTAGAACATCCCAATAAGTGTGTGTGTGCATGTGTATGTACACGTGTGTATCTGCACGTGTGCCCAATCTTTAAAAATGTAGCAGATGTGCTCCAGCAGCGTAACAGCAGAAGGACAGAATTATACATCTGGATTAGGAATATTTTTAAAAGGCAGGGAGAGAACATAACTGGTTAGTGTGCTACTGTCATCTGGGACAAGCATCCTTAGCCCCGCGCACACATATTATTGGTTTAACTTGTTTATTTGTTTATCGGTTCATTTTCCAAAGGGTTTTAAAATCATGTCTCTAAGGGAGTGACCTGGAGGTGACACTGGGTTACTATGGCAATTAGTGTTCCTCTGGGGGCAGTGAATACTGTAGCTCTGTGTATCCAGGATCAGGTAATAGTGAGATTAAAGTCCTCGTGGATGTTTTGTTAAACCCATTTTAACAGCAAACGTCCCCAAACTCTGGCTTGCAAATTGTGTTCTAACAAGTCTAAAAACTTATGCTGAATCAATCAATAATTCATTCTCAAACAGCCTTTCAGTATAGACAAACAGTGGCTGCTATGAACTCTCACACCACAGGATGGAAGTTACACGTTGAAAATGAACCTTATAACATAAGCCCATATAAAGACGTGCTAATGTGCTATTAGGTTCTCCCACAGACCTCCAAAATGGTCATGGGATCTATCACTTCTCTTTCAGTGACCCCGGGGAGCAATACACCTGGCTTTGCAGCTTACAGCACTTCCCAAACAGGCCAGTTAGGAGGCAGAATGGCACAGAACTTGAGAGGCTTGATCTCAGAGACTGAGAAAGACAGCATGCTACCGTTCCACCATCTGACCAACTCTAGACCCTTGTAGAAATCCACTCAGCCTTGTTCCTAGCCTGCTCAAAGGGGCCTATTTATATTCATTGGTGTTTGAAGGTTTACGTTAGTGAAAAGACAGGCCAGGCCTGGAGTGGTATCTTTGTATCTGAGTGCTTCCTGTTTTTATTGCAAGGCCGACCCTTGTCTTTGCAGGGGCGCGAGGGCTGCTCTAGAGGAGGGATGACAGGGGCACGAACAGGCTGAGAGAATTCAGAGTAGTTTTCTGCTAAAACGTGCCCTCATACGTTTTGCCCAATCTAGTAGACATTCCTTATCGCATGTCCTCTTTTTTTCAAGTCTTCCTTCCTTTCACTCTTCTAGCATGTAATGCCTAGCAGAGGAATCTACTCTGCTGAGAAGTTTACCTTCCTGAGAATATAAGCCTAATGTACTATGGGAAAGCTTATAGCAACACACTGGGATTTCCCCTTTCCTAATGGTACTGGAAAACATCCAGAAAAGCTGGGATAAAAGACAGACAGCCACTGAGTGTGCAAGGCCAGTTTACACCATCTGATCTCTGCTCCAGTTAGTGTGTGTTACTGCACGCTGTATGAGAGTGCATTAAAATAAACACAACCACATTTCAATCCCGCATTCTTCATAGAGGATGGTGTGGGACCAGGCATCTTTCCCATCCCTTAGGAAGTTGTTGGTGGGTGCCAATTGAAGCGGTCCTTTTAACCAGAGACAATTGTAATGGCAAAAAGCTCAGTGAGATTTCTCCCATGAAAGTGTGGGGTCAAAGTGTGCAGGGGAGGCAGGAGAGGGGAGGGCCATCGATTTTGTTATACTGAATCCAAAAGCCAACAATTGTTACTGTTGGCCTGTGTTGTTTTTCTGCGCATGGGCAGGGGGGCTGTCCTTTTGAGCTTTTCAGAAAAGGTGACAATGGCTGGATGTTGAGAACATATGTAGAGAGACCCCTGGAGCTCATGGAAGAGTAGCTCCATGCTGGCCTGAGCATTTGAGAAAATACAACCTTACTCCTTTCATTCTGCCCTCTCTAATGAATGCCTGAATGCCAGAATGCCCCAATAGGCCATTCAGGGGCCAAAGTCCCCAAGAATTCTCTCTAGCACAAACGCATCCTGAAATAGGAAATGCATTTGCTTAACAAATTAAAGTAAAAAATAAAAGAGTTGGATGTGCTAGTGTGTGGTATGTGTATGTGACCAAGTAAGGAGTTGTATAGGGGCTGCAGTGAGTAGTAGAGGATAATTCAATTAGGCCTTTTTTTCACAGGAAAAAACTATAAAGGTAGGTTAAAAGGAAAGGATTATTGCTTGTACAAGTCCAACCAGGGGTTTTCACAAAAGGGTCCAATAAAGATGGGAGAAAACATGTAAAAAGCAAGAGAGCTACCAAAAGAAGTGGAAAATGGGGTCTTGAAAGCTGTACTTCCATGAATTAAAAAAAATACTCTGAGGCTTAATCTATCGTGCTTTATTCCCTCTCCCTTTCTTCTTTTTGTCTCTCTCTCTCTCCCTCTTCTCATTCACTATTTTAAAACAATTCTAAAGAAAACTGGCGGAAAGGGCTGTATAGCACTCTGTGAATCAGCCTTCATTTTGCAGTGCAATCGCAGCTAAGAGAAGCCCACAATAGGCATTCCTTGAGTCGCCAGGAAAGACGCCTAATGATTCCTCAATAAAGCAAGAAATTTCTGCATGGTGTGAGCCAAGTAAATTAACCAGGAGGCGTGTGTGTAAAAAAAAAACACTGTGGTAGGTGGCTCAAAGGAAGCTTCTAAATTTTTCTTCCCACTCAATAAACCAACTCGAAGATTGAAGACGACAGAGAGTAAATAAAGAAAAGAAAAAAAACAATGCTTGTGATATCTCCACAACTTCATTCTCAAATGAAATGTGTTTTACTGATTTGTTAAAAATTTCCAGCAGAGGAGATGTAGCCATGAACAGCTGTGAAGTCATTTTGATAATGATGGGAATAATAAGCACATGGCAAGGTTCGGGGCTTGGCTGTTGAAGCTTCACTGCTCCTGAATAGGGAAAAGTGATTAAACAGCTCCTGATTATCCCTGACCAATATGTAATGGATTTACAGGCCTTTCAATTAGGCTGTATTTGCAGGACCTCATTATTTGGGCTTTGCTTAGGTAATCAGGGCTGGGGTTAACGCTTCTGTGTTGGGGGTGCTACAGGCAGCATGGCCGTAGATGGCACGTGACCTTGTGACGCATACAGATCACAGGGCAGAAGGCTGCTGTCTTCATATTCACACACGCACAGCCAGACAGACAGACAGACAGAAAGAAAGACACACACAGCTCAACTTCTCTCATAGCCCCTTATGTAGCCATGTGTTTAGGAGCAGAGTTGCATGTAACCTGACCTTCTGACTCCAGATCAATACAGCTTCTAGTCTCCGATCATGTCCTGACATCAGAGAGGGCAACGGAACATGACCGTCTTTGGCCCCTTGCTCACCCCCACCAGCGTGGCCCCCTCTGGCTTGCTCTTACCCGGCTTACCCAGGCAACCCACACACAAAGACACATCAAACACCAGTCAGGATCTCACATGCCCTCCCTACTCACAACACACACTTTCTATAATGCGTCCTTTAAATATTTAATTGGATGAAGAATACATGTTTGCTGCACTGACCATGTGTGAGAGAGAAATGTACAGCAGAGATGAATAAGCAAAGGTTTGTTTAATTCTTCACTGGCACAATTATAACGAGTATTTGGTTCTTGTCAGCCACATAGTTTGGAGTGAAAGGTAATGAGATACTAGAAAATTGTTGTGGTTTTAGGAAGCCTCTTTGTGGTTAGAGAGGAAGAAAGAGGAGCGTGTTGTGCAAGGTCAGGCTACATGTCTCAGTGGTTTAAGTAAATTTTCAACAGGGAAAAGCAGGCCAGCTGATTATGTTGACCCCAGAAAAATACCAATATGAATCAATGTAAATGTAAATCAATCTGACTTTGATTTGTGTGCACTCAGGTGATTTTAGGCATGCTTTGTTTATGAATGTGGTTTGTGTGTACTATTAGAAGTCTGCTGTTAGTCATGTATTAGTGTGCAAATGAAAGCAAGTAAAAGAACACTTACTGTGAGGTGCTGGAAGAGCCATGCTCGCATGATGTTGGTAGCCACCTTGGGGAAGATGCCGCGTTTTTTCTGCCGCTTTTTGTCTTTGTCTGGGTCGTCATCGTCACCTGTACCAGGTGAGGCCACGCTGTTGTCTAAGCCGTCTCCTGGTCAAAACGAGAGCTCTTTAGAAACAGAACATAGTTTCCTACAGTCTCATACACTTTTCTCATACACTCATGGATGCAAGATTACTGGATTTGGTTTGACCAAAACACAACCCTGAACCATCTGCAGAATGCGTAGGTCAAACAACAATTATAGTAAAAGCAGCTCTTATAATTAATTAGATTATATTCGCATGCTTGACATAAACAGGAGTGGGAGGAGCTAACGTGCTTAAAATAAACACGTTCAAAGTAAACACCGATACAAATACCAACAAAACAAATGAACTGGAGTCCTGTTTCTTAGGAATAGTTGGAGAGAAAGTGGGAAGTGCGTAGTAGTGTTTAAGTGTTGCATTTGGACGCACATAATAGAGCGCAGTCCATCTCCCCATGGTCCCTCCCCCTCCCGCCTGCTCATTTGCATGATAGGGGCAAGGCAGCTTTGTGCTGCATTAATGCCTGTCAGCGTTTGATTTGGGCAGGAAACATGCGCATATCAAGGCAGGCTGGCTTCCTTTAAACCCAAGTTCTAATCCCAAGCCCTCGCCTTCTTTCTCCTCCTCTGCACCATTAACTGTGCATTAACAAAAATGATTTACTTTTAGCAGTCCTGGTTATTTTTTCTTGCCCTCGGGTAAAAATGCCTTGAAAGCCTTCCTTGAGGGCATCTAAATTATGTATCTGAAAAACTTCTGCACCAAGGCATAGCAGGTCCCTGACATTCTCCAAATCCAGACTTGTATGTCTTCCTGTTTTTGGGGAAACATCAATCACATGCACCTACACAAACCATAATCTCACATAAATATTTGAAGTAATAACATTAAAAAAGGGGAAAGAAAAAGGATCCAACTGGAGGAGTAATCACATGCAAAATGCATGAAGAATACAAGGACAGTGCAGACGTCCCCCATCTTTTTTCCCCTTTTTTTATTTTATTCTCTTTCTCCATACTGGCTTTACCAAGTGCTACGTGCCACTTCCATATTAGCAGTGCAGAGTGAAACAGAGGGCATGCGGAAGCTCTGCTCCCTGCCCGGACTTATAGAAACTGCCACTGCAGACCCACATGTGGGAATAGTGGATGGGGTCTGTGAGCGTTGTAATTGTAGAATGGGCATTCATTAGCAGCAAATGCCATAAATCCCAGGCTAAGTAAAAGCCCTTGTTCAGGAAAGCCTAAAACAATAAACTGGAGCCAAGCCGTAGCCTCAGCCTGACCGTGTGTGGCTTCCTGAGAAATGCGACCCAGACGGCGTGCTAATTCTCCAGTTTGCTCTACACTTCAATAATAATAACATCACCCAAGGAGGGGAGAAGCTTGTGTCTGTGTGTGTGTGTGTGTGCATGTATTCGTGCATGTGTGTGTGTGTGTGTGTGTGGAGGGGTTGTGGGGGGTGTTTACACATGTCATTTTTGGGAGTAACAATACAAACTTGTGTTGTTGTGGTGGTGTCATACGCTGCGCCTGCTGTTGGCCACACGGCCACTTTAGTAGAGTCCAGACGCAGAGAGGCTCATTGGCCCTGGCCAAAAGGATAGCAGATTAATTTTATTGACGTTTCCATTTTCACTGCAACGCGATAGCCTCCCCCTCACCGCGACTGGGCCGACCCATGCGTATTTACAGACTGACCTGTCACTTCATTACCCTCCAGCTCTGGCCGCTCCAGTAGGCTCAGCCTGCCTCCCCAGCAGGGTGAAATCAGACTCCCAGGCTTTCAGCAACTCTCTTTCTCCCTCACACACACACACACACACACACACACACACACTTGCATGTGCTACTACACTGTACACAATGAGAGCAGCGTGCTTCTCAGCTACAACTATATGTGTAAGTGGAAATGAGTTTACGTTTGCTTTAGTCATACAAACGTGTAAAGCAGAAAGGAAGGACAGAAGGACAGAGGAAAGAAAAGAAAAGAAAGAAAAAGAAAGAAAGAAAGAAAGAAAGAAAGAAAGAACAAACTTGCACATCCTCATTAGATCTAAAGGCGATGTTGGTGATTTACATCCGCCCACACTCCTTTCTTATGAGCCAGAGAAGAACTGCTGCAGGGCAAATTGTCCCAAACACTAATGGCTTCTGACTGTTCCCTGGCAACTCTGGCATTTTAACCTGTGTGGATGTGCAATCTGCTAAAAAAGAGAGACAGAGAGAGGGAGAGAGTGGAAAAAAGGGAAGGGGAAGCATCCCATCATCTGCCTGTGTGACACAGATGGGGATGGCTATTAGGAGGCAGGCGAAAGGCCTCAGGGAGGAGAGGTGCTGGAGTGTAGCCCCAGGCACTTGTAGAAAAGCAATGCCCTTGAAGGATGAAAAAAGCCAGGCCCTATTGCCCTCCTTCTTTATTCCCCCTTTCTCCTCACTGCATCCCTCTTTGTGTCATATCAACAAAATGTGTCCCCGATGTAAGCAAGGACAGTAAAGCTGATCCTATAACACAATTAACACAAGCAAATAGATGAAATCATTTGCTTACTAAAGTATGAGTATTACACTTTTCCTACCATATATGCATGTGTGCTAAAATGTATGCCATGCTAAAAGCCTATCATCCTTTCATATTAACAGAATTTTGCCGATTATGTCACTTATCTTGCCTGCCTGTGGACATACTGGCCACTGATGTGTGTTCTGAGTTGTAAGAGAAGTGTATTGAGACTGTTTGCCTGCAGGATGCTACAAATAAGTCCTGCGGATATAAATGTGTTGGCTACATGGCTAGGGGGCATGGTATGCTCCAAGGATAGTGCTCAGACATGACGCTGATTGTCCAGAACTTTTTTACACTCAAGAGTTATGTTATGCAAATATGTCAAAAAATGATTTGCTTTCGAATTTGCTTTCAAACAGCAGGTCCAGGTGCATTTAAAGACAATGATGTTTTCAGACAATGATGTTTTGTCTCTAGGTTTGGGTGGAAAAACTTTTTTCACGCTGTCTGTATGCTGTTTGTGTAACTGTTGTTCTTCGAGGCCAAGCTTTGTCTTCACAGAGTGACTTAGCAGTGGATTTGCGTTTCGCTTGGCTTGGGCATTTGTTTCAGGGTAATGGAGCATAAATGTGGAGGCAGTGCTTTCCAGAGGCTGTGCTTAAAGTGACTAATTTAGGCCCCACTAAAGCTAAAGCTTCCTCCCACCCACTGGGTTATGCTGCTCAGCCATGTTCGCGAAGTCTCTGTCATATTCAGCGGGGCAGCACATGGATATTACATGATGCCTCGGCATTGGTGCTTAAACAGGAAAACAGAGGGGTGCATGCTGCAGAGCAGCGACCCAGGCCATAGTGCTCACCCTCAAGCCCTCAAAGGCAGAGAGAACAACACAGGCCCCGTCTTGTTACACCATCTCCTCACCTCAGCCTGCAGCACTGCCCCTACAGCTCCCTCCTCCCTTTTGCCGATTCTTCTTCAAGGCTCCCTCGCCAAGAAAGGGAGAAAAAAGGAGGGATTTTAAGCCCCTTTTTCCCTCCTTTTCTCCCGAACCTTTCAGTCGGCATAAGCAGCATTTAGCACATTCAAGAGCCCAAATGGCTGCCAATGTGGGCTGTAGCAGGGGCTCTGCTTTCTTTGTCCACTATCCTCCCCCCTCCTTTTTTTTTTTTTTTTTTTTTATTTACTCAGGATTCACGCAGGGACCCTCGCCTGCACCCGGGCCACATGGTCCTGACACAGAGCACTTCCATTCACACTCCAGCAGGCCTCATCACACAGGCACACACTCACAAAACACACACTCACGTCCACTGCTGGATCTGCAGTTTAGCACTCTCTAAAGGCTGGATTTGACTGTGCTCGCTGGCTCAGGTCACAGTTCAGTCCAGCTCAGGTGAAGAAAATACAGAGTGCAGGACTGGATCGCCCCAGAGGACCGATATTTAATGACAATTATTTCCTGAGCAGCAGTGTACATGCTAGCCTAAAACTTGGTAAACACTGCACTGTGCTAACAAATTAGGAGTGCAATACTTTTTTTTTTCTCTCTCCACACACAATTCAGTGCAAACCAGGAAAACTCACACCCCCAAAGACCCCTCCCACACAGAAACTTGTCTTGCCTTCACCCACAGCTGCATCCTCTCTCAGCGTTAATCTCTATCTGTGTATTGTTTTTTTTTTTCGACTGCAGCACTAATTTGTGGTTGTTTGTGCAGAAGAACACATAGTTAGGTCTGCTCGTAAATGAAGTGGAATAAGAGGTTTAATGAGATGTCTTTTTGCGCTTGGAGGATGCAGTGTGTTTGAGGGGGTTGAAGCATGCACACATACCAGAGGCCCCCCCAGCCCTGCCATCAGAAAGATAGCTTTCTAACATCCCAGGAATGCTGTAGATAACTATCACCTCTTTATTGAGACATTGCTTTGACCCTGCAGCACAGAATCTCTCAAACCCTGGACAAGGGGGAAAGCCGGGGCAGTGTAGCTCATGGTCACAACTGTGCCTACCTTTTCACCACATCAATCTCTCCTACCTTTCTTTAAACATCCCAAAGGGGAAACAGAATAAGACATAAGAGTAAGAAGGAATATGAAAAGAAGTGTCCTTCTCCCCATCAGTTCAAAGTGATAATCATCTGCCAATAACCATGATGTCTGAGGAAGTCTAGCTATGTATATTATCAAAGGCTCTAAGCTGGATAATTACAAGTGTAATTAACCTGCTACCTGTAACAACAATTATCTAATTACATCATAAATAGGGCCTTTGAGAGGTCCACAATGGCTGCTCCCGGCCTCTGATTGCGCCCCTGATTTTCCATCACCCCCCTTCCCCTCCCTTCTGCCACTCATTAGCCTGTTAATCACTCAGCACCGCTGATGATTTCATAAGTCACAAAACCTTTCATTTAGATCAATGCTGTGTGCGTGCCTAAATTACTGGGTTCTGAGTGCAAAAGTCCTCACGACTGCCACGAGGCTCAGCGAGGAAACTAAAATGACACTAAAATGTTTTATTTTGAGATGCCAAAAATGATCTGTAATGACTGAGATGGCAAATATGTGCATGTGGTGGATGCACTGTCGCCTTGAGCTGAACTGTTTAAGAGACTGACAAGTGTCTGTGGAAAGGAGGGGTGCATCTACATCCCAGTGAAACAGGAAAGTTCATTTAGATGACTTTAAAAAAAAGACAAAAAAACTGCAATAAAGATGTGAGAGAGAGAGAGACACTGAGAAACAATCAGGCTGTTGCAGATGTCAGGCTCCAATTTGCATGAATTGTAAAGGGATAAATTGCTGAGGATGAGAGAGCAACACCACACACCCCCCACCTCCTCTCACACTCCTTTTGGGGAGAACTAAAAGGCGCTGTGATGCCCATGACTGCCTCTCGCTCCAGAGACAGGGATCAGAGCCTAATGAAGGGCCTTGGGTCTAGACCAAAGATTTCACACTCACTGACTCTCTGACAACTCCACCCCATTCCCCATTCCCTAAACCAAGCACACAGCCCAAGCTCTTCCTCCCCGTGTTTTTTTCGAAATCAAATTGTACTAATTGGTCCCAGAGGTTATCGGGGTGCACCCAGCCTCTCAGCTTTCTCTCCCTTTCTCTCTCTCTCTCTTTCTCTCTCTCTATCCTTCTGTCCCTGTACACTTTGATGGCTGCATTATTATGGAAAACAAATAACGAGTGAGCCTGCGTGCCTGATTGCCTGTATCTTGAGCTCTTGCTATTGGTAGAGGCGGAGACCTGCGGAGCAGAGCAGTTTCACACTGCAGTAATTAAAGTGTTAATTACGGCAATAATTAGCAGAGCAAATTACATAAATTCTCACAAAACAGGATTCATATGCTGTGCAAATGATAAGGGGAAAACTGTGAAAAACACCAAGAGCCAAGAGAGCGAGAGAGCAAAAGAGAGAGCGATTTGAAAGAAAACAGAGGCGGAGAGAAAAGAAGTGTGGATTTGGCTGCTAACGGCAATATGGCTTTATTAATTCCTGGTAAGGGAATATCAAAGTCATCTTCAGAAAGAGAGAAAAGCTGCAAAGAAAGAAAGAAAGAAAGAAGGGGGGACTCCCTCATTCCAGTGCTAAGACTCAGATTTTACACATCCCTTCAAGCAGATAATATTGTTTATGGAGATTCTTTACCCTCAATTACACTTCAAACTAAAACAAATACATAAGAAACTTTGTTGATTTTAAAGGAGAGTTGGCCACACAACGTTGATGCTGCAGTCAAAGAAGGTGCTCACGGAGGCAAGTTTTTTAGGCTTGCCCATTTGAAGGAGCAAGGCGAAAGAGACGGGAGAGAAAATGAATTAAAAGGTTTATAAATCAACAAGTCAACCATCAGATTGTAGCCTCTGCTTGGTCGACCCTCTCATCAGCTCACTGCCACGAAGTTTTGCTCTGAAAATGTCCTGGAGGCATGGAACAAAGCGAGCAGAACTGATTACTGCGCTGCGGCCCCACTCCACTCCGCTCCACCGGCTAAACTCTGTTTGGCTTCCTAATGAGCTCACTAAAAACCCAATTCATCACCCATAACCCTTTTTCAACCCTCCTTGAAATTCACTACACTGGGTTCAGAAGAGAGGTGGGTCCTGCTGGGGTGATGGAGGGCAGGGGGGGGGTGTCCCTGCGTTCAGGAATGTCCGCTTCTCCCTCGGAGGGACAAACGCGCTCCACTGGCTCCAGCATCAGAGCCTTTCACATTAATACCCTTTCGCCATCCCTGGGAAGACAGGAATTTGGTAGGAAGGGAATGTGGCAGAAGAGAAGGCGGGGGAGTGGGAGCCACTGGACACCAAATGGAGGCAAGAACAGGGAAGAGGAGGCTCTCTCAGCCAGGAGATTCGACAGTGATGACAAACAGCTGAGGGAAAAACGACTGTGAATTCCTCTAACATCAGGCATGGTTGGAGGAAAGAAAGAGAGCATGATGGGAGTGTGAGCATGTGTGTGTGTGTGTGTGAGAGAGAGAGAGGGAGTGTGTGTGTGTGTGTGTGTGTGCACATTTGAGAAAAGGGTGTTGCAGGGGAGCTAAACTCCCACAGTTCCTCATTACATGAAGTCAGAATGATCCTCTTGGCACCCGAGTTGAAACTGAGAGATTACTGAATTGATGAATCCTCAGTTTAAAATGCAGCTGTTTTATTCTGCTTTAGTAATTAATTCTTTTTCCAATAGTTTATTGATTAAGCGTAGCCCCTGATAAAGTTCAAACCCGAGAGGAGTCCCTACGGGTCAGGGCCGTGCCTGCTCACCAGACTCGGTATAAACTTCTTCCAATTCCACCTGCCTCTCTTGCACAGTTTGCACTCTTCATACATTAGTCAGGTCTGCGAGCAGCCATGTTAGCTGATCGCCGCTT
The DNA here is from genome assembly GCA_028566375.1 of Leptodoras nelsoni. Classification (NCBI taxonomy): domain Eukaryota; kingdom Metazoa; phylum Chordata; class Actinopteri; order Siluriformes; family Doradidae; genus Leptodoras; species Leptodoras nelsoni. The sequence continues at coordinate 17,150,510 of JAOVVG010000002.1, forward strand.
GTGTCTTACCTCTTGCTGACTTGCTTCTCTTTACCACTTGACCTTTTTTGCTGTCTCACACACACATACACAGAAATACAGTCGCTTTCCCTCCTTCACCTCAATTTATCTTGCAGGAGCTAAGAACACGTCTCACAAAAAGTCACTCTGCATTCTTTTTTATCTGCCCTTTTTTTACCATACAGCAGTGAGCCCACGATCAACACGGAGACAGAGCACGGCAGCTTCTCTAGGGACCCAACTAGCAGAGAAATCAGATACTTCTTTACAAGATTCGGGCCTGCTCACATCTTGTCAAGACTCACCTACTGGCTCCTTTACAAGTCAATAACCATGGCCTGCTGTCCTCCCCACAGACATTCCTGACTGTAATTATGATTTCCAAAAAAAAAAGTGAAGTAGTATGCACTCTTTTTATGCTCTTTCAACTTAAAGGGAAAACCCTCTCCAGAATTCCCTCACTGCTCCCAGGAATGCTTAAATCTAAGTAGAACATAACAGAAATTTAAGCTGTAATTGAATTAATTAAGATGGAAGGATTGTAACAGAACCATGTACGGTTGGCTTAATGCCTTGACATGAGACAATTTTCCTCTGTTAATGGAGGCAGCTGCCAGGTTTTGATGAGCTCCTAGCATCTATAGTCCGCAAGGTAAGATCAGTAGGTCACTTTATTACAGTCCAGTGTTGGCACTCTGTCTGACTTTAGAGCCTTGAAAGCTCTTGACAGTAAAAATTGCACTCGGGCCATAGCTAAGATGGCGAGGTGCTTATTACCACAGTGAGAAATAAGAGTTTGGAAGTCCAGGGCTCCAATTATTGCCACTCTAACACCTTGACCTGCCCAAATGAATTATCCCACACATTACTCGCATGTTTCCTTAATTAGCTGCCTGACATTAAGAGTTGGAGAGCCCTGGCGTTTTCTCAGGGGAAAAAAGTCTTATTGAAAAATGGAGTAGAAGATGATGACAGTCACATCGTAAGTGTGCTTTGGCACTGTAACTTATAGAGAATTGGCTATAATATCTTGAACCTGTTCCTCGAGATATCATTATAATGTGGCATGTTCTTAATGATGACATTAACAGGCACCTTTAAAGTGCTAGCATGGTCAGAAAACATCTGATGCAATTCCTCACCATCATTATGCCTCTTCAAGACCATTATTTTCTTTGCTTTAGTCTTTTTTTTTCTTCTTTTGTGTATCTTCTAGGACTTTCTTTCTTTTTCTGGCCCTTGCTATTGACTTTTCAATTTTTCCTTTCCCATCAGACCTCAGAAGCCGAAGCTGAGGCAGTCGCCTGAAGCTCACGGGCAGAGAGTGTAGCTCTGTATGTTCATTTATCCAGACAGAGAGATAGACAGGCAGACAGACCGACAAACACTTATCTAAGAGCGAATAGCCATGAGAGTGCAAAATGTACATAGCACATAAAATCAGGAGGAAGAGGAGCACAGATGTGGTGGATTGTGAGAATGAGAGCAGCGGTGGCCATAACTGCTCCTGCATGCCACCAGAGCCACAGGGAGCACGACTCATTTTCTGTTACAACAATGGAGCTGGATGGATGCCCACACAATGGCAGGTGCACTGAATAGTGGGCGGCCATGGCAGCAGGGAGCAGCTCCCCACCAAACCGGAGCTCTTCGGCTACATAACCTCTCCTGCTCTCCGTCTCCACCCGGCTCGTCTTTACTCATAAAGGATGAAAATGATCTCATGGGGGTCCGAGGAGGAGCAGTAGCAGCGAGGCCTTTGGGGCAGAAAAAAAGACCAGTCCTATATGCTTTGGCCTGATCTAGCAGTTTCTTTTTTGTTATCTCTCTCTCTCTCCTTCTCTCTCCCCCTGTCTTTCTTTGTGTAGTTTTTAATAGTTGTGGAGTTTGTTCTCATGCGCCGTTCGGCTGTCCTCCGGGCCATGTGAGGGGTAAAGTCAGCATTCCCCCACCTTCACAGCATTCTTTTTTTGGGGTCAGGGGGTCATCCTCCACAGATGTCTCCACCAGACAGGCAGTTGTCTGCATCCCAGAGAGTAAGTATTCGGCCCAAACAATGCAGCTCTACCCTCATTGAGGGAGAATATTTGTGTGCTTTTCTTTTCAGTATCTACATTAAGTATCTAGTATCTAACATGCATGTTTTTCCTCTTGGAATTGACAGGGCAGGCTTGCTAGAGATGGCTAGCTCTAGGCATTTGTTTTGTCTTTCTTTCTCTCATTTACCACTCTTCTTTTCCTAAGCTTCCTGCAATTGTTCTAATGGAGCCGTACTCATTCCTGTTTCACTGTCCAAGGAAAGATGGGTTTGAAAAAAAGGAGAGAAGGAACATATGCTGTCAGGAGGCACTCATGGAACATGCAACATCCAGTTCATTACCCAAGCCACTTTAACAGCACTTATAGTATTTTAAAAAGAACTTTGGTACGTGTAGATGAAGTCAGAACAAATGGCATCAACAGCACATTCTTTAGCCAAGCGGCTTTCATTAAACCCAAATCATGCTTCTGTATGTTGAGTGAGTAAAACAATGCCAGGGATAGAATGCAGAAAAGACTGGGTGCATTTAAGAAACGTGTTTCGCCTGGAAACATGGAAACTGTAATTGCAACAAGCCTTTAGAAAAGCAGCAGCCAGGCCATTTCTGAATAGTATCCATCTTTTTTCATCTCCTTTCTTTGAAATCATGTGTGTTCATGTGCGTGTGTGTTTCCACTCCTCAAAACAGCCCCCTCTATTCTGAAATTGATAACCTTCTAAATGAATTATCGTAATGCATAATGAACATTATCTCCCCCCAGGCTGTAGCCCTGTTTGGCATGTTGATTTGTTTTGTTTCACATTACCCTCCGTTCTTTAAGAGTGCTCACTGCTTGAGGCGTGTAAATAAGAAATTATCCTTGCTTCCTAACACTCCTAATACCTCCTTGGGGTAATTAGAAATTATTAGACTGCTGCCTCCAATAACAAGAGCTAATGGCACTAACTACTGTCAAATTCAACACCTCCTCCGTCCCTCTCTCTTCAAATGGAAAAACAAAAGATCTCCACTGTGTGCAGACTGCAGGGCACGAGGCCGGCATTCTTCCCCAAACAAGCACCCCCACGCTCAGAGACTCATTATAGCACACAGGAGAGTGGAAATCAGGCTATAAAATGAGCTTATCTGTAATAATGCCCAAAAAGATTTGCATAAATGTGTTAGCTGTGCTGATGGAAGCAGGCGGGGGAGAGACAAACTCAAATCTGCCCATGCTCTCGTTCTCATCCTCCCACACTCATGAGCTGTTCAGTTTGACAGGTACCTGTAGGGTATGGCTGCTCTGCTTAGCTCCAGCTCCAGCTCCAGCTCCACCACACCATGCCTGCACAAGCTAAAGACACTCAACTATGGGTTAAGCAACTCTCGCTTTCTTCCAGGAAGCCAGCCTGCAACTGGGGCTCGGACATTAGCAGAGCCATAGGGAAAAGGAGGCCGGGTGGATTAGAAAGCCAAGGGAGGCAGAAGAAAGTGGAATGAGAGCAAGGCCCATCGGACAAACACAAAAGGGTTGATGGGAGGGGGGCCTAGGAGTCAGTGTTAATTCCCAAATAAGTACACCTTAAATGGCCCGGATGAGCAGTTAGGCACAGCTTTGCAGTTTCCCTGCAGGTGTGTCTTTGACTACAATGACCTCTCTAACCCCTTTGACTGCTCTAATGGAAATGCAGCAACAAACATGGGTCAAAACGGACACGACTGCAGCGACTTCGGTCTCTTCCCTCGTCTCTTCTTGGCTCTACTTTTGATGAAAACTCACCCAGGGCAGCAGCAGAAAAAAAACACCTGCAGTCAGCGAGAAACAAAATCTGGTTGAGACAGGAGTGATCGGATTATTACCCCTTACGAATGACTTCTTAGCTGACCCCCTCAGGCATGGCTTGCCAAAACAAGACTGAAAAAATTCCAGTGCAAACTGGTGTCTTTTTAAAGGGCCAGCGCATTGTCATGCTTGTAAAAATACAGTGGCTTTAATGGAGCACACGGAGCCCCCAGAAGTGTGGTCTCAAATCCTTTTTAGCCATATTACATAAGGTCCTGCATGTTTAAAATCAGCACCTGCACATGAAAAGGGCTGAACAGTGCAAACCCCCTTTACTGTGTTGGCTTTTTCCCTTTTTTTCCATTCACTATGTCTTGTTCTCACTGGCCTCCTGAAAAAATTGTCCGGCCCCGATAAACCTGCTTAGTTAAAAAAAAAAAGGTATGGATGATAAAAACTTCCTAATGGCGCACAACATTCATTCATATGTAACTGATACTCAAAATAATAATAAATGCCCAATTTTTAGTGCACTTTGAACTGACTCATTTCAGACTTTCCAGGCTAGCCATGATCAGGAGAGAGCGAGAGAGAGAGAGAGAGAGACAGAGAGAGAGCGAGTGCCTGAGGGCGAAAAGAGACAAAAGACAGGGTGTGACAAAGGTAAAGGGGGTGGAGAAGAAAGGATAACATTATTAGAAGTACTCTCACTAACTTACTGGACAACATTAAGAATGCTGTGCTTTCCTTGCCTTTAATGTGTTTTTCTTCTAATACACTAATCAGGCATACATGTAGAGTGAGCAAGAGCGAGCCGGAGAGCATGAGAGTGAGATGATCATTCCGTTTAATCGCTCTCTGGAAAAAAGCCAGAGTCTAATAGAGAAAGAGGGAGAGAGAGAGAGAAAAGAAAAGGAGAGACAGAGTAGAGAGTGTAAGTGGGAATGGGAGAGAGCCTCAGAGTGCAACCCCTTGAAACAGCTCGGAACAGAGAGGACTGAGTGGTGAGGCCTTTTCCCGTAAGCGCCTGTGAATGCTGAATCCAGCAAGAAACGCGCTCTCAAAGCACTATCTACATTAACTAGAGCTTTCCCTTAAGATTAAGCATTCATCATGAATAATTTACTCAGTTTTATGCTAATGGGAGTCTGAAAGTATCCGTTATGTTGTTTCTCCCCTCCGTCGGCCCATCCGTACACAATGCCCCACAAGTCAATGTCTTGCAATGGCCAGGAATTGACAGCATCATATGGTGTTTAAGATCAGCTCTAGATTGCAGGACAGTGTGGGGAATCAAAATAAAAACTTTTTTATCAAAGAAAACTAGAAGTGTAGTTGCTGTGAACAAATATAAGTTATTATCCAGACACCTGTTCCAGCCAAAGCCCCTTTGTGCAGGAGAGAGTGTATAGTGCCTAGCGGGGTACTGCGCACCATGATCAAGGCTTTAGTCTTTGCTGGACCATTGGGCTGTACTGAGCCTGGGCACTTTGTAAAAATGATCAGTCCTCCAATAGCTGGGAGTGACGGCCATGAAACAGCAGGCAATGTTGCCGCTTTATAGTTTATCTTTTGTTTATGGGGCAGTATTCGGTTTTAATTATTCCTCTAAATTATACTGTTAACAGGCATCGAGAGACAAGAAGCAACTCCCAAGCCCCCCCTCACCCCTTCTACACACACACGCACACACACGCACACACACACACACACCTAACAGATTTCATTGTGAGCCAGGGGCAACAACAAACACATAACATGGCCTCCATCTTGTTTTTTAATGAAGCTGGAATCCTTACTATGTTTTCCTCTCCTTTTCTGCCCTCTTGCATTCTGTGGCACAGACGTTGGAAGCTTTCTGCAAAAGAAAAAAGGGCAAACGCACTCTCTACCCAGAAACAGGCCCAGTCAACAGGCCTTGTTCACACTGAGAGTTGTGCCCTCATCAGGAGTAACTACTTATGCGAAACTCTGACCCTGCAGAGAGGGGCCCTAGGCCAGGAGAGGCCTGCCATGCACTCCAAGGCTCCAATGCAATCATGCACCCACACAGTGCTTCTACACTCCGTGCTCTAGCCATGTCATCAGGGATGCTCAATTGCTGAAAAAGTCTGCAAAGCGTGCTTCTATTTAGGTTTATTTATTTATATCTAATAACTACAGTAGAGACTACTAGCTGGTGCTTTCTGAGGCTGTAAACTGATTTCATGGTATAGCAATGCGAATCTCTGAGCAAACAGGAAACTAATGGGAAACCTGTTCAGAAATGTTCATAAAGCCACACTTGTTAATGGCAGTTAATAAAAAAAACATTTATCGATTTAACAACTTTCCCCTTACAGTAGAGAGAGGGTACAGGAAGTGAGCGAGTCAGCAGATGTGCTCTTTTGCCCTGAGGTAAAGTCATTTTTTTCCCACCTTTTTTAAAAAAGAAATTATTCTTGAAATGTCATCCAACAAACAGGGACAGGGAGGGACTGATTACACTTACACAATATCAAATTTATTAGCTCGATCCCTCCATATATGCATGTGAGTGTGAATTATACAGTACTGTGCAAAAGTTTCAGGCACACGTAGAGAACTGCTGGAAAGCAAAGATGCCTTCAAAAAGAACACAATTAAACGTTTTCTACATACAAAACTATAAAAGCCGTAGATGGCGCTAAACTAAACGAAGCGAATCATTTGTCTTTAAAATGCATTAGTGGTCTCAGGTACATTTTTAGCAGTTTTACAAGGAAATCGGCGTGTACGTTTTCCTAAGCATCTTGGAGAACCTGCCTCTGTTCTTCTGAAGACTTTCACTGTCTCCCTGGGCTCTGATTTTGCAGGTTATTAAAAAAATGGTCTATTATACATATTCTATCTTTTTTCACCTTTTTTCTGTAACAGTTATTTTTGGTGGGAAATGTATTCTTGGAAAGTTCTTTCCAATTACCTAGTACTTCATCAAAAATTCATGAAGTGTTGACTAAGTCAAGTTAGTTTTTGTTAACAATTAAACCTTTTTTTTTTGCACAGTACTGTGAATACAGTTTCTAACCTGATATATACACCCTTGATTATGAAGATGATGTTTAATGGAAATAGTCCAGGAATCAAAGAAACACCTCTATCTATCTACTAGTTTTACAGAACCTTTTTTTATGAACATCATTTCCTTTTCTTTTTTCCACCTCACAATTTCTGTTAACTTTTTTTTTTTGCTAACCTACAATTGGCCTGTTTTCAGCGGAGTGTGGAAACTCTTCAGTGATGAGCAGCACGGGCCGCTGGGAAGCAGCCGGAGCCGTTTAGTGCAGTGCAGCCGAGTCCAGCCAGGCCCAGGCAGGAGCTGGTAGTCAGTGAGTGCTTCAAGCGTTAACGTAATTGCAAGAATGTGAAAAATGAGGCGGCAGGGCTCCTGAGCAGAGCGAAAGGTCATAGCGAGCCTCACACAAAACAACTGGCTGCAGGGACAGCCTCATTAGAGCAGTAAATCAGCTGCCCTCTTTTTCCCCTCTCCCTAGTTCTCTATTTTTTTCTATCTTTCAGAAGAAAAGAAGGTGTGCTTTCATGCTGAAGTGCCTTTGGGCTCGGCTGGGTCGAGTCCGGCCCGAGCACTTTACACCATACCGTAGCCATCTTGGCTTGTATTGATCAGCCGTTACTGGATCTGGTGCACAGGATTCGATAAGTGCTCTGTGGATTATAGGTCACTTGTACTTATGTGTGTAAGACAATCAATAGGCACTGCATTTCTCTCCTCCTCTATGCTTTTCCTCCTCTCTAGCCTTTACCTGCCTCCCTGCCCTGCCTGAGAAAGAAAAACAAATAAGGAGACCAATATTTGCTCTTACGTTGCACCACTGTGCTATTTGCATTCTGATATAGCGGCTTAATAGCTTTGAAGCTCTGTGTACAACAATTAGCCAGGAATGTATACGATAACGTAAGGCTCTATATTTAGACACATCCGATTAACGGCTGATGGGAGAGGAATATTAGCCTTTACAACTGTGTGGTAAACATGTAAAAGCTGCATCATTGATGAGCAATATGGTTAATCAATGATGATACGGCTCTTGACGTGAATGAACCACAAAGAGCTGCAGTGAATGTGGCACTGTGGTTTGGGGTAGGTTTTAAAACAGCCATCCCTCTGGACAGTCTGCTTTAAGCTTCTACGCTGTAGAACGCTCCATCAGTAACTGTTGGTGAGACACTGTCTGCGACTGGATGGTGAAATCAGTGTCCGGCAGTGTAAAGAATCTGGATATGTGTGTGATGAAATTCTGTGCAAACGGCACACACTTTGCTGGCCAATGCAGAGAAGAAGCAAAAGGAGCAATCAGTCACTGTTCATCAACAAAGCACTTGTAGAAGATTCTAGCAAGAGTTGTGTGGACACAACCTAAAATACATTTTAAGATGAAGAACAGAAGAAGAGAGAGAGGAACTGTTTATATCCAGTTGGTGCTGCCGTTTCGGTCGAGTGCAATGTGTAAGACAGGAGGAAAGAGTAGCCATAAAGTCACCTGAATGCTCGCTCTGACTCCAGTCCAGTGCTTAATGAAAACACAAGCCTGTCTGTTATTACTCCTGAGCTGAGCAGAGGTAATATGTTTTACACGTTACTAAGAGCTGGCAGAAAAATGCAATTAATCATAAGGGTTACTCTGTGCTTCAGAATACTTCAGGCTTCTACCATGCTGTGGTCCATGGATGTGTACTGTTCTTGTGCGGGGGAGTGGGTGTAAATGCTGAGCATTAAAATTTATTTCGAGTAAATGCTGTAATGATTGATATAAATTATTAAAGGAGTGAAAGTAAATAAAAATCCAGGATGAATGCTAACATTTAAAATGCTAAAATCTGTGACTAGAAAATCAAATGTCCTTACTCCATACTACATTTAACTTTAATCACCTTTCAATTATAACCTGCTGCTAAATGAAAGAGCTTTACATTCCTGTATATAGCATGTGATTTTGTGTATGTTTGATTAGGTTTTAAATTGCATGTCCGTAGGTGCATGCCGTACGTGTTGATCGGCACACTGTAGATCTGTCCATGTGTATGCTCACCTTGTTCGCTGCTGTTATCTCCGCTCTGTGAGGCATGTCCTCCGCTGGAGGGCCCTGGCGTGCCTGCTGAATGTGTGGAGGTGGCGTCATCGTGGTCTCTCCAGGAAGCTGGGTTCTGGGGTCCGACAGAAGGGATCCATCCATCCACGTTCCCCATCCAAACCGCAAACCAGGAGCAGAGCACAGGAATGAATGGAGAAGGAGAGAGAGAGAAAAACCACATGAACATACGGGAAACGTGAGAGGGACATGAGTGAAGCTCTGGAGTGCTGCGCGGATCTCTGGTTTGCCTGTTTTAGCTCTCCTTTGCTCTCGACAAGCACTGAGCTCAGACAAACACGCCAATTCGACAGCTCTGTGCTCATATTTACTTCTATCCTAGCCTGGCAGGCACTTGCTCCAAACACTACAGGCTTAACAACTTAATTGCAGCCTAAGAGTCGATCACCACTGTATTTAATGTAGCGTCGTATCCTGAGCAAGCTCAAAAGAACTGTCTAAACACATGTGGCGGAAAAATGTCAAGTTAGTTTATACCGTAACCAATTGAGACTTCCGTGTCAAGTGAGAGAAATATATAGGGCTAAAAAGTCGATGTACACCACAAGCACCATTTATCTTTAGCACTGTCAGAAGGGAAAATAAGATATGAGAGGCGGTCTCTCTCTAATCTGGTAAAGACTTCTCATGGACAAAGATACACACACATACACACACACACACACTGTGAGAGGTGGGGAAACAAGTAAAATGGTGAGTTTTTTATTTCTGAGTGGCCTCTCCTCCTCACCCTTCCTGGTCGTTCTCTTTGCCTGAGTGCTCGGCACAGGGAAACAGGATTTGTACTGTACAGGAAAAGCTTTATCTGTGCGAAAACGAAGGCTGACCAGAGGTGGAATTTCCTCTGCCACTCAAACCGGAGAGGGACTTGCTGACCATGTCACCTCACTCACACACACACACACACACACACCAATACTACACACAAATACACACACACTAACTTGCAGCCAACAAATCACCTGCATTGCATGAACTAAACAGTCAGAGAGCTAGTCTGGCTTCATTTCTGTGTGCCACAGAGCAGCACCCCCTTGAAAAGAGCCCAAGCCAAACAAACTCCGGCCTGCATCAAGGCTTTCCGCAAACCTCAGCCCACTCTTCAGCTCTCTTTTATCCCATGTGTCACTCCTTTGCATGCACATACAGCCCCACAGATATATACTCTTCAGTAATACAAACATTTCTGTAAAGTGTCTGGAGATACAGAGCTGCCATGTGGTGTAAGCTCATTACAGACGGAGCTGAACTCTTAATCTGAGTGTGATCAAGCGTGTGTCTAGCTGGCTGCGCAAATGTGAAGCACATACAGAGAAAAGAGCTAAGGTGTTTGCTGACCAGCAGTTGCCCACATTGTATTCTAGTTGCACCTTAGATCACCGTGTGCATCCAGGACTGTGGCACAACCTCGTAAGCTGTTCGTTAGGTCAAGTTCAGACTTTCACAAAACACTAGCTAAGAAAAAAAAAACACAATTGCTGGACATATTGGTAGTCTAAGACAAGATACCTAATTCTGGTTATTTATGTGATACAATTGTTAAAAGAAACCTTTCTACAGACATGGCCTTTATCCCTTTAAGTCATCCATTAAGTAGTGAAAATGTCATTAATTTGGTCATATCATTTCTATCATGTCTCTAGAGCAAATGCCATAAAAAAGGGAAAGGAGAGGAGAGACTGAAAAAGACTGAAAAAGAATTCACTGTGTATAATGCAGTTCAGCCGAGCCAGACTTATGTACTTAGAATTGGCCTTGTTGTTTCAAGGAAAGAAAATGACTGGGTTCCACTTCCTTTTGGTGAAACACCCACTGTCGGCAAGACAGGCCTCAAAAATACACTCCAAACCATACCACGTCAAACCGTTGAAATACATGTTTAACCAACTGAAATTTCAAAATTTCCAATTAACTACACAGTTCAGCAAACATATGTTCTTAAAATTGTGCGAGTAAGAGTTAACAGAGTAGAGAATCCTGGTCCTGTTATAAGTCACCAAATTAAGTAAGACAACAAGCAGCATGACTGTGCCGTCTAAGCACCAAACAGTCTTCAATACACAGACAGCACATGGCCTTTAACCCAAACAAACAAGACAGACACATTTCCGCCATGCATGTCTTGAAAAACACAACCCAATATCACAACAGTCGTACCAAGCAGCGTTAACTTTCTTCATTCAGCTCTTCAACTAAAGCAACAGTTTTTCCCCATGGTATGAATAATGCAGTGCTCTCTCTCCCTCTCTCTGTCTGTGCCACAGTCAGAGGGCTGCTCAACAGATACAGGCCTTGCAACACAACAAAACAGTTGTCAGGACTCCCCAGAGTCCATTAAAGTTCAAACAAGCTGTAAAAAAAGGAGAGAGAGCGAGAGCATCACCCAAACGGCCCTCGTCAATCTCACTATGGAAGCCCTCCCTCCATCTTTCTGGAAAAAAAAATCTGCTCATGTGACTATTCCCTGTAGTTTGGGATAATTAGGAGTCAAACGTGGTTCACTCCATGCTTTTCCCTAATTGTGTTAAAGAGCACTGTTACCAGGAGGAGAAGTGCAGCAGCCAGCAAACACAGAGGTGCAGCACAATAGGAGATGGAAAATAAGATACAAGGACGTCCCGTCTCTAGGGGCAGCCTTTTCTATTTGCCGGGGTTAGCGACTCATGGCTGATAATGCAACTTGTAATTAATATAAAAGCAGGAGACAATATGAGCGAAAGCTTGTAGAGGCACAGGCCACAGGAGAATGTCTGATAGTGTCACTATCTGCTGTTTCGCACTGACACACACCTGCCCTGCCTATCAACTCACTCTGCAGGCTTTCCCCCACCATCTTCTCTCAATATCCCTTTAAAATTTCAAATAAAATTGATTTAGCACCGTCACTGGATTGTGTGCCGATTCCTAGGAAACCTGATGTCCTTACAGAAAAATGCATGTAGGGACAGGACAGGCTGAGAACAGCGAGGGATAATGTAAAAGGACGCATACTATTGCTGAAAGGAATCGCAGCTACATCACCGTGCATGCTGACACACACGAAACATATCACCCCATAAATCCTCAGGTCCTGACATCTCCAAATGCATCTTACGCTTAAAACCCCTAGCATACTTTTGTCGAATTTAACACATAATTACACAGGTGCTTTGAAAGATGTTAAAGAACTGGTTGACTGCAGCTATGGTGTATGTACAAGACCATCAATTATCTGCCAAGTATAAAAATAAAGTATCAATTGAGTATCAAATAATTGACAGCTAATGGTTCATTAGTGACTATTTGTGTGGCTCACTCTCCGAGGTATGATATTGACAATCTCGACTACAAACGTTAGATCAGGTCTTCTAAGATCAGTGCCATGAAGCTCAATGTGCAAACACCATACCAAAAGCCATACTCTTTAACAGCTGCAAATTTAGATGGGACAAAAGTAAGCATGAATTTTAAAACATCTTAACATTTTAATGAGTGATTTACAATCCTGTAGTAATTATTTATACTGCACACACAGCTCTTTGAAAAGCAAGAGACTGTAGCATTCTAGGTTACACAGCAACAAGTTCAACACAGCCGTCTCTTCTCATAGAGACTCATAGGGGAGGCCTGCCAACAGGCCTGAGCTCTCTAACACTAATCAAATAGGATATGTAGAGCCAGACATCATCCCATCACAAAACAATTGTGAGGGGTGGTGAATGCTATAGTGCAACACGTTACTTGAAAGGAGAAATCCTATCGGAATACATCTGCGCATGGTGCTTAATTTAAAAGACCCCCAGAACTAAGTAAATGCACGGTTCACTGACTTTAGAAGCCCTGTAGGCTATATGTATGCAAACACGGAGGCCTGAAGTAGTCGATCACAGAGCAAGGACCATGTAAACAGCCTCCATAAAAAAGAGGTATGGCACTTTTAATTGATTTATGAATTGATTGGAATTCACTGCATGGGATGAGCTGAAATCTTATTGCTCTGCACATAATTCACTACGGTACACTAAAGGGAAATGCAGATGTTAAGGAATGCGAATGCAGTTGTTTTCAGGGCCATGGAGGGAAACTCAAGCGTGAGTGAATGAGAATGAGGCAAAACACACACAGCAAAATATTTCTATATAGCAATCTCTAACTACACACTAGTAATGAAATGATTTCAGGAGCAATGGGAGGGAACACTGCTATAATAATATTTTTTTTAAATCTTTGCCGCAGACACAAAGACAAATTAATTAGCAGAGATTATACTTAGCAAGCATTAAGGCATTTCATCCATATTAATTAGATGTAGCATACAGAAGAGTGAAATTACATTGTATTAATTAACACACAAAAGTCTGGTGACTAATAGCAGCAGGATGATTACTGTAGGATCCCTTTCATGGGGATTCACATTTTATGTCGCCTTTTTTCTTATGAGAAATAGTTAGAGGACTAGAACGGTTGCTTAGGGGGTTTTGGAGAGCCGGACAGTAACAGGAAGCAAGCTGACGAAATTAACATGGGCTTTATCCGTGCTAACAACACTACAATCCACTAAGCAGAACAATAGTACAGCACTGGGGTGTGAAAAATAGTGTGCTTATTAGTGCCTGTGTCAGGTAGATGGGAGAGCGAGAGAGCTGCAGAAGGAGTGCAACTAATACAACGGGCTGTCTTCTTCATAGTGAAGAGCCTCATCATCCCCAGCAACCCCAAGCTTTTGCCAAATGAGATGTAGCCTTGGGCAAGATATTAAAAATGCATAGCAAAGCAAAGAAAAATGGACGTGAGAGATTCTACCTAAATAAATTAGCATATCTAACTATACAATTTCCTGGCCCTCTCCAGTTAAAAAAAAAGGAGAATAGGAATGAATAATAAAATACATGAAGTAAATAAATCAAAAAGCAATGTACTTTTGCTGGAGGTTTTTCTGTTTAATGTTAATATTTCCTAACTATGTTGGCTAATATTCAGGGGAAAGAAGCAGCGACATGGACAACAGCACTACTGCTATTAATTCTCCTAAATTGTAGTTCTAGCCTACTGTATACTGCGTGACTAACTGTTCTGAATAAGAAAAAACAATTTCTAAAAAAAAAAGGTAAATTAAAGAATAATGTTCTAATCTCAACCTAGGTGTGCTAGCCTAATCAGTGTTTATATTAGCATGCTAATTTAAATTATATAGCTATAAAAATATATCTGACAGCCCATAGGAATAACTAAAGTTTGCCTACATGCTAGTTAAATTATGTTTTAATGTCAGTATTATGACTGTCTTAGCTTTGCAAAAAAAAAATTCAAACACAAGGAAAACTTCAGGTTTAATAGTACCAAGCGGTCAATTTAGCAGTTGTAAAATGTCACTTCTGCCAAAGGAAAGAAATAAATCGCTCAGACCTAAAACAACTAATGAGGTGGTCGGTGTAAATGACCACAGACTGACTGATCTGTCTTATAAACCTATGGTCCTAATTATCAAAAGTATATCCCTAATAAGTAGTCCAGTGCCACAGGCTGTGTGTGTGTGTGTGTGTGTGTGTGTGTTTGTTAGACTATCAGCCATCTGCCGCCGTGAAGCTAAAGCGGCTAGTTTATCTAATCTCCTCAGTATAAACAGCAGCATGCCTCATTTCTGCACTTCTCCTGCTTCTCCAAGCAAGTTTTACTCGCCGTGTTTTTAACCGCACCCCGCAACCCGTTCACCGCACCATTCCTCCGATTTGTACCTGACAGCCACGGCAAAGCGGTGTATAGCCTACTATTCAAAGAAATGACGCCAGACCCCGACAGATGCAGTGCAGTGACTACAGCACAGCCCAATCTGCTTTAGCTCCTAATAGGCTTGTGCCTGTGCTGCTGATACATATTAAGCATTCCCTCGATGCGGCAACTTTACTTTGCTTCATTGTACTGAAGGCATAAAAGGCATTAACGCGCGTGCGTTCGTACGCCACGACCATTTCTCACCGCGCCGCGTTTATTACAGCCAAATAAACGCGCTTAAACCACGACATCGATTTCCAAATTCAAAGCTACTACACTTCAGGTGCACATAAATAGAGTCAGGATATAGCGCAGCCTAAAGGCCGTAAACTGGGCGCGAGCGTGAGAGGAAACCACAAGGCGATCAATAAAAAACAATTAAAGACATTACCATCAAGACCGGCTGCCAAACCATGAAGCAGATCAAACATTATGAACCTGATGGTCAGCGTGGTCATGGGAACAGACACAAAATTTCTTAACTTTTTTCCCCCAAGTATCATACAGTAATTTGTGCAGGCATGCGTGTCGTTCAAGACTGACTACTTTCTAATAATTTAATTCGCCGCATATGTTCTTTACTCGTGTCTCGAGCTTGCACGTTGGTATGTTCACCAGGTAAAGAAAGCAGTGCTACTCAATCATTGCTCTAAATTGTATTTTCGTGACACAGCACAGCCCCTTGCTTTCCTTTGGCCAGCAGCATTTTCATATAGGCCCAAGCAAAAAAATCATTCCATGTATAAAAATATGCATATGCATATTACTAATGTGCACCACTTAAACACACACGCCAGCGTCAATTCTAGCTTCAAAAATTCCGTAATGTTCTGACCGGGCTATTACTCACAGGAAAAGGTGAACGAAAGTTCAGCCACCGCGTCAGACAATAACAACTTGGCTCCATATTAGTTCAAGGCATTTTCGAGCAGCCTGTTGGTCTCAAGCAGCACCGTTTTATAGGTGCAGGGCACTGAAGGGCACTCCGGAGCGTTTCCCTCATACAGTACACAGAAGAGAGAAAAAAAACACCATGTTACTTACATGGTCGGCTAAATTGGTGGAAGATCCCGAAAGTTCCTCGTGGTCCGATTTCGAGCTGCCGTCCCGCTCATCTATCACCAAATCTATTGGCATTTTGCCTTTCAAGCAACTGATGTACCGATGGCAAAAATTGTCGCAGAGCTCGTGCACCTAAAGCAAAGCGGAATAAGTATATATACATATTAACATTTTTTTCTTCCTACTGGGAAAACTTAACAGCCAGGATAAAAATAACCTCAAGTAAAGGGCACTATCGCGCCAAGGCAAGGAAACAATAGTCAAATTGTAGCGGCGCTTATTATTCTCATGGGGACCAGCGCAACAAGTTAAACAACAACAACAACAATAATAATAATGGAAAATAATAAAATAGAAAAAAAAATAGAAACCAAATAAATAAAAATTATGCACATATAGGCTTGAATATGAATCTGAACTGCCACCATTATTAATAGACACTAAAATGTATAAATAAAACAGCACAGAGCGTTATAATAAAACTACTGCGCCTTTTTCCTGCGACAACATGAACACAACCATTTTATTTTTATTCCCACAAAAAAAAACACCCAACTGTCTGATAATTCACGAATCACCTTAAATTAAACGTCCAAATCATAAGTCTTCCTACACATGCAAATGAATTAAACAAAATCAGTAATTACCTTTTCTAACTCCAAAAGGTGAAACCGTAATACTTGGATAGCCTGGATCATCTGCGAAAAGGAAAATATATTAGTTTTCTTCTGTAGACTAAATATGCACGAGTATTTCAATGACTGCAATATTCTTAAAAGTGCGAAAATGAGGCTAGCAAAATAATATTAATAATATCCTTATGGAAATCTAAATAATAATTCCAATTGCATGTGTGTGCTGTGATATACCCGTGTGCACTGTTAAACGACTGCGTGCTTGATATGAGGGCAACAATCTACAGCAGCAAATTACACTCCACTTCAGATAATCGTGATTAGGCTTTTGGTAGAATCAGTGTGGAGTCGTAGCGCATAATCAGTGATTTCCTTCACGGCCTCCTGTGGTAGCCTAATGCTTTGCCACTCGAGACCTCTTGGAGCTTCCCTCTTATTCACTTCAAAGAAAGCTGTCCAGCATCAGGGTTGTGCTTTTGAATCAAAATCCCCTCTTATTTACTTTGCTAAAACCTGCACATAAATAGCTATGGGACTCTTCAGCACATCAGCAAACAAACGGCTAACTAGAAAACAATAACAGTTCACGAGACGAGCTTACCAAATTGTCCAACTCTGGATTTGAAGAAAATAAAGGTTTTTCCGCGCGAACCTAAAACCATTAAAATCACAATTATTACCATGCCCGCGTTTAATTTTTCTTAATTAAAAAAAACCCTAATTGTCTTAAACATCACTTAAGCAGCTGTCGGCTATTCAGTATATTACACACATGATCATAATAATACATAACATAAGCATTATTGTGTTCTAAAACTATTTCACCAGTGCGGTGAGAAAAGAAAATGCCATTTATGTAATAAAATAAAATAAAATAAAATATAATTTGCATATGATGATACACTTGCTCCATAATTAATCTAGTGCTATTCAGTGTAACTTTACATCTAGGAATATTTTTTCGTCAGTAGTTTGTAACTCATTGACAGGTGAGAGAAAGTAAAGAAACCGCTCAGATGCGGGCACTGAGGAGCGACCTGTTTGGCGAAGACGGCGATGTCCTCGTTGAAGGAGTCGGAGGAGCAGACGTCGCCTCCCGCCACCCCGGGCTCTCTGGGCGTGCACGTCGCCAGCTCGCACTTCTCAAACACCAGCGCGAGCAGAGGGAAAAGCGGGTGACTGCCAAGGGGGAAAACGAGCGTAAATACAAGTCTAAACAGAATTCCTCAAAGTAACTGCACGCAACCAGCTGTGATAAAGTTTTCCCCGTGCTTTCCTGGCTGTTTACACTGAAGCTTAAACGCGGACTTGTGGCTATTATTCAGTCCTTAGCGTTTGCTGTGAAGCGCGGTGGTGACCAATAGCCTATAAACTCATGTCACGATTGTTCAAAGATACAGACAGACACCAAAGTTCATCTGTTCTCAACCAATACGCTTGTTTGTTTATTGTCTTTGTAGTGTCGAGCGTTTTGTTCAGCTATAATCCACGAACTAATAGTCATGAGTTTATTTTTAACTTTGCTTTTAGCCACAGTGAATTTTCTAAACACAAACAGCAATCATTTCAATATAAAATACTGAACTGTCATTTACGCAATTGTAAATATATATTTTACAATAGTTATGTCATAACTATTATTTAATTTTTCATTTGTTGGCATTTATACAAAACAATACACTCCCGAAACTGAGGATTAACTTTATTACATTATTTAAATGTAACTTACAGTCAGTTCGGTCTTAAACTAAATGCTGGGCGATAGGGAAATGTGCCCGTTGGAGATTACTGCTTCCGTTGTTCAGCAAATGTGAACTAAATCCAACGCCTGTTTTACTGACTCTGTTTCATCAGAAGCCGAGAAACGCAGCAACTAAATAAGCACAAGGTGAAGCATGGTAATAATATTTCACTCACCCATAAATTTGATCTTTATCCCGCTTTAAAACGTCGTTGACAGCTGAGCCCATACTGGTGGGCATTACGTTGGGATGCGGGGCATGTGCGCCGTAGTGCTGGCTCGCGTGCAGCGGCGGCCCGTGGTTCAGATGGTGCACTTGGGTCAGCGGCCGAGGCGCGTGCGGGTCCCCGTACATAGACGCCGGAACTCCGACCCCGTCCATACCGCCGTAATGGGCCAACTCATCGTACTAGAATCAAAACATAAGAAAGTCATGTACAAGGAATATGCAAATCCACCTTTTTATGAATCGAGCTATCGTGTGAAAATATAAGCTAAGGACAATGTGAAAGGACGGCTGTAAAAGAAGAAAGTAAAATTTCTGCTGGCAGTCCTGAGTGTGTTTGGGAAAGTGTTTTCTAGCACGAGAGTGTAAAGTACTAATAATAATTATTTGTGGATTACCAGAAACATGCTAAAGTTCAGTGTTCCGTCGAGTTACTTATGGTAGGAGCTTTGAGTTAAAGCTGTCTTCACAACTGCTGCAGAAAGCTCGCGAGCCCGCCGCTACACCGCGGGGCTGTCACACCGGGCGAGTAGTAGAGATTCGGGGGAAATGTCTAATAAAAAATCCTTATATAGCAGCAGTTTGTAAATTAACCGTCAGTGTGGCGAAGAGAGCGATACACGCGGCCATTCCTATAGTAAATGTGTATAGGTAAGTGTTAGAGATTTAAAACCTACCCTCTGCGCCATCAGGCTGCGCTCCAATAAACTCCGGGACGTGTCGTATATTTAATATCCCAGTCCTGTAAGAACGTGATTTAGTGGTAAGATTCCCTTTTTCAACCAACTTCGTGAATTCGCCTATTCTCCAATAGAGTTCAGACCGAGCACAGGCATCGGGAAGAGTTTGGCAATTTTTCTTGTTTTCCTCCTTGCCCCCAAAAAGTAGAAAAAATGTCAAGAAGCAAACTGAAGGTTACAATCGGCCCATCAACAACCTGCATGTAACTAAACTGTCGTGTCTCATGGCTTTTTGCCACTCTGGCTGTCAATCAAAGCCAGAGGTTGTCAAGGTAATGAATGAATGATGGTCGGTGATGATGTTCAAGAGAGGACGAAATCTTTTAGTCCGTCTTCATCCAGCAACTCCGCGTCTCCTACACGCCTCCGTTTCGTTTTCTTGTTTTATGAGTGCTGTGAAAAAGGAAGACGGAAATCAGCGACAAAATTAAAAGATTGCCATTGCAGATCTCTCCTTCCCCCGGCAGGTATTCGTCTATGGCGCGGTCTGAGATGAGTGAGTGTCAGCGAGTGTTGGCAGGTTGGCTGCTGGCGCGCTTATAGAACAGAGTGAGTTCACAGCACTGAGCGGCGCACAGTGGAATGACGGAACCCGGAAGTAGCGCCGCTACAGCCAGTCCCGCGGCGCACACAGAGAACAGACCAAACCCTGCGATACGCAGCGCGCGCACGAGAGGACGGCTTCAACTCCGCACGGGGGGAGCCAAATAACAACAGCACACACACAGTCACAGAGGACTGAAGTATCTAGGAAGAAAAGAAAGAGAAAAAAAAGCACTCAAACTCGTTTTGCGCGTTAATCTGCATTGCATTTAGCCGATGTCCACACTTCTTTGGCATCTAGTTAGACTACAGAATAGATATGTCAGATTAGAAGATTAGCATTATAAGACAAATTCACTTACTGCCTACGTGCCTTGAAGTCAAAATATTGTTATATTTTAACATATTAATAAACAAGTACTCCGTGCATTTTGTCGTAGTTTAACCGCGCTGTTAAGCTTTCCAGTTATTCAAGGCTGTAGCCTATTAAAGAAAAAATAATGCGAAACATAACTTACAAATCCACCGCAAACACTGCGCACTTTGCCGAGTCTATCCGCCAGGTTTCCTCCAAAATAACTTCAGTTTCCCAGTCAATGTAAATGATCTTTGTTGTAAAGTCTATTATCCAGTTACTCTTCTAAGTATGAGGTATTTGTTTGTTCGGACATACTGAGCACCCCTTTTTGAGTAAAATGAACTTTCCCAAGCAGGAAAAAAATGTTTTTATAGGGAAAGTGTTTAAATGTGTCTTTCGTCCAATCACATCTCAAGATAGAAATCTGTGCCTTACCTCGGAGTAGTCAATTATCAAAGCGCCCCAAAGATCATCAATCACGAAGCAAGCTTGAAAGTTTAGAGGAGGAGCAATGGCTGGGCCATCGATTGCAATACTGCTGGCCCTTTTCCCTAATGCCAAGCGCTTTTTTGAGCTCAAAACCCAAAGAGGTCATCCATCCCTTTTTAATATTTAGCCACATCAGTGACAATAGTCTACACACCGCCGCGCGCGTGACATCATCGCCTTATTGATAGGGGCTTTTGCATCTAAGCGGCTACATTTAAAGCTCCGTGACCTGTTTTGTTTCTGAATTAACAATTTCACCGCTTCTAGAGAGCCGCTCATCTAGGAGTGTAGGATGTTAGTTAACAACCGTCAATAAAATACCATAAAGACGCGTCAGTTGTGTGGTTTTCATTTGCTGTGGGACTGCCAGTGAGATAAGTTTTGAGAATGTTCTCGAGAAAACAAAACCAAAAAATTTTGTTTGTGACATAAAGATGAGAGAAGCGCAAGGAGGAAAGTGGAAGCCGGTCGGCTGTGCGGATCTCATGCGGTAGAAGGGGGGAAACTCCAGCGGCCAGCTCTCTCCCTCCACAGCGCGATCAGAGCAGTGCAGCGCACACAGCGCGGGCAGCATGCCGACTCCCACTCTCTCCTCTCTCTCTCACACACGCCTGTCGGGCTTTTCCCGGAGAAAAATTTGGTGAGTGCATATCCCTTCTCTTCACTTATGCTAGCATACAGCAGGAGGAAAGCTTGAGACTGAGGTGGGAAAATGCGATCGGCGCATTAAACGCCCGGTGAGGCGAGCCCAGTCACAGCGCTGTTTGTTTGCTAAACAGTTTAAATATCGACTTGGATATGTTGAGAGCCTGCGGAACATTTTTGGGATGCTTTCTGATTTCAGTATGTCATGCAATAGATGGAACTGTTACTTAAACAAAATTTCAAGCGTTTATAGACTGCACGGAATATTTTCTCTGAATAAGCACGACTTAGAAATATATATATTATACAATTTGTTTTAATTTCTCTACTTCGTCTATTGAAACTAATTAAGATGAAACTGTATATGCAATTTTAACATTATAGAAAACAAAATAAACTGGGTCACCATGCTAATAATACTTCCAAATATTTGTAAAATGTTCTCGAAAATCAAGAATAAAAGTGATGAGAATAAAAGTGATCCTTATAGGCTGAAACAAATATAGCCTCTTAATTGCAAAAATCGCCATAGTGTTGCAATGTGAACGTCTTAACCTTTTCTTTTGAGGCTAGCACGAAATTGTTATTCAGGATTGGGATACAGTAGAGTAAACTACTTGAGAGAGCTAAAACAAACAGGCGCAGTTTGACGGGAAAACATGTAGATTGTACGCCTGCAGAAGAAGACATTAACGGGCGGTAAATGTTCATCTCGTGGTGTCAAATTGAGGTCAGTTTAGGGTTAAAGCTATCGGTGTCCGTGTGGGACATGGCCAGCTGCGTTTGGATTCATTAGGGGGCATGGGATCCATTTCAAGCAAAACAGTGAGACAATCACGAGCCTACGGAACCGCTCATATCCTGCATGTGTTCCTTATGGTAACAAACAACTGTACTGCCCAATAAGCCTCAAAGTCCCAAACTCACTCTCAGAGATTTCGATTTTTTAACTTTTCCATTAACATTAATTACATGATTGGACTTTCAGGCATAAACATAGGTCAATCAAAGTGTTGGGTTGTGGTAACATGCAAAGAGGGTGTGGAATGTATTAAGAGTACATTTACAATAGATTTACAATGATGTAGTTATTTTTAATACAGGAAAATATTTGGACTTTATTTGGTAGTGTAATCTTTAAATATGTGGACAATCAAATATGTGATAAACGTGATTAACCCCTCATATATATATATATATATATATATATATATATATATGAGGGTATATAATGCATGTAATATAGAATGTATATAATATAATCCTATAGTGATGTCAACTATATTTATAAACTATCAAAAATCTCTATTAAGATTTTTTTATTTAGTGTTTTATTTTATATCATTCAATACCTATTCAATAACCTAAATTACCTCATCGAGTTGAACTTTCTCTGACCTCAAGTGAAATGTGGCTCGTTTCTCTGCAAGTAGCCTGTGCAACTCAAATACTTGTAAAAGTTTCGCGGCTAACTGTAAATTCTTCAGCCTGAATGGAGTATTTTCCTTTCGTTCGTAGTGCTTGGATTGGTAAAGTGTGTGTGTGTGTGTGTGTGTGTGTGTGTGTATGTGTGTGTGTGTGTGTGGTAGGGTAGGGTGGGGGCGCAAACTGTAACCTAGGCATTCCCATGTAAAATGTTAAAGATCTTTTTGTGTCTCTTGCGGGGCCTGCTGTGTAAAATATGCAACTCGTTAGCGCCATCTGGCGGGTCGCAGCGGCCTCCATTTACCCAACTGTTTTATTTGCAGACGCTTAAAATCAGAGTTTAATCAAATTTTTATAATGAATTTCAGTCCGATAAAGACGATAAACAATACCGAATAAAATAATTAAATTAATAATAAAATAACGAAAATAAAGGCCGAATAAAATTAATCGTTTTTCATTGTCCAAGGGATAGGTTATTGCAATAAAAGATATATAAATAATTATTATAAAGATTTAGTAAAATAATTAAAATTGGGGCGTATTTTTTGTTTGTTATTTGTTAGTTTTATTTCGTCCAATAAAATGTACAATGACTGCTACAAGGCAAAGATTGCGGGGTTTTAGTTATTTTGCAAGTAAACCATCAAACTTCTGCAATCGTACATTTCTCTTTTGTATAAGTATTGAGTCTAACAGAGGCCCAGTACTTTCACAGTATTCTGAACCTCAATTTTTTTACAGTTAAATTTGGAAGAGAATGAATTTTATTTTTCTGCTTCCAAAGTAAGTCAGGGTTTTACAATAAAGGGCTCACAAAACCGCATGCCGTTTCATTATTATTATTATTATTATTATTATTATTATTATTATTATTGCTTGTTGTTGTTTTTGTTGTTGCTGCTATAATAATAATAATAACAATAATAATAACAACAACAACAACAACAATAATAACAATAATAGTAATAATAATAATAATAATAATAATAATAATTATTATTATTATTACTATTGTTGTTGTTGTTTTTACTACTACTACTACTACTACTGCTACTACATTATAATTTATAATTATTAAACAATGCGCTATTATTAATACATTGTTTCTCGTTCCAACGTTCCTAAATCCTCCTCCGGTTTGTAATATGTCTTTCCTAATCAAAGCTAAATTCTCGCTGCGAGAAGCAAAAATTGATTTAAATTAGGCTACGCTCAGTGAATTTCTATAAAGCGCTTTAAACCGTTTGATGGATTAAATTTATTTGGTCCTTAGGGTTCAGAAAAAACCGGCAAAGCAAACGAACTTCAGTGAAATTGGATCAGTTTTGCTTTGAAAATATTATCTTCATTTTGTGCTTTTACGAAATGAGTCATTATAAGTGTCCTGTACCGCACGTCGATTATGGCTGAACCATCTGTAAATAAACGTTCGCTGATTTGTGGAAACAAGTGGCTATCAAAAATCCTTCTTCGGCTGGATGGACCATAATCAGGCATTTTCTCTGAGCGCATGCACTCTTTACTGCGTGTAATTGGCCAGAGTGTGTGAGCGGGTCGAGACAGAGAGCACATCACAGCGGTGACCCTTTCTGTCGCCCAGCATTTACTGGGCTAACGGTGTTTAAAGCAGTAATATCAGTCCGCTTTTATTACACACCACCTTGCTCCTTATCTAGCCCACATTTGAGCTGAGCAGCGCATCGGTGACCTTAATGCGGATTTTTGCGTCAGAAATCCGGCGCGGTAAAGTGTTCCTCCCCCGCTGATCAGAGCAAAACACTGATCCCGTGTGGATTTAAAGCCTTTTCATCAGCGGCTCAGTGCGCTCTGTTAACTGCGCCTCTCCTCTTACACTCCAAATGGACACAATTGAAATTAGATTTTTCTTTTCGAAACAGGAGCCATAATAACCATCATTTTCAGGGCGTGTATGTAAGCATCCGAGGAGGCATCGCTATGCAAAATGATCTGTTAGACAGTGTGTGTGTTGCTTTTACTCCAGTGCATGCAGCCTTTAGTTCAAATAGCGTACTTATTCCAAAATGTACTCTACATAGCTTTTAATGTAAATTCAGTACTAAAATATCTGCAGTGTCCTCTGAATATAACGCTTTACATCCACTGAAACAAGCATGTCCATTTACAACATAAATATATAAAATGTAGCATTAAAAACACTCAAGATATATCCTTGTATGCTTTAAAAAAAATAAAACCCTATATATTTATATAAAACACTATTCAAAAGAACAGAAAGAAATCACACAACAGCTTGACTGAAATTAATGACATGTTCAATTAACTTTTTCGCCTTTACAATTGCCAACTGATTTTATTAACATTTTTTGGAGAGGAAACTAAAAAAAAGTCAAACTTGAAGTCTTTGGAAAAATGTTGAATGAATCCTATACTCTTATTAGCATTTAAGAACAAAATTCTGGAAATGTATATTATTATAAAAAAAAGTGATCAAGTAACAGACAAGCTTTAATGTACATTATCACAATTCTATACGAATACTACAAATATTATCGTACGCCTTTGCTTTTTGGACGAAGAAATGAACGTAAATTTTATTTGTAATGTCAAGGGCTGGTCAGTCGATACAAGAGACTGACTCCCATTATTTCCCATTATGTTTCCTGACTTCTTTATTTGTTAAACAAACAGCCCTTAGTGCAAGATTTTCAAACACTTTAACATCTGAACAACAAGTGATTGTTTCTGTTTCATGCAGATCAAAATACCAGCTCGAGTCCCACACGCTCATTTGAAATTTATCCAAACAATTGCTGTTGCTATGTTTGTCTGTGTTTTGTTTTCCATGTTTCTTCCTGTCTCAGCATTTCCCCCTCGGTTCTGGAAGTTCTCGCACGATCAAGCAAGGTATCCAGGTAATTACTGCACATTGTCAAATAAAGGCACAATAAAGGGACCACTGATTCAAATGAGGAGTGAAATATCAAAGAAAAGGGTTCCCTTTGCAGCCAGGCACTTATCCACACAGGAGACAGCATTGAGACGACTGCCACAGGGACACTCGCTCGGCCTCTGATAACAACATGCTCAGGCTCCTTACTACATATATTACACACCACTATATTTTGCACACAGAAGTGTTGCACCACACTTACATAGGCTCAGAGTGTCACCCCAGCTTGTATACATCATTGCAAATATCACTGATGACTGAAAGGCACTTTTTTTTAATATCGTTAATGACATTGCACATAAAGCAAATAAAGAAAAGACAGAATCTGTGTACCAATTTAAAAGCGTTGTGTTTGTGTTATAATTGTTAAAGTCAGTCACATTATCAGACGACGACATCTACAGACAATATGAGAGTTGAAAAAATTATTAGAATTATGCTGTAATTAAAGTAAGTATATAGCATTAAGTATAAAGTTCACGATCATACACCTTTCCCCTTCTCTATTAATTGGTTTCTTTCTGATATCCCATGACATGACATAAAATATATGCTTGAAGAAATTAGAAATGTAGGATTCTTTGCAGACCCCACTCATAACTACATCATTATTTCCACTATGTAATGCTGAATATCTACATAGACGCAGATGTATGAGTTATAACTGGTTTGATCTTGTTGATCTTATAATAAGATGTAAGATAATGATGCAATGAAAGAAACACGCTCGTGGTTGGTGTGCGAAATGGTTGGAGGCAAAGTCTGGCCTCCAAGAATGTGTGAGAGTTTAACATTATAAATACACTTTAACACTCTAGCTTACAGACAGCTCCAAGGACTATTTTACATGTAAATATTCACTCAGGAAAAAAGCCAGATCATTAATTATTGAGAGCCGTAAAGAAGTGTAATACTTCAGTGTTAAACATATGCATCTGATATCTCATTAGACGAGGCTGAGGATGAACTTGAAGGAGGAAATCTATTCTTCAGATAGTCTAGGAATTAGCTAGGAGGAAACAAAATGGTGGAAATTCAGTGTAATATCATGTGTTTTTCATTTACAAGTTTTTGATTTGCGGATCACAGATCAGCCTTAGCGCCATTAGATCATTTTTAAGCAGGAGCGCACTTTAACGTAGGTGAGATTTGTCTTGATAGTCAATGGCAGGTTGTGCTTTTTTCTTTTCACATATTTGCTTAAGAAAGACTGAGAAATGATTTCTGTCTAGAAAGATGTGATGATGATGATGATGATAGCATCCTTAAAATATATTTTCTCTTCAATATACCAATTGTTCTGAACCAGGATCAAGTAATTGATTTTTTTGGTTAGACCAGTTATGAATGACATTTTTCTCCCCCAAAGCATCACAGTATAAAAATCATTGTTAAAACAAATACTACAACAAACCCTTTCTTTCTCTCTATCAGTTATCCTTACTCGTATGCATTCTGAAAACTGGTCCTTGACCAATTGGGATACCTGTTAATGTTGATGTTAAAGTTATAGCAAGAGCGGACATGAATAAAACATTTCTTCAAGACTGCGCTGAGACACTCAGATGCAGAGACAAAAGCCCAGCATTGACGTTTATCTGTATCTATGGACTATATGATTCTATATGGCCAAAAGACTTGATAATCTTTCATACTTGTCAAAAGTTTAGAGTTGAACTTTCCCCATGTATGGCCAGCCAGGCTGCATTCTGGCACCCATCGTCTTTGTTACATTATGGCCTGTGGCTGTGCTCTTGACAGGTTGTCACAAGGTGATAGGACTCAAGTGGAGACACTAGAAAGGTGGCACTTAAGAGCACAAGGAGTTTGACTTCCGGGTGTGCCATGGAGCCTGACAGTGGATCAGCCCTAGAAGGAGTGCTCTCACACACCGGTGTGATTGGAATGTCCTGTAAATGAGAGCTGTGCTTAAGATGTAACAATGCCGACAAATGAACTAAGAAATGTGGAATGTCATGCAAAAAAAAATTAATTCCCCTGAAGTGTTTGTATTTTTTCCCCTCCCCACACTTAAAAAAAAACCAACAAGTTAGTGAATTCAAAGTTTTGAGAGTCTTGATACAGGCAGGATGACGATCGAAATGCAAATATTGCTCTGGACAAAAGTGCATATACGTTTACAATAAAATAAATGATTTTTATACATGAAATGTATCTGTGTATTCATTTTATCAATGATATTGTATTGATTAATTTGCCTTAATATATACATAAAATGGGAATTTTCTTTTACCTATCCTGAGTTTATAAAGAAAAGCGGCATCTTAGAATGGTATGCAAAACTAAACTAAACATATATATTAAAAAAAATAATAATTTCAGTGATTCAGACAATATATTCATGTCATGTAGAATATACAGACAAGCTTTGCTTTTTTTTTTTATATGAAAGCATATGAAAATTGATGCAGTCTAAAAACCATTTGATCATGCACAATGAATTTTGTAATGAATATTCTACAGTTTGTAGTTTCATCTTGGGACCGTCCTTAAAAAAGCCCTTTCAAAATCAGAGCCTTCCACACACACTATAAAAACTGTCCTATCCTAAGCAAATGAAAACATATTGTAGAGGCCAGCCTCAATTTTTCTTATCACAGGCTTAGAAATAGAATATCATGCATCTGGTTTAATAACTGGAATTTTATTTTAGTGTGAAAAGTGATCTGGAAATATAAGATATATCTAAAGCCTTCGTTAATCTGTAGGTGTGAGTAGCTGCTTTGTATGTCAAGAAAACCAAGAATATCAGGTAAGATTTGGTCATGGGTTTTGAATAAATAAGTAAACACGAGCTATATGGTAAACATATCAGTGTCTGCTGTTTGGTCTCACTGCATGCTTCCTGTCTCTTCGATTCAATTTCATTTGCAAAACCCGCAGGAAACACAGTGGGATTGGGGTGAATTAGTAATCTTAAACCACTGATGTCTGACAGCAAGGCTCGATGTAGGATATATCAGATTATATCCTTGTAAGATCATTCAAAATATCAGCTAAATTATAGTACTACTGAAATCTCAATAATACCACTGTTCTCACTGAAATCACAATTTCATACTGGCATGGAGTCATTGATAAATGGTACCCTTAAAACATAGTATAAAAATCATTCTTTGAATTACTCTGACTTCCCTGTCTTCCTGGTGTGGATAGCAAGCACTCAGGTATCACCCTTTCACATCTTATGTATGTTAGAAGATCACAACTCCAGTGTTGATCAGGCTTCTTTGCAAGCAATGAACAACAAACCAGAGATATTGTTGCTTTCACTGAAACGGCACATAGTTTTGAAAATGCATACACAAACACCCCCCCTCCAAAAAAAAAATCAAACCAACAAAGACTGATTACCATTTTGTGTCTAGTGTTGATTTGTTGCTTATCTATTGTGTAGCAAGCTAAGCTCAAGCATACATCTCATCAGAAATGAAGTGTCCAGTGAATGCTAATAGCTCCAAAAAAATGGTGCAGAATTAAACAAGCATGTCAGTGTGCTGTCATATCTCATCGTGCCATGATGGTGAATCCTCATTTTAAATGGCATAGCTCAGAATAATTGTAGGCCATATGATTTTCTGCTTGTCCGTCCTGGCTGAGAGTGTAAAATTGGCGAAAACAGTTGTCAACTTTTGCGCCCCGTTATCTCTTTGTTCCTTCATGCAGTCCGAATTTAAATTTAATGCATTCTCTCCCAACTATGTCCCTTCCTGATATCTTGTATTCTCCTTTAATATTCAATGGTTTGTTAATTATTAAAGGTATGTATTTGAATTATAAATATACTAGTTATACAGAAGTAGGCAAAGCAGGCATATAGCCTCGGGCTAAATTCTTCCATTACCCATTATTTTGCAGCCTCCCGCCACCATTTCCCTGCCTTCCTATCTTTATGTCATCTCCAAAAAACAGCCAGGCATTCCTTTGTACTCCTCTACCCCTCCCTGCTATGACCACAAAAAATCATCCCCTTTCGATACGTATGGGTGCTGTTTCCTTGAAGAAGGATGTCATACCTGTCTTAAATATAATGAATTTCTATCTTCAAGGCGTTGCAGAATCCCAGACACTCCCCTCAGAAAGCTGCCTGGTGCTTCCCTATTCAGCCATCCTGCTTGTCACCAATCATCTGGCATGGCATGCTGTACAGTGAATCATTAACTGTGTCAGAAATGACTGTGCTTAGAGATGAGGCCCATGGATCGTACGGTATATACAGTATATTGTATATATGTGTGTGTGTGTGTGAGAGAGACAGAGAGAGAAGAAGTGCAGAAAATCATAAACAAAGAATTTAGGTTTAGCCTTTCACTTCTTGGTTCTCTCCTCTTATACTGCGCCTCACAGGAATTGATGAATAAAATACTAGAGTTGCCAGATAAAGAAAGGACACTACAGTAACTGTCAAACAGTGAGATAAAAAGTTGAGATGAAATTTTAGATTCAAGTCTCTATCCCTGTCTTGCTGTGGATTTAAAGAGAAGAAAACTTTGCGCTCTTGCAAGCTGCCATTCCTTTCAGGTTCGAATGAAATTCTATCTTAAAGAAAAAAAAAGTTTTCACTTCTTTGCTATGCTTTGGAAAGGTTTGCTGCTACACAGTACTGAACATGCATATCCAGACAATGTGTTTTGGTTGTTCCAAATACGTGTCGGTCGGGTTTCAAATGGCATTGGGTTTCAAAGGGGTTCAAATTGTACATCGGTTATCTCTTACTGACCAGCAGGTACAAGCTCAATGCTCTGCAAAAAAGCTGCTTATTGGCTTAATCCATGGTAAACCCAAGGATATTCTCTCCCTATCTACAGGATATTCACCCACCTACCTCTATCAAGGAGCTGACTAATTTTCTTTCAATTTCCGCTGCTCTTTTCCTTTGAAGAAGCTAAAGAATGATTGATAATAGATGGAGGAAAAGCAGAGTGGTTCTGTTTTTAACCTTGCTCAAGCCATTAATCCAGTTTATGCCCATGAAGGTAATAAAGGAGACAATGAATTAGTCATTAAAGCACAGGTCAGTTTATTAGAAAGCCTGATTGAACTGCAAAATGACTTCTTGTGAGTGAGCAGCTGGAGAAACCTAGTAAAAGAACCTGGCAAAAAAAAGGATCATACATATGTAGTCAGTTTCTCCATCCCTCCATAGAGACACCGGTTTTGCTTTAAGCAAACACTGTAAACCTACAGGGATGTGTGGAAATCAAAATTAGCCAGTAACCTTGATACTTCCTCTGTGGTCATGGAACTGCATTCAGAGGCAAGGCCTGTTGTTCAGGGTGCTACGTTTCCTCACACTGAAGGTAGACAATGTTTTGTTTGTGACTCTCCAATGGCCTGCACTTCTTTTCAGCAAGGGCACAGCCAGCGGCAGAATAAATGGCTTCAAAGGCCTAGGTGATCTAACAAGTCTCTCAGAGCAAACCCAACACATGCCTGGCCTTTATAAGAAACTAAGAGCCCACTGACCGCCTGCTCAGGTTATACAGTCATGTCAGAAATAAGAACCTTTAGCGTCATTCTGTTGGATGTTTGATAAGATAAGTATAAATAGACCATCATACTCAGAAAATAGAATATTCAATAATAAATTATTATGTTATTAAGAGCTGGGGATAATATTGAAATACTTTTTTAGCAACATCTGGACAGTAATTTGAATACAAACATATGAACATAATACACTTAATAAACCTATTGCTGTGAACATGAAGATATTTCATTTATTTGCTGGGAACATAGATATTGTTACCAAATACATTTAAGATAAAACTGACAAAATAATAATAATAATAATAAAATATAATCTATAAATATAACTATAAAACATAAAATGTTTATTGAATTACTATAAATATATATTCTTCAAATTTGGCATTATTTTTTAACCAGAAGTCACAGAAAGTGTGTGTGTTAAACATGTTGTTTTGTCTCTAAATAATATTTTCTGATACGGTTACAACAGTTACAATGACACGTGTAAATAAGGGTAAATACTACACTTAAATGATGCAGCAATATTACTGAAAGAGAGCAACTCTTTAAGCTATTCAGACTAAATGAAGAAGATGTTCTTCATTTAGAGTCAGTTATCAAGCATGACAAATCGATTAGGAATATACAATAAATTATAATAAATAATTTATTATAAATATGTAATCGAGTTTAATATAAGCTACAGGTGATATAAACACTCGGTCTGTAGTAGAAGGGAAGGATCCGTCTTTAATCTACTATGAACTTTGAATATTTTCACCTTGTTAATTTGTGGTTGCCTCTCTGTGTGCACACTCTCCCTAATGAGTGAAATTGCTTATGAAAGGAAACTCTATTAGATGGTGGAAAGATTAATGCGCTCTGACAACATGTCTTTCCTCAAGGTGCTTTAGTGGTGTGACGTAACTCACTCGAACCACAAAGATCTCTCTCTCTGTCTCTCTCTCTCTGCTCTGTCTTGCTATCTATAGAAAGATAACAAATTTACTCTTTTAGGTCAGGTGACACAGCAAATGTTTCTTTAAATGTGTGCAGGCATGCAGGCATCTAAATAGGCTAGTGTTGAGGTAGCAAAGCGTCCTGCTCACACACAGAGGATCTGTTTCCTCAGCCGCCATTTTAATTGCTGCTGAGGGTGAGTAATGGGCAATGCTACTAATGGCCATCTACAAATACACATAAATATTTATATGGGCATTATTAACATCAAGATAAGTGGCAGCAATATTAACAAGTCACGCACTCATTGCCTCTAACAGAAAGATAGTAAACAAACAAACAAATAAATACATTTCCTATCCATTCTTTGGGAAAAAAACAGCTGCTACTCATACACTCCTGCATTCATGCACTTATGATGAGGAAGTGCATAGCATATGCACCAGCATTGGCTTTACATCTTTCAATTCTCATCTGTCTTCTCGCATAACACTGTTTAGCTTGGTCCCAAGTGAACACTGAAACGATCTAAACCAAAAAATGTGGCCGCTAGTTTGGAAGACTGACCAAATCATTTACGGCCGTAGATTATGTTTCGCTTTAATACACCTTGCGGAAGGATGTCTAATCCTTATGAATGTCATGATTTCCATGCCAAAATTCTTTTTGCTTCCCATCACTTGCTTGCCATCTTCCCCTTATTCCTTTCTGACTTCCATCTACTATATATTCATTTCCCAGTCCTTCCCAGCCCAAATTCTCACAATGTAGTCCCACTGAATTTACATTTACATTTATGTATATGACATTTGGCAGACACCCTTTGTAAGGGAAAGATTTTTATTCCTTTTCATGTCTTTATTAAAAATCTTCATTATAGTTTCACTAGGGACCACTAAGGCCTGCCGTTTCCTGAGAATAGATTTGTACAAGGTCAGATTAGTCTGGGAACTAACCCTCAGACTTGTAATCTGATGGCAAATATTTCCCTGTCTGTCAGTTTTGAGAAGTCCAGAGTCAAATAAAACAAACTCTGTAAGCAATATCTCCTTGAGCTTTACACTTACAGGGGTTAGACAATGAAACTGAAACAGCTGTCATTTTAGTGTGGGAGGTTTCATGGCTAAATTGGACCAGCCTG
>JAOVVG010000002.1:17200675-17212812 GCA_028566375.1 Leptodoras nelsoni
ACCTAACGTGCATGTCTTTGGACTGTGGGAGGAAACCAGAGTACCTGGAGTAAACCCACGCGGACACGGGGAGGACACTGAATGACATAAATGCAATTAAAAATAGATTAGAGCAGGTATTAAAGTACTTTTTCTTTCAATAGTTCAAAGAAAGTTATCTTTACTTTTATTCGGGTATGACTATGGTTTACTTTATATGACACGTAGCAGTGTAATCCTGTAAACATACGAATTTAAATACACATCATGTTTAACCTAGGAAACGACACAATTAGTTGAGGTTTCGGGATGAAACGGCACTTGAAACATTTTTAATAATTAACTTTTAAACAAGAAAATGGGTCAAGAGGGGTTTGGTAAAACCTTAGAAATAGGGGGCTGGACTATTTTGCTATTGTATCATTTTAAGCCTTATTGCTGACTTTTCATTTTATATTTCACTCTGTTATGGTGTTTGATCCAGCTGTGCACACACATGGAGTTCGATTAAGAGAGGAACACACACACACACACACACACACACACACACACACACACAGGGCTGGCTGGTGTGCTCACCCCCGGTCTTGTTTTCAGGTTCATTAAGCCCCAGTGCTCCACAGTTTGGCTGACAGGATGAGGAACAGTGGTGAGATCTCACCCTGCAGGTATCCTTGGCGATTATTATTGGGAAAAAAGCACTCTCGTTAGGGTCCTTGTTACAACTTGAGGGGGCTAATTAGGGGGACAAGCACTGCTTGAAAACGAGTTGCTTACACCTGTGGACTTTTGGTTTAAAATATCCTCTGAATTTTTGCCAAACTCAAAATCTCCATCTCGTTTTTCTATCCACAGAGTCCTTTTTTTAAAAAGAGAGAGAGAGAGAGAGAGAGAGAGAGAGAGAGAGAGACAGAGACAGAGAAAGAGAAAGAGAAAGAGAGAGGGAGAGGGAAGTGAAGGACAGACACTGTCAGCCATTTGAAAGGCTTTATGAAAATGATCATCCAATTAGCAGCTATGATCAAATCAGGCGTGAGCCCTCTCTGGAAGACTGGGTAATTTCCTCTCTCGCATGTGGTGTAATTTCACTGAGCTCAAATGAACTCACGAGAGAAAATTCAGTTAGTTTTCTCATCACTGGTAATTAAACTAATACATAGGAAATGCCTCTTCGAAAATGCATGAGCCCTAGAAGCCACCTCATTAACATGATACCATTTTTTTTTTTTGGCAGAAAATGTATCAAACCTATTATCACTGCGACTCCTTGACTCTTGCTCCTCTTGCCATGGAAAACTCTAATCAGATAGAAAAAATATCACTATTTGCCCTTCTTATAATGAACAGTTCTTCATCAGTGGTCTCTTGGTTTCTCACACATCATTTCTTTTATCATCTCTCTTTCACTTCTCCATCAGAGGTTTTTTTTTTTTTACAAGCATCTGAGATCCTCCCAGATATGCATTTAGCACATTATTTCAAACAAATATCGATTCTTTTTTGCTGTAGCGCATACAGTGGATGAGCTGAGCTGGGATAGTGCTGAAACGCAAATAAAGCAAAGTGACAGAAAAGGGGAAAAAAAAGCAAGCAGCAGGTTGAAGGAGGATTCGCCGGATTTGAGAGCCGTAAAATCGAGACAGATCTGATAGTATTTATGCCACTTAATGTAACTGCAGGGTAGGGGCTTTTGTTGAAACATGAGTTAGTTCCAGCATTTAACCCTACAAAATTAATTTCTGCACCATGGCCAGGACCACTCCATCATCAGCCTCTTTAGGGAGAGTCACTAATATCATTAGCTGGGAGTTAATGAAATGCAAGGATACACTGCTTAGTTTTACAGATTACAAAAAGGCAAGTGTAAATTTCAGTCAGCGTGACAGAAAGGTGAATCCAGAGAGGATGCTGAATGATATACATAAGAGCAAGAAGGACACCAATGCATTTGTAACAAGTATCATCAATACTTATCTTAGCCATTACATTTGACAACTGTATACAAAATATTTTGCCTAATATATTTACCATTCCAATTTGACCCAAAAGCATAAAACTGTTACAGTACTTATAATAAAAGTTAAATTGTAATGCATTTATAAATGACTACTGTTCACAGCTGAATGGATAAAACCCATGTTGAAGTTACTAGTGAACTGGGTTGTTAACATGCCACAAACTACTATAATATCCTGCTTTAGCCTGGCACTCTGAGGGCTTACATTATTGTGACTATGCATCTTAAACCCCTCCTTCTATTGTATTCCGCCACAACAGCTAGCCCCGAGCCAAACAGTCCGATGGGTGAATACTTATTAACACGTTGAGAGGAGGAGAAGAAGGAAAGAAAAGCGGAATAGATTTTAGTCTCTTAAAATGTACATGTTCATTACAGATGGTGTCTGCTAGAATGCAGACAAGGAAGCACCAGAACAGAGAGAGAGAGAGAGAGAGAGAGAGAGAGAGAGAGAAATCAGCCCATTGCCGGCAGCAGGGCGATGCAGAACATTAACACTATAATTTACATAAAATTACTTACATACTGCTGCAGTAATTGAATTTGTTTGACCAGTACTGTGCAACTGTGAGAAATAGATTCAGAAAGGCTCACGGGGGAGAGCTGCTTACTCTTCCAGATGGGTGACTTTCCCTCTAAATATTACCCTGAGAAAATGAACAATGGTGACACTATAAAAATCCTGATTTTATTTATGAACCTTTGCGCTTACACACCTGCCTTATATACTCACATCCACAGTCTGGATGCATATCTGGTGCACATGATTAACATTTACAGCACAGGGTTTTAAAAAGTGGTGATATTATTTTGTGTGTTTTATTTGCTCTTGGGGTTTTGCTGCATTTCTTTCTTCTTCTAACAGGACCCAGCGTTGGTATTTGGCTTACTCAACATTAATGCAACATTTAATATAAAAAGGTGTACTTTATGCTTTAATAATACTGTTAATACGGAGTGCTCATTTTTACTGTTACATTTTCCTACCAACTTGAAGTCAGCCCATGGTTTCTACAAATCTTTTATTCATTTATTGTATTGTCCTCATCTTGAGAACAGCAGTTCTGATACATACGTACCTTAGGTATGCATGAATTTCTTTAATAAGGTTCTTAGCGATCAGCATTCTGTCAAGCCTCTTTCTCCCTGTCTATCTCTGTCTTTCTGTCCTTCTCTCTTCCTCTCTGTCTCTCAACTATTGAACCCCTCCCTTTACCCTTCTGCCTTTCTCACCCCGTTTCTCAGTCACTCCTTTCCTAACCAAGTAAATATGGCAATGCTGTACTCTTAAACAGAGGTGTTGCCCATGTAGCCAGATTTCCGCCCTTGTCTCCTCTTATGACTTGGATCTTCAGAATTTAGCAGAATTAAATAGATCTTATTTTAAAAGCCTGGAGCACCCTTGACAGGTGAGCTGTCACTCTCATATCTCTCCGAGCCGGCCTTTAGATTCCACCTGCTCGCAGCTAACCCTGTCAACTGACAGATAAAAATACCCACCACCACCAGAGAAAAGAACTTAATGTCCTATTCACCCCTGTCACCATTTGAAAATTGCTCAATCTTTTCCCCCTCTGTGACATATTATTATATATTGTTTCCTTGCAAAAAGCATTCCTGTGTTATTACCATTAAAAATATGAAAGTTTGAAAAAAAAAGCCACGTAACAAGACGTTTAGGCAAGAAGGTTGAGAGGGGAACGATTGTAAGGATGTAATTATTTAAAATAGTCTGCTAATGTGTATTATCATGTCATTAGATGTAAATGAGATGGAGCTAAAAGGCCTGAAGTTGAAGACTTGTGACTTGCCTGAAAAGAGACACAGAAAATTAGGGCAGTAAAAAGATGAAGGACCATTTTGATAGCCCTTCAGACACATTTCTTACTGTGCAGCATATGCAGTAACATACACTAGCCTTTTGAAGCAGGAATAGATTTACTTTTTAATGTCATCTTTCTACATCACTAGGAACACATTATTTTAAATATATTAAGGCACAGCAAAATAGAGATAAATAATGACCTAGTGATCACCCCAATAGGCTGATATGCTGAAACACTCTTAGCTGGTGAACTCTACTGGTACAGTAGCATTTCATGGCTGAGCCTGATGTGTGAGGTTGCCGTGAAAAGAAAGCAGCTTGTGTATTCTAGCATTTGATCCCCAACATGAGCGAGCATCATTCCACTCCAGCAGCTTAATAAGGCTGTCTGGCCTGCCAGCTCTTTATGGCCCGAAGCCCTGTTATCAGAAACATTAGGCTGAATATTAATGTCCCACAGCGAGACGAATACCATTAAGCCTGACTGGTCATTTCTCTCTGTCCTTTCTCACCACTGTACAAGAATTGATGAAAAGTAGGTAACACACAGGGGAAAAAAGCTAGTGGACATGAGAGATTTTTAGTGATTTTTTAAATTTAGCTTGAAGAATAAAAAAATGACCAAATGTCATGTTTCTTGGTAGAAAAAAAAGAGTCATTGTGATGACAGAACAAATACTCTGCTGTTCTCATTTCTTATTCCATCAGATTTCCTAAATTAATTCTTTCCCACAAGACCTTTGTATGAGGTTAGCTGGTAGAAAAGTGCTAGAAATGACAGTTTGATTACGACCTTCCTTTTTTCTCACTGCCTCAGAAGAGGTTTATATTTGAAGCAAGTCTTGAGCTGGAAAGCACTTATTACTCCCTAAGTGCTCTGGGGTTGCATCCTGGGCAAAGTGAGCTGTTAAGGGATATAATTTGTGCCGAATAGCCAGAGGAGGGCTTTTGATATGCAGAAAAGTCGACCCCTGCACAGCTCCTTTAATTGGGTTTTTAATTTTCCAGGCCATCTGACAATATCAAACATGATCCCTGAGCTTTGCCACAGTGATTGCAGGCACAGTGACAAGACAGACTCTATGTGTGTGCGTATGTGTGTCTGCGTGTGTCTCCAATGCTTGTGAAGGAAATATAGAAATTAGAGAAGAGAGTATACATTGGAAAGCTATGAATGGAAATTTGTTCAAAATAGTTGTGAAGCCCTCCTGTGGTTGAATTCACTCCCTCTCTCTAATTCTCTCTCTGTTACTCCTGGGCATGGAGCCTGAAGAACAGTACCTCTGGAGTTTTTCTGTTCCCTGTTTGTCCAATCAGCAAGACCACACAAAGAGTTTCAGCCTCCTAATCTCTTAACCAAACAAGACAGCAATTACACTCCTCGATAAAGCAGGAACATTTCCATCCTGTCTGACAGTGGAGTGGGTGTGAGAGTGCCTCTATCTCACCGCCAGCCTCGGGTTTGTTTAGATGGGGTTTAGAAGAGGAGAAAGAGTTTTTTTTTCTCTTTCTCTGTTTCTCTACACAAGCCCATTCTGCAGCACCTGCCAGTCAAATGTGTTTTAGTACTGACACCTGGTCTTCTCATAATAACCGGCTTACCTCAGCATGCAGTGTGCAGAAACTGTGTCAATGAGTGGTAAATATGACCACAATGAGATAATACTACACTATCATAATGAGATTAAGCAGTTTTTAAACCAATAATATTTCACTGTGATACTAACCACAAGTCTGGTTGGACATTTAAAACGTTTTTTTGTTGTTTAATTGTCACATCCTCCATTTTATTACATCAAAATATCTCTATAAGGCATAAGATGAGGCATTTTTTATCTGATTTGGGGAGCCTGTGAAGCATCATCAACACCCAATTTATTTTGTCCTCAAAAATATCTCATGAATCCTTATAATATAATATACTAATATACAGTATATAGAAAGAGCATAGACTGTGAAATGCACATTTTGTACATTTTATACCTCCTTTCTTTTTCTTTCTCCTTGTCTATGTCATTCACACAAAAACACACAAGCGCGCGCACACTCACACACACCCAGGAATCTCATTAAAGAAATTGTTAATTGCAGCAGACAAATGTTAATGGTTTTAGCAACAAAAGCAACTGCATGTATGAAAAATTAGGATCCACCAAGTAATTATTACATCCAATATTAATTTAATTATACCATTTGTGTGATGCAGTAATCTAGGAGGGTTTTTCTAATCACACATGCTCTTGTAATAAATTAACAGCAGTGTGGGTGCAGAGAAGTCACTAGGGGAAAAAAAGGGATTATCCACTTCCAGTGGAAAAGCTGTGTGCTATTTAAATGGTTATGCTTTAAATTTTTAAGTCAAAGACTTTCAGTGCTTTCTAAAGAAACAGATCTATGATTCTTCAGAATACTGTACTATTATTAAAAAAAAACTTTGGTAGCTTTCAATGTTTCTGTATTCTGATTTAAAAAAATATATGAATAATCTGTTCAGGGTCTTATTTGATGCATCTTCATGCAGGAGTACTGTGTAATTGCAGTGTTTGTGAAGATGTAGGCAGAAAGTGGTGGACGAGAGAGCCTTTGTTTTAATCTATTGATTCCAAACTCAGTTCTCTCCCCTCTTCAGCAATACAGGCCTTTTGATTGACAAGACCATTTTTGTCTTTCTTTAGTTTTTTGCATGCATTGAAAGTGTTGTTATTGTCTTTTAACTCTAATTGTTTTGGAAGGTTGTCAGATGAATTGCTCTGTGCAGAATTCCTTTGTGAATTTATTTTCTTCTGGTGGTATGAGGAGGTATAATTTAAACCAACATGTGTAAGAACAAACTAGTTAAATGTTGTATCTTTTCATGTGCAAGTGCTGCGTTGCCTGAATTATTACACAAATTTTTTTTTTTGAGCGGGAATAATGATACTTTTCATTGGTATATCTCGTGATAGCCGGGACAGATGTGCCTGTGGCCGAGGTGTAAATCAGCCTTGAAACATGTCAAGGAGTGAGATATCCGACCTAAAATTAGAGAAGGAACTGTGTGTATGCATGGCAGGGATGGAGGCGAGGAAAGGAAGAGAAGGAGGGGGAAATGTGTGAGAGGCATGTCCACCCATCCCATTTACTGTAAATTAGACCTCTCTGTGACTCAGGCCCACTTCTCAGGAAGCTGCTTCCTGGAGTCAAAAGTGCAGGGGTATTTATATGATAACACCGTTTCACCATGGCCCAGCCGCCCACGTGGTTCTCCGCAATTCACCTCCATGTTCATCCACTGTAATTAAAAAGCGCAGTAGGAAAATGTAGGCACATAAATCAGCGGTGACTTACTCCCTTATTCAGTACTCTACAGATAGCAGCTTCCTCCTGAATTGTCTGGACAAGCACAAGGTTATTTTTACTGTATGATAATTGCTTATTAATTCATAACATTAAAAATAAGCATATCTATCTATATTCTATCTATATCTATATCTGTATACTGTATATCTTCTATCTATATCTATATACAGTTATATATACATATAACTGTATATTATATATAACAAATAAATACTTGTATTTATACACTTAAATATAAAACACATCATATTCTGTCTGTTTACACAGGTGCTTAAGATGTTTTGACCAATTAGATTACTTGGGTAATTAATTAAAATTACATGGATGTAGTTCATTGCACTAATGAAATCATGCTCTAATGAAAAATTAGTGAGGTTTTTCATTAGTATCTAGACCTAGACAATTCCCTTTATACACAAGCACATGCCATGAAGGCCAAAAAAGATGCAGACTGATTGTATTTAAAGCCCAAAACATGTCAGAGTGACATGTTATAGTGAATAAATTAAAAATATATATAAATAAATCTGGACTTAATACATAGCCACACCTTTGTTTTTCAGCAAACAGTTTAATCCCAGACTAACTGAATATTGTTTAAGTTTGTACAACTCCCATTTGCAAAACAATTTGGGACACTTTCTAAAAATGCCATAATATCTGAAATCAGTCATATGTTCATTCATTTTAACCTTAACTCTATTTGTTAAATATAAGCAAATTAGAAATCGATGCCTGCAACACCACTGGGTCACATCATGTGTTCTCCTAATTATACATTTTAATCATATGGGAAATGAAGATACTAATTGTTGAAGTTTTTTCAATAGGAGACAGATCTGGACTGCAGACAAGCCAGTCAAGTACACACTCTATGTCTACGAAGCCACACTGTTATAACTCATACAGAATGAGGCCTGGCATTGTCCTGAGAAAAGACTTCATCTTGAAGGCAGCATATGTCTCTCCAAAATACCAGTATAATCCTCTGCATCAATGGAACCTTCATGTATATGTAGATCACCCACGCCGTGGGCACTGATGCACATTTTTGCACTTTTTGTTGGTAACAGTCTGGATGGTCTTTTTCGTCTTTGGCATGTAGAATCTGACATCGGTCTTTTCCAAAAACAAACTGAAACATGCACTTGTCTGAA
The DNA here is from genome assembly GCA_028566375.1 of Leptodoras nelsoni. Lineage (NCBI taxonomy): Eukaryota > Metazoa > Chordata > Actinopteri > Siluriformes > Doradidae > Leptodoras > Leptodoras nelsoni. The sequence continues at coordinate 17,208,993 of JAOVVG010000002.1, forward strand.
CACAGAACACGTTTCCATTGTCTTTCGGTCTATCTCAGATGACTTCACGCCCCTGTTTCTGTACAGAATTAATATATGGCTTCCTCTTTGCATAATACAGTCTCATGATGCATTTCTTGATACAGTGGTGGACTGTATTAAGTGACAATGGTTCTCCCAAGCCCATGTTGCTATGTACATCATGGTAATGGTATCTCGATGGTCACACACATTCAGCGGCGGTTTCCACCCTTGGACTTTATGCATTTATGCATGAGATTTCCCCTGACTCCCTGAATCTTTTCATGGTATTATGAAATGTAGATGGTAAAAGACTTATATTCTTTTCAACCTTGTGCTGAGAAACATTATATTTGAACTGACTGACAATTCTCTCATGAAATTTGGATCAAAGTGTTAAATCACGACCCATCCTTTCTTGCAAAGACTAAGCCTTTCTTGAAATCTTGAAGACCTCACCTGTTACCAGTTAAACTGCTTGTTTACCTGTTGCAAGCATCAATTTCTAAATTTGTTCATATTTAACAAATGGAATTAAGTTTGTCATTGAAAGCATTGAAAATATTTCCATTGTCCTTTTATTTGTTAAATAAAGGTTCAACCGAATGAAGAACTGACAGATTTCAGTTATTGCATTTTTGAAAGTGTCCCAACTTTTCTGGAAATGGGGTTTGTAGTTACAGCTGAGGTCTTGGCTACTGCCTATGCAAACCAATTCTCAATCTAGCATTAGTACAATACACCTTACTCAACAAATGATTAATCCTACTAAAAAGTCCACTCTTAGTTGATTTTTGAATTTCTTACAGATGACTGTAACTATGTTGACGTGATCGTGTTAACTGTGTGGAGACGATTCGGCTAATAGATTTAGATGGCTTCTGCTTGACTTCAGGCTCTGTCCCTCCTGAGACAATCACTGCACAGAAATAGGTCACCACAGGTGTTCAAGCTCTATTTATATGTACATGAAAAGGAATAAAAGAAAGAAATGCATAAATCGAGCTACGCTTGAGCACATATACAATAAATGTAGCTGACATGGCTAGAGTATTTATCGTTATACAAAATCTATGCATACAGCACTTAAAAACTGATCTATCTCAGGGATAATCTACCGGCATCGTTTTTTTGGCAATTGTAGATCTGTACATTTTTTTGGTGAAGAAAAGTGCAATATTTTATACTGTTATTGTCAGAGTGAGAAAATGTTATTTAATGGCATGTCACAAAGAGGGCTATGAATATGAAGTCAAGGTATTTTTAACCTTCAGAGAAATACAAATACATTTTTTTCACCTTGATGCACAGATTCCTTGTTGAAAGAAGAGGCATTTAAGAAGGCGCTACAGGCATTTAAGAAGGTGATTAAGGACACGTTTGAGTGTTTAATGCTCGCCTGGTTTGCGCATTGGGGGGTAAAAGGACACGTGGGGAACACAGACTTCTGGGTCACTGACAAAGATTGGACAGGCTTAGTCGATTAGGCAGTCCTCTCTGTCAGTGTGTCTCTAACCCACCCACCCAGCTTTTTGTTGTCCCATTATTCCACTCAATGATCGTGATAATAGCTCTAGCTTTCTTCACTTCTTTTTTCCCCCTAACATTACACTTTAAAAGTTCTCTGCTCTACTGCATGGATCACACTGTCTTACCCTTAATTGCTTATGTATCTTCCGATGAAAAGACATGGTTGTGTCGAGAGTTTATTTCAAGAGACTTTCACTAGCATTTGTTTTTGTCTGGTTTTGAAGATGAAAGATGTTTATCTATCTTTTCAAAGGCAAGTTTATTTTCCACAGCTGTGAATGGCGTATGTCCGGTTAAAAATCCATACCACTTGGAAATCTCCGTCTGGAGTTCCCGCACTGTTCAAATGGCCTCTGTTTATTGTGTGACCTCAGTCAGCCTGTACTTATAGATAGGTGTGGACAGGTTGTGACACAGTTTTGATGTAATATCAGGATGTCAGAGTTGTGGAGCTTTACAGCTGACTCTAATGGCCTCTGAGACTGCGGAGAAAATCTCACAGGGCAGGAAGTCAATCCTATCAACTCCACACTATGTCACAGCTAACATACTGAGCCTAAACTCTCTTCAAATACACACCAAGACAACTCGTCCTAATTTATCCCAAAACACACTCGTAGACATGTATAGGTACATATACTGTATTTACCAAATTCATAAATCCTACTCAGTGGATTCTTCTTCTTCAGTTAAGGGTGCAGGAGAGCTTGAGGGGTGGCCTGGGATTCATTTATAATGTGAGATGAGTTAACAGGAAGGCGATTGACTTGGGTAACTGTACTTTATTTTTATTTTTTCTTTCTACTCTACTCTTTATTTACTTCAAGGTGTTGCTCATTTTTCTAAGCAGGCTGCCCAAGTAGTGTAATTTACAAGATTTGTAGCGTAATCTTAAGGCTTCTCAATTAAAAAGTAATCTATTCTTCTTTTTCTACCTCATTTATCATTAGTCATTTTGCTAATGTGATTTAACTCCAAATTACTGTGTCTGGAAAGCACACTCTATCAAGGAGCCCAAACAGCTTTACTATAAGACTGAGCCGGTAATGCCTGGATAATGGATAACAACATTACTAAACAATTCTTACCTTTATGATTTGCAACATATTTGCCACAGTGTTAAAAATAGATTGTAAGGCCAGGCTACATGGGTTTGTCCATTTAAATTAAATATTTTTTTAAGTATTCACACACACACACACACAAACACACTTTAGACCACTTGCTATTGTATTAAACCAAATAATAAGAATGAGGGAGATAAAAGAGAATTAAAACCCAAGCCACACAAATCTACTACAAATGTGTGGTTGCTTTGCAGAAGGAAATCAGATTAAGGAATTCCTCTCTGTGTGAGTCCACTTCAAGAGAGAGATGCAATTCAGGTTAGGTGGTGGATTGCTGATAAAAGTACTTTTCACTTCCTTCTAAACCATTTGACACTATTTGCTTTGAGATATGGGTAAAATGTGACAACTCTGTGATAGGATTGTGATACTCTGCTCGCTGCTCACTCAAGAAATGAGCTCATTTCAGATTTTTCTTGCTCATGTGCTCCTGCTCATGTAATAATTTTATACTGTATCTGTGTTGGTAATGAATGTGTCTGGATGGGTGTGTGTTTGCTTGTCTTCCTAAAACAGTCTCAACAGGGTTCATCCTTGGGTCAGGAGGTGGCTAGTGTCTGTTGTTAAGGAGGTGGTAAGCCCAGAGATGGCCACTGATAGTATCTGATGCCTTCTGCTGACCTTTTCTTCCATTTAGATCCCAGCTCACACACACAGCTGCCCTTATCTCCTTCTGCAGCTCATGCAATAGCTCCAAACACACCATCACGCCTGCACTCTGTCCATCAGCACTGCCACTACGAGCCCCATCTCACTCTCATTCTATCTATCCTATCAGTATAAGGGAAGGGAGAGTGGCAACACAGTAGACTGACAAATCACTTCCTCACAGAACTGGCTTTCTTTACATACTCTTTTTTTTTAAGACAAGGATTTTTTTTAGATTATTTTGAGGGTAATGTACAGGGGTTATTTTAGACCACAATAATTTATTAGTATGGTGTAGGGCGTCCTTTTGTGGCCAATACAGCATCAGTTCGTCTTGGGAATGACATATACAAGTCCTGCACAGTGGTCAAAGGGATTTTAAGCCATTCTTCTTGCAGGACAGTGGCCAGGTCACTACGTGATGCTGGTGGTGGAAAACATTTCCTGACTCGCTCCTCCATACCCTGGATACCGTGGCTCTTGATACATCACAAAGACTTGCTGTCTTGGTCACA
>JAOVVG010000002.1:17294056-17304384 GCA_028566375.1 Leptodoras nelsoni
GTGTGTGGCTGGTTGCATTAGTAAACAATTGTAAAGTGAACGTCTCCACTAGAGAGAATGAATAAGATGACTGTAGAAGAAGAGAAGTAGCGGATGTGTTAATGTAGAAGATTACTACTTGAATGTTAAAGACAAGCATGAACTTTGCATTTAATAAATACTTTTTTTAAGGTTTTTTTTGATATTTTATGAATATGAAATGAATTTGATATTTTATGAAAGTAGTGTCATTAATGATGTCGGCGCGTCATCAGTAGCAAAATGACATTCAGTGATAGGGTGGATAGGGTTATCACTAAATTATTCTCTTATTGTGGTGCAGAATGCTTACTTAAGGAGTTTCCTGATAAGGCCTGGATGCTTGGTGGACTAAAGAAATTATTACCCTACCCAATGTTACAAACTCCTCTTCTGATTGATTCTTGTTCACGCTCAACACACTGTTAGTTTTTTGAAGGACTGCACACCAGCCCATTAATCCATCTGTGTTCTGTCTTACGCATTAACCGCGTCTCTTTCTGTTTCACAACGCAAATATGCAGATGCGCTTCAGCACAGAAGAATAAAGCAGCACGTAGAGGCAGGCCGGATGTGCTCCATGACTCGACTGAGCATCACAGTCCAGTCTGATTCCTCACTAGTATAGCAGTTTATGAGACGTTTTGTGGTTATGGGTCACATGACCGTCTGTAATGTAATGTAATGAATATGCTGTAGCTTAGCTGTATGGCCAACTCAGGAGTCTGTGTTGTCTAATTCTCCTCTTCATGATGCACTGTACATTTTCAATAGGAGACAGATCTGGACTGTAGGCAGGCCAGTCAAGCCACACTGTTGTAACTCATGCAGAATGAGGCCTGGTGTTGTCTTGAAGGCAGCATATGTCTCACCAAAATACCAGTATAAGCCTCTGCATCAGTGATCCCTTCACGTGTATGCAGATCACCGATGCGGTGAGTGCTGATGCAACCCCATACCATCACAGATGCTGGTTTTTGCACTTTTCATTGGTAAAAGTCTGGATGGTCTTTTTCATCTTTGGTGCATAAAATCCAACATCAATGTTTTCCCAATAACGACCTGTCTGACCACAGAACACACTTCCACTGTGTTTCGATCCATCTCAGATGAGTTTATGTCCAGAGACTCATCCTTGCTTGCAAAGACTGAGCTTTTGGTGGATGTTCCTCTTATACTCACCTTCCAGAAAAGTTTTACTTGTCTTACTTGTCTTATTTTGCTTCTGTCCCACTTTTTTTGAGGTTTTTTTTTTACGTTTACAAAATACAATTAGGTTTGTCAGTGAAAACACGGAAAATGTTTTCTTTGTACTTTTAAAAGTTCAAGTGAACAAATGACAGATTTTAGCTTTCATTGCTTTTTTAGAAAGTGTCCCAACCTTTCTGGAATTGGGGTTTGCATATTAAGAAAATATTTTTTGCAACCTGAAACATCCCTAAAGCAGACGTGTAATGTAGCTGACAAAGTCAGGCTACAGGTTCACCAAGAAGCAGCTCATGTTCTCTATAAAAGTACATGAGCTTAGAGCATTGTGGGAAATGAGCACACCCTTAAGCGCAAAACCATGGAAAAAAAATACTGCCATTTTTAGTTTGCTTGAAACAGGTCAATCAGACCACAGTGTACATGCACAGGTTTCATCGTAACCAACTTTCATCTTCACACCTAGAATGTAAAACCATGGCCCCAATGCGTGGGCAGTTTGTGTGATGGACCAGAGGTTTCTGCTCACAGGCACTGGTGTATGGGTCCCCTAGCAAATGGAAGAAAATGGTACCTCAGGGGGTTTTCTGATGCTTAATGGTTCTGGCTTTCTAAAGGGGTTCTGCTTGAGACCCCCTTTAGAAAGGAAAACTCTTGAATGTAAAATCTTTTTTTTATGTTTAAATACACCTTTTTCTGATTTTATGCCTTTACTGAGAAACTTCCTAATTCTTAACTTCAATCACATCTGTTTATAAACGAAGCTTTGATTCACATCTCACCATGCACAGTCTAAAGAGCAGTCTTTGAATTAAATAGGCCATTGTTTACTTTGCTCTTTGGAAATCAAGTGCACAAGTATTGGTGATGAGTTTGAAAATACCTTTTATTTACTCTCATGGTGATTTATTCAATGTGTTTTCTTATTCTACCCTTTTTTCCATAAAGGAAATAGGCCAGCGGAGCTGAACGGGCCTTCTGTGGTTTGGTGCAGGAAAGAAGAGTGACATTTTTTCCCCCCTTTCTGATGCTAATGAAAAGAGGAGCTTTTCCTGCTTTAGCTTGCAGAGCGTGTCTCTCCTGCAGCATGCTCCACTGCCTGGACATTGTGCGAGCACAAAAATCCAGGCCTGGTATCCAATAACGTGAAATTTCAGCAGAGAAGCGGCCATTGTGCGATGAGGAGTGGGAGGGGGAGAGGCTGGGGTTGACTTGGCAGGAGCCCAGGGCTCAGGCCACATCCTACTGCTCCCCTCCTCCTCCTCCTCCTCCTCTTTAAATCAGGCCAGGAAACGGCTGGCCCTGGATCCCCTTGCCTCCTGGGTCAGGCCTCACACACATGCACTCAAGCAGTGCTTCACACGCTGGGATATTTTGCACATGATTGTAAATCCGGAGCACTAGGTAAACTGAAAATATGGTTCTAGCCTTTCTATTCCTTATTACTTATTTTGCTGTATAAAGAACGAAGAAGTCATTTCTCACTCTTTGGAAGGGGAACACGTACACCAATGCCTGGGTGCGTCACACAAGCCGCCCACACAGCGGTGGTGTGATTTTTGCCCTGTAAGTTCTAGGTGGTAAAGATGAACATCTACATCTACCTAAACAAAGTTGTTGTGTGACAGTTGCACAAACACACACAGTGTTTGGATCAATCTGTTTCAAACTCAATAAAAATGGCAGCGAAGGAATGCATGAAACCTCCGGTATATTTCCTTTATGGTTGATTTTACAGAAGGCTTGTGCCATTTTTTGCTGAGTCTGTAGCCTTTTTCAGCTGCATTACACACAATTTTTAGGGAAGTCGAAACTATCCAAATGCAAAAAAATAACTTCTTAGGGTATGACTGAAGACAACCCGAGGTAGTGTGTGGCCTGTAAAGTTACTCTGCGCACAAAAAAATCTTTTCAGAGTATGTACTTATGTCATGTCATGTTAAAAGCCATTCTCATTGGTGCTTTTTTGTCCACACTGCTTCTTCCGCATTTGCTTATCTATTTGAGGGTTTTGGAAATGTCACATAAGTTAAAGACATTTTCATGAGCCCTACAGACATTTTATGTATACAGACCTGGAGAAAGACTATAAAATATATTCAGACTTCTCAGAAGCCTGTATTCCAGCTCATAATAGTCGCTTCCTTTTTTCGTGGAAATGGAGTCGTTCTTCCAGCAGGCTAGCTTGGAATCTTTGGGAATTTGGGAACTTGGCTGATCGTCTTCTGTCTGAACTCTGCCCTCTCAACACAGAGGAAAAAAAACAACCTTTGTCTCTGTGTTCGTCATTGTGTGCAGATGATTGTGTGTGTGTGTGTGTGTGTGTGTGTGTGTGTGTGTGTGTGGTGCAATGCAAAGAGATTGCTCTCATGAGAGAGGTGGGGAGAGGGTGGGCGGATTTGAAAGGAAGTGTGTCCCATTAGGTTAAGTCAGGCTTTTTTTTGCCTTCTGCTCTTTGTGTCTGATCAAGCTTGACTTCTTTTCATTGAGTGTTTTAAAAAGTGTCATAGGCTTTTTTTTTATATACAAATGCAATTCTGAAACATTACATACACAGTCACCTCTGTACGTCTGCAAATAAGGTGTTGTCCAAGTAGAATGTTCTAAACTGAAACCCATGCTCGGTGCCGAAACTACGGTCTCTTCCTCTTATAGAGCTTTTTTCTTTTTTCCGTCTTTTACCACAGCTGTTATTCGTCTCCTGCCTCACTTTACAGACATAGTATTTCAACAAAATATCCAACATCGGTGTGTATTTAAGTACCATCGCACAAGAGGGAGTGCTGTCGTCCTGAATATCGGGACCGGCCGCGATTCGGTGGTAGGCACAACGCCGAAAAGAACCTCGAGTGCGATACTGCTTTTATACACCAGTTCTGTCAGAACTATTTATTAATTAGCAGTAATATGCAACCGAAGATTATGATTTGTTTGTTTATTCAGTCAAAAACACAAATACTTCTGCAACTGGACTGGGAATAAACTGTTGCCAAGCAACACACAAACATTTCCGCACACACTAGCTTGCTACTAGTTACCATGGAAATAAATTGAATACGTTAAATGTTGTGTGGAAATATGTTCATCTAAGATGGATATGTAGCACAATTAACAGAACGATTAATAGAATACACCTGTAAAGCGGAGCGATGCGTGTAGATTTAAAGGTCCCAGTACTGTTGTACTCCAATATACAACACTAATGGATTGCCTCTTGTCCAATCAAATCGCTCGGTCTAACTCAACGAACTGTTACATAGCTGCACCATTTATTTAACTTCTTTTTTTTCCTGGAATTGATCCTGATACATGATAACATTTTTTGACATGAATGTGTTTAATGGTGAACCACTGTTTGTGTGTGTGTGTGTGTGTGTGTGTGTGGAAGATTACACCAAATAGCTTATTAAGCAGAAAACAGGGATTAATCCCGGATACTGCATGACATTAGTAACTGATCTTCTTTCTAGGTCTTATGAGGATTGGGTACTCTGTCTTTTGTTCTGTGGACAGGTTTCTCATGCTGATCAGAAGTTTCATCCAGGGGTTAATACAAGGATTCTGTTATCAGGACAGGGGAAGAGGCAAATGTAGTGTCCAAAATGACAGTGAGACTAATTTTAGGTTTTGTCTTAAATAATTTGAAAGCCCGACCAGAGAACTGGCTTGAACCTGTAGACTTTAAATTGCCTTTTTTTTTTAAATATGGCTGATGTCTTAATACATTACTAGGGTCCATAAAGAGCTGCATTGGTCAAACGTTGACCTTTGTCATTTCCGGACTCACGTTGTTATTATCTAATCAAAGGAGCAATAGAGAGAGAGAGAGAGAGAGAGAGAAGGGAGAGAGAATGAACAACTGCTTCCCACATGTAGGAGGTGAAAGTTGAAGAAAAAAAAAACAGTTGATCTGTGGATAATTTACCACGTTTTCATGGAACACATACAATGGTAAAACTTTAACCGTCGTGCTCTTTTTAGTGATAAATAGTATTTGTACAGAGATGATCATGATTACAAACTTAATCCATGCATTGGACATCCATTTTTCTTCTCCATCCTGATTCTAGAGCTGTCTGAACGTTTCACTAATGTTGTGTTGGTGTGTGTTTGGCTTTGCAGTGACAGTTATGCGCGTGTGAGAGCAGTGGTCATGACTCGCGATGACTCCAGCGGCGGATGGCTGCCTCTGGGAGGCGGAGGCCTCAGCTGCGTGTCTGTCCACAAAGTTACCCGGCCGGACTCGGATAGCCCCAACGGCGTGGATTATCTCATCCAGGGAGAGCGACTCAAAGACAAGTTGGTAAGCATCCGCTTTTGGAACTCGGCCCTGTCTGTTATGGACCTAAATGTCTGAGTGACGCACATCCTTCTGAAAAGGGGCTGTGAGATGAGATCATCATGCTCAGCACTCACAGGAAGTGGCAGCTTAGCACTCATCCACAGGGCAGGTAGCTCAAAATAGGAGCGCACCGCATGACGCCGGCTGATGTCATCAGTAATAGAGACAAGCTGTTTAGAGAAAGAAAATGTAGGAGTGCTGTGTATTTACACAGAGTTGATTCGAGAAGTCTCTTTTTGCCTACACGTTGTAGGGTTTTACCCTTTAAAATCAGTACGAGCAACTAGACATCATCGTTTTAATCCAATTAATACAAAAGTACTGTATTTTTTACAATTTCTTTTACAGTGCCATCAACATGGAATTACTGTGCAGATAAACAAATGATTATTAAATAGTCGGCTATCCACTGTGGTAAAGTAATACTGTTTATCAAGCAGTTATTAGTTATTTGAATGTGTTGAGTTCCTTGCTGTAGTGAGAGGCTTCTAGCTGAATGAGGAGGAGAGTGGGTTGGGGAGGGAGGAGGAGGAGGAGTTTGGGGCTTTAGATTTGATTTGCATTTTGTACTGAGAGAGAGATGGCAGTAACTGTGATGTTGGAGCGAATCTGCCTACAAGTGTAGCGATGCAGCACAGAGTGTCCTGATGAGTCAGCACAGGCTGAATATAGCCCACCAATGGGCTTCTGCCCTGTCTTTTCAGACACGCTTTAATCTGTCACTGAATTACCCCATCATTCGGAAAGTAGTGGGGAAAATGGATCAGGATTCATGTTAGGTGCAGTACTAGGTTTGGTACTGGTTTGATTTCTCAACGATATGACTGAATCAGTGAATGATTTCTAGTTCTTTTCTTGCTGTGTGTGTGTGTGTGTCATCATCATCTGATTCTTCTCTCAGCATGTCAGTCAAGCAGAGAGACTGATATCAGTGTCTCGACAGTGGCTCTGAAATGAGGCCTCCACACACCAACTGGAATTCCATTCATATCTCTGTTTTAAGCGTTCTTCCTTTCATCTTTTTTCTGGCTTTCATCCTTTTCTGTCTGCCGTTCTTCCGCTGACCCTCCCCCACTGTTTGTTTAGCTGCATTTGCTCACCTTGCTGTCTTCTTGTGCCATGCTTTGCCTGCTGGAATGCACTGTTCGAATGGCGTCTTCTCCTGGAACAGTGATACCTCTTTCTCTGCTCACTTTGCATGCATTAGTTATGTTCAGTCTCACCTTGACACTCGACCAGGTCCTGCAGTAACCGAATTTGAACAAAAACCTATATAGCGTTTTTGTTGTTTTTGGTATGGACCTTTTCCTTAGGTTTATAGAATTAGAACTAAGAAAAGAACTGAGATGTTACTGCTTGTTTTCTCATGTCTTTTCTGTTGCTCCTGTATAAAGTCTGTCTATCTATCTCTCTCTCTCTCTCTCTCTCTCTCTCTCTCTGTCTTTCTTTCCCCCACTGACATGCAAACCCTCGAGACTAATGGGCGTTTCTCATTTTATTTAATCTGCTCAGGGGAAAGGCTAGAGCTTGTTCAAAAGCCCTTATTAATAACAATCTTTTTGTTCTCTCATGCTTATATAATAATCCAATATATTCTACCTTATATATTACTAAGAGTAAGTTTCCAAATCTGACATAATCTCTCATCAGGTTGTGTTGGAGTGCATCATAAAGAGGGACATGGTCTACAACAAAGTCAACCCTATCTTCCACCATTGGAGAATCGACAACAAAAGATTTGGCCTGACTTTCCAGAGTCCGGCCGATGCCAGAGCTTTTGACCGAGGGATACGGCGAGCCCTGGAGGACATAAAGCAAGGTTTGGCTCGTTTATTAGCAGTAACATAACATGTGTAGACTTGCATGCAGCATTGTCTCCTTCCTGTTTCTGAGCTCCTACCTTTCTCATCACCTCATGCTCTCGAGTTGTTGTAAAATATTTCAGAATCAGTGAGCTCAAAGAAAGCAGGTTTGACGAGCCAGTGCTTCATCTGATCAAAATGTGGAGATGTCCACCTGTTGTGAAAAGCGTGTGTGTGTGTGTGTGTGTGTGTGTGTGTGTGTGCATGCTCATTCTATACGCATGCGTGTCATAGATGATAGGAGACGTCATTGAGCAACCCCAGACCAGATCGGAACCCTAGATATTCTAATTTGCCTAATTAACTTTAAAATGCCTTCAGAGCATGATGCAACTTTCAGGAACCTGATTAGTGCAGTGTTATCTTAAATCAGATATGAGCAAGGCAAGAGGAGGTAACCGTGAAGGGAAGGGTAGCTGGCAGGTAAAGGAGGTGTGGGCACCTGGGGGTTGAACTGAATCTGTGGAGCGGAGAGGGTAATACAGGTTTAGCTGGGGGAGGGCCTGGTTTGGTCTAGCAGCTTTTGATACTGAGTGTATTCCTGTATCAGAGATAGCAATTTTAAAGTGGTCATTTGAAAACTTTTTTAGCAACTGAAAGACAGTTAGACTAAAAAAGTCTATCATCTAAGTTCATCACTGAAAACTCTTGAAATCTTTTGTCCTTTTGTCCATTTAAATAAAGCTTCAAGTGAATTAACAAATTACAAATTTCCGTTTTTCTTGCAAGTGTCCCAACTTTTCTGGAAATTGGGTTTGCATGACAGTAGGCCTAAAGTAGTACTGTACTAAAGTCTGTTTTGAACTAACCTAAGAATTAGACTAGTCTGTACTCTTGTTCTCATCGTTTCTCTGAGCTGTCCTTCGGTTCTGGTGGAATATTCTGGAGGCTGTGTTTCAGAGTACACTCAGCAGATGGGGTGGGCTGCTCTCATGTATTTCAGGCCCGGTTGTGTTGTGTAATGCCTCGTTCAGGTTCCTCTGTATTCCTGTTGCATCGCTCCACTGCCCGCACCGCAGCGTGGCAGCTTTGCAGGGCGCTGTTGCTATAGCAACCAGGCACATGGCTCATCCAGCACAGTGGCCTGGCACCGGCAGAGTCGTGCTGCAGGAAGCTCAAAGCTGTACCCATCCAAGCTGCGCTCCATCTCTGTGTTTTTCCTTCACTTAACCCTCTTTGGTTTCTCTTCTATATCTTGGGGTGCTTGTGCAGACTAAGGCAGGTCATGATACCTGTAATTCATCTGATGATAACAAAGAAAGTTTGGGCTGATTCTGTGTAGGTATGTGTGGAGATTTGTTCTTACAGTAGAGCTGCAAAAGTTTTTTTTCTTGAGTCTCCACTTCCTGTTTGACTGATTTTAGATATCATATTATTATGATATGATCATAATATCCATATTCTAAGCACCTTCTTAGTCAAATTTCCATTTGGGGATCAAAAAGTGTATGTGTTGATTAATTTACCCTTTACATTCAGGATTGCAGAGGGCCCGACTAGCTCAGTCGGTAGAGCATGAGACTCGTAATGTCAGGATTGTGTTTGAGCACAGAACCCAGCCATTGGGAGATGCACAAGTCCAGATAAATGGGAAGGGTTGCAGCAGGAAGGGCATCCAGTTTAAAATCTGTGCCAAATCAAATACTCGGACGGATAATACATTGTGGCAACCCCTAACGGGAGCTGCCGAAAGAAGAAGAACGACAATAATAACATACAGACTTGCAGAATATGTGTTATAAGTGCTGCTCTTTCCACAAGCACTACACTCATTTATTCTCCTTTTTGTCTTTACAGGCTGTCCAGTGTACAGTGACTCAGAGGTTCCTGAAGATGGATTACAGGTGGGTCAAGCACAAGGTTAATTCGAAGTGGCCAGGGCTTAACAGACTGAGATGTCATGAAAATGCCGGCATAATGCCCCTTAGTCATTTGGCACCCGTTTTGAGTGGTCGGTATCTGAAAAAAAAAATAATCAAAAAACGCTCCAGCCTCCGTTAGCAAATGTTGTGTGAAATGAAATCGGCACCTGGTATGGCAGAAGCGTGTAGCAGTAAACAGATATGTGACTCATATTCGCTGATGGGTGGTGATGAAATTTTCCCTGTGGACAGGCCTAGTCTTCTGTCTCAAGTTCATTGGTCTTTATGGACTAAATAGATATGGGTCAGTACGATGTTTTGTTCCGTTGTATCTGCTCAAGCTCGGTTCCAAAAATGACTGCATATAACTGCTTCTTGGTGGAGTCCAGAAGTATCATCTGTAGATGTATTCATTTTAGAAGAGATTTCCAAACAGATTGGACAGAACTGATGATTTTTTTTTTAGATTTCATTTTCTGGACATGGCACAGTTACCACAACTATCACAAATGCGATGCTGACTCTAAACAGTTTTATTATGGAAATGGGGCGACTTGAATATTTCAGGAGAATACTTTTAATAGTGGAGCTTTTCTTCTTTTAAGACATATTGACAAGTGATATGACATCACTTAACATATCATATAATGTAACATTTCTATCCTGATGGGAGTGGTCTCTTCCAGGATGACCCCGCCCCCATTCATAGTCACTGAATATGAGTCACTGAATAGTTTGATGAGTATGGAAATGTTCTGAATCTTATGCCATGGCTAGTCACCAGATCTCAACCCAGTTGAATACCTGTTGCAGATTTTAGACTTTTTAAGATTTTTTTTTAAAGCACTCTCCATCAGTATCATTAAAACACAGGGCAGGGGTGGCTCAATGGTTAAGGTGTTGGGTTACTGAATAGAAGGTTGGGGGTTCAAGCCGCAGCACCACCAAGCTGCCTCTGTTCGGCCCTTGAGCAAGGCCCTTAACCCTCAACTGCTCAGCTGTATAAATGAGATAAATGTAAGTCACTCTGGATAAGGG
>JAOVVG010000002.1:17304484-17316275 GCA_028566375.1 Leptodoras nelsoni
CAAGGCCCTTAACCCTCAACTGCTCAGCTGTATAAATGAGATAAATGTAAGTCACTCTGGATAAGGGTGTCTACCAATATATTTTGTGTTCCATCCCTGTAGTAGAGTTTCATAGACTTTAAGACTCAATGCCAAGGTGCATTTAAGCTGTTTGGGTGGCAGGCATTGGCCCAGCACCTTACTAAGGGACTTTATGTTGTTTTTTTCCTTTAAACCATCACCTTCTGCATTCATATTTTTACACTTCTGGAAAGGTGTGACATCATAAAATCAAAAATTCTTTTTCTTTTATTTTTCGGAACCAAAACAGTTCTGTTTCCAGTGAAGAGAGAACTGATATTCCGAAATGTGCCATGATATTTCCTCATTTTGGGTAGAAAGCAGCTTTTCCACTACAGCCTGATTTCCCACACGTGTAAATCTTGTACTCTGTCGACATGTAGGCTTATCAGGTTGTTACAGTGTTTAAAACATTTTCAAGCAGACATAATATATTTGGGCAGATTATGTTCGTTTATAGCGTCTCAGTCCTCAACCATGCTGGAATTTGACTTCATTCAGAGAAAAGGACTGTGGAGATTACCTGGGATCAGTGATGCATTGGCTCCAATGGCTCTGCTGTTGCTAGGCGGCAAGAGAGTGGAGGAGGGATGCGGGGAGCCACTGAGGATGTAGCCATGGTGATTCACCAGCACAGCGCTGGGGTTACAGAGCCAGGACGCAGCACAACACTTAGTCATTCACATGCCTCAGCCTCCAGACCGGCACGGACAAAACAATTACACATTCGCCAAAGCACCAACCTGCACTGATCCACTGCAGCTAGCAAAATGGGCTTCTGACTCAAGCGATGTTATGTGGTATTCCTAAAAACGAGAAATGCTTTTAAAGCTGTTCTTTAGGTTTTTTTAGCTGTAATTAGTTGTCTCCAAGTTGAATCATGAATCATGATCTCTCCATTTATGGCAGGCTTCTCAAAGGGTGCTTAAAAGAAATGGGATAAATAAGTGGCGACTGTTGGTGTGCTCTTTCGGAATAAAGAGTACACAGATAAGATGAATTGCTCCCTTGTCTTGGATAGATAGAAATATCTGAAGATTTGGCCTCTAGGAGCCGAGTGTGTGCTTTCCTGGTGTGATTGCAGCCATCTTAGTTGGAGCCAAGAATTTGTTTGCCGTCTGCTCTCCCTCCCTAAGTTAGGAAGTTGTGTACAGGAAAATCATCTTGTGGGGAGGCAGTAAACTCGGAAAAGGAGAACAAGTCTTGCCAAATCTGTCATTAAGCAGACTTTCCCATCCATAAAAGTTGTCTTTAATGTTAATTGGCAATGTTGTTAAGTATATTTTTGTAGAGCAGCACATTTAAGATTTCTTGGGTACGTAACTTAAATAGCATGATCACTCTGCATCGGGTTTTAATCTTTTCTCAAAGTGGTTTGATCCTAAAGACATTCAGCCTAAAAAGCTCCAGACTGTTACAAGTCCTTGAAAGCATGTGAAAAAGAGCTATTACGTTTGACTTTGTGTTTGATAAGCAGACCTGTGCACACATGCCATGAAAAGAGAGCAAGTCTGCAAAGCAGAGGAAAAAGAAAGGGAGAGAGAGCAAACGAATGTGCATTCAGCTCCTGCTGGTGTTCTGCCAAGCCTCAGTTCTTATCTCCCACAGTGCTCTATGGGTAGATCACAACCAGATTTGCCCCTGCATATGCTCGGGCTCAGGCCACTCTGCAGCAAGGGCTTTAAAAGGAACTCCAAGTCTGGTTCTCATTTCAACTGCCTAACTCTCCTCCCTTCCTCCCACCGCACACACACACACACACACACATGCGCACACATACAGCTGTCATCTGGCTTTTTAAGTTCTGGACTGCGTTTCTCCAGCTGGAGCTGGTTTATGACATTCCCCTGGCAGACCCATTGGCCGCGCATTCACACACTCAGTTTCTCTCTCTCTCGCTCTCTCGCTCTCAAACATACACATGCATGCACCATTTTCTCCACTCCATTTTTCACTTCACTCCCTTTTTGCCCTTCTTCATACTGTGTGTGTATATGTGCTTGTGTGTTAAAAGAAAGAAGGTGGGGGGTGGGGGGGGGTCAAAGGAAGCATCTCTTAGCAACCACAGGACAGTAATTACTGTAGCAGCAGCTGGGAGCAAACCAGATTTCCGCTGTGTGTTAAAACACTGGCGTGGGCTACTTTACACACGGCACTGACTAACCAGTGCCAGCAGCCTCCCCCACATGCAGAGAGCAGAAAAACCTGGATGTAGGTGGGTGTGTGCACATGTGGGCGTGTGTGTGAGAAAAAGCAAGACGGAGAGATGCCTGCCCTAAAAGCGGCAAGCTCATGCGGCTTCACCGACGTGCACGCTGTAATTTAGATATCAATTTTCCAGCCTCATGATAGCTCCCCACTTCCCTGAGCTTTTTGGGTACTTCCTCCTCCCGTGTTGCGGTGGAGGTGGTCGGGGCTAACTCGCGCCAGACTCTCGAGGCTGCTCACCTCTTTGTTGCTGGTGCCATGTTTACATGCTGCATCTCAGAAACATTCCAAGAGGATCTGGAGGATGAAGGACCTTCTGTTAGACAGCATACATCTCCGAATTGTATACAGTCCATTTCCTGTTTATGAGGTGGACCTCCTTTCTCACTCCACCCATTTTATCTGCTACACCTACCAAATAGTTTCCTTTCGTAGGTATATAATTACTCACTGTAGCACATCTGCTGCTATGCACAATTTGTCAGCTCCCCTGACCTTCATCCTTCAGTGGAAAAGGACCACCCCAGAACCACTGCTGATCAGATGTTAACACAGCAGAGACATGGACATTCTACTAAAAATCTCTGACCAAGATGGCGGCGCGTCACAGTCCGAAGCTTAGCGTCTCACCAGTTTCAACAATTTAGTGTTTATTTACCTAGCTTTCTCCTGTGTTTTCACTCGACTGACTCACAGATACTGCTAGATATCAATAATCACTGCATAAATATCATTTTGGACCATCGCTCCGATTTCAACCAGCTACCCCCGGAGCTGATCAGGACTCCAAGCCCCAACAAGCCATTCATCCCGACCGGAAAATCCCAGCAGCGAGACTGTAAACAAAGACAAAAGAATAAACCCACAACGCCATGCGCTACCTAGAATCATCCTCGCCAGTGTGCGGTCTCTGGTGACTAAGATGGATGAATTAAAGATCTGGACTCTCGTGTAAAATGATTTTTACAGAATCATGGTTCATCATGAGATGTTCCTAACAGCGTGATGGAATTGGAGGGGCGCACTGTCTTCAGAGCTGATAGGTCAGCTGCAGCTTTGGGTGTGAGCCACCATGGTGGTGGTGTTTACATTTATGCCACCATTTAATACATGGTGCATGGACGCACTGTTACCCACTGCTCTGCTTGAAATCTGGAATTTCTGATTATTAAGTGCAGATCCTTCTATCTTCCACACAAGTTTACCTGTGTTGATGTTGATGTTGGATGCTAATGTTAAGTGGCTATGAAAGAACCTTTGTGCTGCTATTATTATTATAACACACAAACTTTGCACCTGGTTGGAACCTTTATTGTCGCTGGGGACTTACCAATTTGAGGTATGGTTTTCCAAAGTTTCATCAGAATCACGTACCACAATGGGACAAAAAACTTTTTTGTACCAATATGGCTGATGCCTACAAAGCCACACCCCTCCTTCACTTGGGACAGTCTGATCACCTTTCTTTGTTCCTGCTCCCCAAGTACACCCCAGTAATCAAGTATGTGAAACTCACAACAAGGCCCCTTCTCTAGCACACAGACAGACCCAGAGTGTGTATACTGCCCATGCCACCCCAGACTGTCATATCAACCCCCTACCAACTGTGCCTCACTCCATTGCTTCGACCAGGGGAAACAAGGTGGCCTTCTTCAAAAAAGAACTGCTGCATAATGAGCAGACACTCACATTCTCCACCACAGATGTCTACCACACTCTTGAGAAGGGTGAATGCAAGTAAGGCAGCTGGCCCTGATTGAGTACCTGGCCGGGTGCTTAAAGCCTGTGCAATGCAAAGACAGACTCAGGCAGTTGTCCCAACTATCTTCTAGACTGCCCTTAGTGACTGTCGCCCTGTCGCACTCACCTCCATCATCTCCAAGTGCTTTGAAAGACTCATTCTTTCTGAATGAAAAGGCTGCTTGCCTGCTACACAGGACAACTCATCAATTTGCCTACTGACACAATAGGTCTACAGAAGACTGTCAAAACTTGTATGTTAGAATGCTGTTCATTGAT
This sequence comes from Leptodoras nelsoni, assembly GCA_028566375.1. NCBI lineage: Eukaryota > Metazoa > Chordata > Actinopteri > Siluriformes > Doradidae > Leptodoras > Leptodoras nelsoni. Next base: position 17,308,772 of record JAOVVG010000002.1, read on the forward strand.
TTTAGCTCAGCATTTAACAGTGATCCCCTCTAAGCTGATCTCCAAGCTTCGCCAGCTCGGTATCAGCACATCTCTCTGTAAATGGATCTTCCTGACTGACCCCAGGCTGTCAAGTTAGACAATCTCTTCACCTCTTCAATCACTCTGAACCCCGGTGTGCCACAAGGCTATGCGCTGAGCCCTCTCCTGTGTTCTCTGTTCACCCATGACTTCGTTCCAGTTTATGGCTCTAACTCCATAATCAAGTACACAGATGATACCATACTGATGGGTCTGATCCCTATAGGCTGATCTGCACAGCCTATAGGGATGAGATAGGTCACCTGGCTGCATGGTGCGTGGACAACAACCAGGAAAGATCATCATGGACTTCAGGAGGGTCAGGAGACAGTACACACCACCAGCTACATTAAGGGGGCTGTTGTGGAGCATGTTTCTTGAAATCCACATTTCTGGTGATCTTTCCTGGTCCCTTAACTCCTCCATATGACAAAACCTTTGAGAAATGGGCATGGTCAAAAGGGCAGAACAGCAACTTTAGGTTCTACAGAGCCTCAAGAAAGCTCACGGGCGTCTGTGAGCTCATGCATACAAGAGGAGGGTGGGGGCGCTTTCCTCCGGGCGCACTAGGGCCCGCCCCCGACGGTTGCATGAGCAGCAGTTCGGAAAAAGGCAGTGGCATGCGTCTCGTGTGCCGGAGGATGCACGTGATGGCTTCGCTCTCCCGGACTGGCGGTTCGTCGCATGACAAGGGGGGAAAAGGGGTGGGAATTGGAGACAACTAAATTAGGGAGAAAATTGGGGGAAATCTTCCTAACCAGGGTCTTTTCACCCTCCTCTCATCAGGCCTCCGTTCTCATACCAGTAGACTGAGGCTATAAACTCCACATTGCCACTTTAAAACTGCATTGTTGCACTCACTACCATTACCATTACCAAGACCCTAGTGCTTTACTCATATTTGTATATTTGCACAGTCAATTATGAACTACTCACAGCTGTACATACAATATTTTACATACTGTATTTACTCTATTCATATATTCTGTATATATATTACTCTAGTTTACCATTACTGTACAATGTCCTGCATATCACATTTGCATATTGCACAGTTTTACACCAAACAGCCATAACATTAAAATCATTACATTACATTACATTCATAAGTGGAGTGAATAACCTTGATTTTCTCCTTACAATGCCACCTGTAAAGGCATGGGATATATTATGCAGCAAGCGAACAACAATCAGTTCTCAAAGTCGACGTGTTGGCAGTAGGAAGAATGGGCAAGCATAGGGATCAGAGTGAATTTTAAAGAGGGAAAAATCGTGATGCCCTAGATGACGGGGTCAGAGCATCTGCAAAAGTGCAAGTCTTGCAAGTCAGGGTGTTCCTGGTATGCAATGGTTAGTACCTAGAAAAGTGGTCTAAGGAAGGACAACTGATGAACCATGGTCATAGTGCCCAAGCACCATTTGATGCATGTTTGGAGTGAAGGCCATCCCGTCTGGTCTGAACCCACAGAATAGCTACTATAGTACAAACTGCTGAAAAAATGAATGCTGGCTATGATAGAAGGATATCAGAAAACACAGTGCAGTGCAGCTTGCTGTGTATTGGGCTGCTGAAAGCACCTACAGTGGACACATGAGCATCTAAACTGGACCAAGGAGCAACAGAAGAAGGTGGCCTGGTCTGAGGAATCACGTTTTCTTTTATCATGTGGACAGTTGGGTGTGTGCGCATTGCTTACTGGGGAAAATATGGCACAAGGATGCACCATGGGAAGTATGATGCTCTGGACAATGTTCTTCTGGGAAACTTTGGGTCATGGCATTCATGTGGATGTTAGTTTGAGATGTTCAAGTTCAGTTCAAGTTCAAGACGTTGTATTGTCATTTCAACTATATACACACTACACAGTGAAACGAAACAACGTTCCTCCAGGACCATGGTGCAACACAACAACACAGTACAGACACAAACACAGAATGAGTGCAGACAGACGGTACAACACAATGGAGACAGTACAATACATATATGTGGAGTGCGGAAGAAACACAGAGTGGATATATATGTTTTGATGGTGATTACATAGATGTAACACCTATGTAAACATTGTTACAGGCCACGTACACCCCTTCATGGCAACACTGTTCCCTAAAGACAGTGGATGATACTGCAGGAATTGTTCATGAATTGTTTGAAGAGCATGACAAAGAGTTCAAGGTGTTAACTTGGCCTCCAAGTTCCCCAGATTTCTGTCCAATTGAGCATCAGTGAGATGTCCTGGACTGACAAGTCAGATCCATGGAGACCCCAGCTCATAACCTACAGGAAATAAAGGAAATATTGCTAATGTCTGGGTGCCAGATACCACAGCACACCTTCCAATGTCCTGTGGAGTCCATGCCTGGACAGGTCTTTGGTGGAGGACCTACAAAATATTGGGCAGGTGGTTTTAATGTTAATGTTATGGCTGATCGGTGTATTTTGGACTACCTGCATTATTACTCATGTTGCATATTTGCTCAATCTAATATTGCACTACTCATATCTGCACAGTTGCTGCATATAAACCCACTGTATAGACCTGACTGTACACACAAGTCCTTAATACTGTAGAAGTTCGCACTTCTGGTTAGATGCTACAATGCACAATGACAAAGTTGAGTCTAATCTAAACTAATTGCAGTGGCTTTGCTCTGTATGTGTTTTATAAAATAACACTGATGATCGAACACTGAAGAACAAGAATCAACTAAAACCCTGGATCTATATATCTATATACATATACACCACAATCACTGGTTAAGGTTTTGGACACGAAGAATCCACTCCTGTTGTCTGAGCTCCTTTATCTAGCAACTTTGAGGTGTTTGATATGGGCATATTTGCAGAATCTGCACCTATAAAAATGTGTCTGGGAACGCTTGCAAGGACAACAGAAACTAAGTACTCATGAAATTTTCCCATGCCAGTGCTGTTGTTAGATGTCAGGCTCCACCTGGTGGAAGGAAAGAGAACACTTGGTAGTTTTTTTTTTTTAATCAGCTGCACTTGAGGTTGATCTTCGCGCATGTAATCAGAAGCTGTAATAATCGATTCTTCATTTGCAGGTTAATCAGGAGCCTCCCTCTATCTGCACGCCCATTAGAGAGCCGTTCTCTCCGCATGGCCGAGTGGTGTCCACTGAGCCTTTCCGCAGCTGTTATGTGCGTGCTCATCCGTTTGAGGAGTTCCCCAGCCCCAGCCACCACTATCTGCCTCCACAGGTCAGCTCAAGACATTTCTTGACTTTAGTGTTAGGTCATAGATAATCTTTTGGTTTTACATCAGCTGCATCTGGTTACGTCTGTCACTTTTGTCTTTCAAGATGTACCTGACACAATCCTTTTTCACATTTTCTGTGCTCTCTGTTTTTTAGGTCTCTTTCTCCACGACACGCCATGTGAGCTTTCACATGGACGATGAAGAGGTTGTTCGGATCAACCCCCGCAAGGACGTTCTCATCCGCGGGTATGAGGACTACAGGCACCCGGTCATGTGGAAGCAGGACACAGAACGTGACGATGCCGATTTCTCCACCACATTCACTAAACTGGACAGCAAGAAAAGTGAGTACTTATTTCTGGAAGGCTCTGAGCATCGCACGGGCACCAAGGACTCAATCAAAACTCAGCAGCCTTCGCCTCTGCTAAAGTCCAAGAAGTCTCGGAGGCGGCGGGAGGACGGCGAGCGCTCACGCTGCATATATTGCCGCGAAATGTTTAACCATGAGGAGAACCGACGTGGGGAGTGCCAGGATGCGCCTGACCCCATCAAGCAGTGCATCTACAAGGTGAGCTGCATGCTGTGTGCAGAGAGCATGCTTTACCACTGCATGTCCGACTCTGAGGGCGACTTCTCGGACCCGTGCTCGTGCGATTCCAGCGAAGAGCAGTTCTGCATGCGCTGGCTGGCGCTTCTCGGCCTCTCCATAATCGCGCCCTGCATGTGCTGCTACCCACCACTGCGGGCCTGTCACCACTGCGGAGAGGCCTGCCACTGCTGCGGTGGCAAACACAAGGCCGCGGGCTGAGCCCAGTCGACGAGGGAGAAACACACGGCCACGTGAAGAAACAACCGCCGCCGTCGCTTTTCTTTTTTCATTCACCCCTTGAGGAGGGTGAGGTGCGCCACTTTGGAGGCTTTGGAGATTTGATTTGGCCGAGAGCAGCAGAAGCCAATGACCGGATCTTCTTGGGCTCTCGAGCTCACGTCACTGAGCTCGTTATGGAAGGGAAGGCGTTTACGGAATGAACTCGGATCACGAAATGAGTTAAAAAAAAATGTTTAAAAAAAAGAGACAAAAAAATGTCACTTGACATTGAATTGTCAGACTTTCATTACAACTAGAGTGTAACCTTTGTGAAGGAATGTTGTCTTTTGTACAGAGATCAAAACTATAAGAAACAAAACTGGTTGTGCATACAGAGGATCTGCTGTATGGGTGTGCTAAAAGGGATATGTTCTTGCTTTTTGTGAATTTGCAGTAGGGTTAAAGTGGCCTTCTCTTTCGACTGGAGCATTCGCTGACTGTAATTATTAGACAAAAGAAAACGGGCACTAGTTAAGTGTTCTCCCATGAAAGGTAACCCTCATGAAAAATGGTACGTACACTAAAGAAAAACACTTTGGGCAAGTTATCGCAGTGCAAATTGAAATTTCTGTAACGGGTGTGTTTTTCCTGCATTTCTTTTCAGTGTTTTTTTTTTTAAAGACAGTAACGCCATTTCTTTGGAAATGGTAGTATGACATACAGCCTTTGTTATTAATCATGCTAATGTTTAAAATGCATCCTTCTCTAATTGGCAAGACTATTTGGACCACACAGGTGCATTCCAGCAGTGAGTGAGTGATGACATAATACAGCTGTCAACATTTCTCCCTGGTTCATTTCCATGTCAAGGTCTGCAACAGATTGAGAGACCAATTAGTCAGGAAGTCTAAGAAATGTCCATTTTGATTTCAATTTCATCTCATGTTTATCAGAGTGAAACTGGGTTCTTATCAGTTTTTTGACTTGGTTTCAAGCTGAAATTGTGCTCAACCAGCAAGTTTTTCTTAGAAGACATGACACGTTTTGGCATTTTAATGATCAAACAAGGCACTTGTATTCATTTTTAAATGGGATCTCTCTTTATTTGAGTTTCTCCATTCAGTTGCCCCTTAGAAAAGCACTCACTTCCAAGCTTTGGTTACAGCTTCATGTCCACATTTTATATTCCATCCATTATGTAATGTCTGTCATAGTTTAGAGTTTGTGCGTTACTTTTCTCCATTTCTCAATGCCCACAAAACAAAACAGACCTGATTTAATATCATTTGGGACTTGATGTAAGATGCAGGATTTCTCTCAACTCTATAAATCACTTCTTGGCTCAAGGAAGGTCTGCAGATTCACAAACCCAATGTCAGGCAAGTCTCTATCGGTAATTATTAGACACTGCATTATTGACAAACAGCCAAATGAAGGTGATTTTTTTTTCCTGTTGCTCAGGAAAGTCGCTCCCAGTTTCATAAAGGCCAGTATGAGGCGTCCCATCCTCCAGTTCTCTGATCTCCCTGTACATTTTACATCAACACACTTTATTTCTATGCAAATATTTCCACGAGAAACACTTAGATCTCTTCATAAAAGTCAGTGACGTGACACTTTAATATAGTAGATGTTAATCTTGGTACCAAACTCAGAAACCTTATGTAAATATGTAACACTATATTTAAGCAACAATAATAATCCCATTCAGATTTTTAAAGAGAGAGTTGTATTTATCACTGCTGTCGTTATATACTATAGCTTGAGTTGACAGCATTATGTACATAGGTCACCTTTTTAGTATTATTTCACATTGAAAGTAGAGGGCGTACATGATGAAAACGATCGAGCTTTTACTAGAGATTCTCTCTGGTCTTGGATCGCGGAAGGCTAGAGGAGGTACAGTAGTGGCAGTCCACTTCTCAAAGGTTTCGTCATATGAAGCTGCTAGAAACAATCACTAATTATGCGCTGAGAGGAATAACATTCAGCTATGGATGACTGTTAAAACTAAAAATTGTTCTTTGGATTTGTTCACAAATGTTTTCTTGTGGTTGTCTTTTCTTTAAGCACACCCATTTTTATGTTTCCAGGTTTTTTTTTGTTTTACGTCTATGCTTCCCATACTGTATGGGATTTTTTTGTTTTTTTTATGTTGCAAGCTGAACCAAGGTTTGACGAACCTTTACAAAACTTGCTGGCTGAGAAGACATGTAGAATAGGCCACATCCATACAATTATTTTGTAAACAGATACTGTAATGCCTAGTTTCATTCTGCATTAAGCAGCACGGTGAAGCCACATGTAATGTGCTGTATTTAATATGCAACCTGTCTGCTTTCTTCGCTTCCTTTCCACTTTTGCCGTTAACTTAGCATTTATCCATCTTCAGTTTTTTAACCACTTGCTGCTAGTCTTTTATTTTTGAACTCTTGGACTTTTGTGTGTAACTCGGGAATGCATAAAAAAATGAACATTCTTTACTGTTTAGAGAAATGCTTCTGTAAATCTGTCATTTCCATATGATGTAAAAAAAAAACAAAAAAAACAACAGCAGCTATGTTCACAGCAGTTTAGTGGTTTCTTTGGAATTCCTTCGATGCTTTGGTGCACTGACATGTAGCTAGGCTCCCCCGCTCCCCACCACCACCACCACCACCGCCACCCCCCCCTCTTCTTAGCGCTTGACGATGTAAAGTTCATGTGATTAGTTTGCAGTTGTGAAGACATACGTGTTATGGTAATTGCCGTATAAATGGTACTCTGATGATTCCACTATGAACACTGCCTGGTACTTTTATCTGCATCTCTGAGTTTTAGTGCCATCTGCTTCACCCACTGACAACCTCGAAAAAGTGCCTCACGTCCATCAGAAGTTCCATCCGAAACTTAACCGCTCTTGCTATGGTTGTATTGATTTATACACGTCTAGGTATTTGTATCATGGTTTGAAAAATACCAAGTATATGATGTAATATTTATAGTTCAGTAACTCATGTCATAGTTGTATTTTCTTTATACAGATGTAGCTTGTTACGTTTCATAAATATATAATGTAAATATGCATACAAATGTTTGTAACTGTTTTTATGTTACATCATACACTTGTAATTTGACATATAAAATAACATTACCATAATAAAAGGTGAGTTTTAATGTATTCTTGGCTGTGAATGTGTGTGTGTGTGTGTGTGTGTGTGTGTGTGTGTTCATGTGGAAAAGTATATTTTGACGTGTACATGATGAGAAGTGGCTGATGAAGGACTGATTTTCACATAGGCCAACTATAAGGCTATGTTGCTTATTGAATAAAACATCAGTGTTATATACAGGGGTTAGACTATGAAACTGAAACACCTGTCATTTTAGACCACAATAATTTATTAGTATGGTGTAGGGCCTCCTTTTGCGGCCAATAC
>JAOVVG010000002.1:17365461-17377443 GCA_028566375.1 Leptodoras nelsoni
AGTAAACCCACACGGACACGGGAAGGACATGCAGACTCCACACAGAAAGGACCCAGACCGCCCCACCCGGGGATCGAGGCGACAGTGCTACCCACCGAGCCACCGTGTCGCCCCAGCAATTCACCAGTCAGTGTTTTTTACATTTTGTTTAATAAGCTTTAGTATTTTCTAAAACACCTGAATAAAAAAATAAAAAATAAAAACTACTGCTTAAACACTTATTTTATTGGACAAGTGCAATTTAATTAGGCTGACTGTGACTGTGATCATATCCCATTTTGATCAGGCAGTGTCACTTCTAAGGCTTAGTAATGAAATCATAAATAATAGTAAGCAATAGTATTAGAGCATGACATAAACACCCTGTGCTGCAGATGTGCACATGTATACCTCTGTTATGACGGGGATGTGTCTGACCTTCTCTCCCTCTCCTCTGCCAGGAGGAATACTGCCAAAGAAAGAAACTATTATGCAAATGTGCTACATGCATTTCTGTAGCCGTTACACGTATTCCCTCCCTTGCCTTAATAACAAGTCATTTATTTCCCCTTTCATTCACTGTAGCTTTAGTTTAAGGGATAGGTCTAGGCTATATGCGCACACAGTCATACCCGTGGTCCTCTAATTGCGTTACAAAAATATTCTTCAGCCTGTTTTCCACATTCAGTTGAAAACGCTGGTCGTCCTTTTTCAGCAAAGGGAGAGACAGTGCATCCATTTTTGGTGAGGTAGCCAGTCTGCTTTGTTGTAAATTGTTAAAGATGAAGTCCAGGATCTTTACATTTAAATTAGTTTAAGGTGTCGCGAGCGGTTCGGTTCCTTCCGGTTTCTGTGTCGGTCTGAACTTGTGTTGCGCTGTTGCCAGGAGACCGCGGAAAAGAAAGAGGCGGAGCGGTTTCCCGTTGTCACAGCAACTACCCCGGAGGTCTTCTCTCTATAGTGTTATCCTGCATTCTGCCCTGAAAAGCGCCAGACATCCACACACTCCGTCTGCAATGTGACTCTTAAATGCAACTCATCTGTTTTAACAAGTACACTTACCACGTACGCCACTATGTTTCACACGGTCTGTGGACTAAAGAGGACAGGGAGCATCCAGCTTGTTCTCAGAGCACAGTTCAGAAGCCTGCTCTCTGATGGTATGGGGTTGCATTAGTGCCTATGGCGAGGCCAGCTTAAAACATCTGGAAAGGCACTATCAATGCTGAACAGTAAATAGAGGTTTTAGAACACGTCTCTTTCAGGGAAGGTCTTGCATATTTCAGCAAGACAACGCTAAACCATATACTGCATCCATCACAACAGCATGGCAGTGCAGTAGAAGAGTCCGGGTGCTGAACTGACCTGTCTGCAGTCCAGATCTTTCACCAATAGAACATCTGGTGCATCAAAGAAGACCCAGGACTGTTGAGCAGCTAGAATACTACATCAGACAAGAATGGGACAACGTTCTTCTCCCAAACTCCAGCAACTAGTCTCCTTAATTCTCAGACGTTTACAGACTGTTGTTCAAAGAAGCAGGTGTGCTACACAACGGTAAACATGCCCCTGTCCCAACTCTTTTCTGATGTGTTGCTGCCATGTAACACAAAATGAACAAATATTTTTCCTGAAATGTTAAAATGTCTCACTTTCAACATCTGATATGTGTTCTGTGTTCTATTGTGAATAAAATAAGGGCTTATGAGATTTGAAAATCATTCCATTCTGTTTTTATTTACATTTTACTCAATGCTTTGGAATTGGGGTTGTATGAAAGAGTATGCCAGAGTATCCATGTTTCATGTTTTTTCATATTGTATGCATATTACATACATTTGCCTTTCCTCGAGAGCCGAGACTCTGTACCAGGTTTCTGTTTTGAATGTCTCTTACAAATAATGGCATAACAAATGCTTTGTCTTTCCAAATGGTATACTGGCGGCCAGTTCTCACACGAGCCACCTGATGCAGTGCTGTTGCCAATGTGTGTAAATTCCAGCTGCTGTCAGTGCAAGTGTTGATGATGCAAGGGGCTGGGCTCGCACCTTCTCTCACTCTCACACATAGTGGCTTGGCAGTGGTGCGATTTGAGTTAATGATTCTCCAGTCAGTAATCCAATGTCTTTCCGAATTGACCTTCAGATCAGTAGTCCAACATCTTAACCAGTGAGCTACCACTGGGAACTTTGGATACAAGGAGGGGTTACTCTCTGGATCAAATCAGTACATCTTCACACTCACTCACACTTAGGATCAGTTCAACATAAGCAGTTCAGCTACTGGCATGTTTTAGCTTGATTCCTGATTGATCATCTGCTACAGAAAAATAGACCCCTAATGCCTTTTTCCTCTTCATTTAATAGGAACCACATTGTTTAGATTTGTCTCTCTATTTAGTTTTACACAGTTAAGTGCATGAATGGTAGTGCAGTGGCAAATGAGCCTAAGCAACATTGAGCATGTCCTTAAAAGGTATTTGTAGCTCAGGCAGGGCAGCTTGGCCTTTCAGCTCAAATAGGGAGTGAAACTGGTTTCTCAGATGCACACTCAGACAGATGCACTGGATGAGGCCAATGTGAGTACAGAGATTTCTAAAAGTTCTCTTTCTTATGCTAAAGTATTGTGGTTCAGGCTGTAAGTGCTGTAGCCTGTTTCATGCTCTAACATGGCCAATTGTTTGTATGTGTATGCTATTATTTTCATATCTATCAGCTCTATAGAAGTGATTGTCTAAACCAAACCACAAATACTGCAAATGACTTTTAAAAGATAATATGATATGATGTTGCATTGCAGAAATTCCTGATCAAGAATCTTGATAGCATTCTTTCAATTAGGAGAACAACCACCAGACGTGTTCATAAGAAGGTGTGTGGAATTTCTAAATAGCCCTGCTTCGACACTATTGATCAACTTGGAGATGCTTTTAAGGGCATGGTAAGATTTTTTTAGACCAACGTTGCTTTTTATTCTGCAAGAAGATTCTATCTCTCTCAAAATCACAGTTATATCACCTTTACTGCAAACAAAATATAAATATTCTTTATTATGCTTTAAGGCAGTACACTGAGTCTATGCAAAATACATAGCAATTCCACCTATACATGTCATTGGTTGCATCCACCAGTGCATATATATAAAGCAACAGACATCTATGGAAGCTTCTAGAGTTGTTTCTGCTGTGAGAATGGCAAGTTATCACAGTTTTGCTGTTTTCAACATGGTTTAATAGTTGGAGCTCGTGAGATGGGTCATAGCATTTAGAGGTAGAAGAAAGGTTTGGATTTTCACATATGAGCATTTCAAGGGTGTACGTGACTGCAAGAATTCCTTGAACTTACAACATCAGCCTGCCCATAAAACGACTCTGGGTGAACGTGACCAGCGTCAGCTGGCAAGAATCGTTTCACTCAATAGGCTCAAGTAACATCGGAATTTAATGCTGGGACCTCAACAAACATCAGCGTGAGGACTGTGCAACATTCTCTCCAAGGTCCTGTAGGGGATCTACCAAGTATTAAGTGGTATACCAGTTTTTCGGGTACTTCAGTGAATTTCCTAATCCACACCAGCTACACTGTTTATGGAAAACTGCCAGAACTTTGTCTCTCGACATTTATGTTCTATCTTCAGCAGTCTAATTATGGGAAGGCCAGGCTGTTATCAGTCCTATCACAACCCGCTGGCCTACTTCCTAAAATGACATTCAGCTTGCTTAAAGGAGTAGACTAGGGAAATATCCAATTACACAGATTTTCTACTTGCTTCAAATGTAATCAACTTTCTACAACACGTTTGTGTGGTCTTTTTTTTTTGCAAATGTTGCTTTGTGATAGTGCTAAGGGCAATCAAGTCACCTTAAGTCATCTGGCTGCAGATTGTCATAATAGAAAAAAATGAACAAAAATACAAGATACTCTAATTTCTTTAAAGAATTGTTTAAATCTGAAATTGTGGACAGCAAACTGGCTGTTTTTCAGTTAACCTAAACCGAAAATGCACAATGCATGGGTTGTGGAAATTTCATTGTGTGTGTGTGTGCAGTTTTGTTTTCATTTCTTTGGTAGGATAACAAGTGCTTTGGGTGATCATGTTTACTTGTGACTGTTGTAGTGAGTTCGTTGGAAGCCTGGGGGTAAGAAGCATGCCATTAATTCCATTCAATCAGCACAGTGTTAAATGTCTGCAGATGTAATTGAAGTCAAGCTAGAGCAGGAATACGCCTGGGATTTATTGTGTAGTATCTGACAGGTTTATCACAGTGTTAATTGCATGATCAGTAAGCCCGCTCCGACACTACACGAGAACACAAACAAAAGCACAGCGCACGCCCACTTTATGATGTCATGTTGATAGTGTGAGCTGCTCATACATGGTAAACCTCAGCGGCCTCCCCCACAAGTCAATGCCTAAAATTACCTCCGGCAACAGCTGAGCCCCTGCACTCTCTTTCTCTCTGTCTCTCTGTATGTTGTCTCTTCCTTCCCTCACGCACTCTCTGTCCGTGTCGCTTGCTTTATGTGAACATGACGCGGTTTAGTTATGCGGAATATCTCTCGCTGTTCCGTTCCAGTGGAGCCAGGAGTCACCGGCAGGGTTTTGACAGCGGACCGGGGTGCGAGGCAGGTGACGTCACGGCAACCCCATCACAGTGAGTCCTTTGTTTCTGGCTATTGTCTAACACACATGACTAATCCAGTTGGCCTTATTTACATAAAAATGTACAATATCCGTCTGACAATATAGTCATACAGTGATATATAATCACAGCAATTTACTTCTGATCACTGATCACCAGTGACTCCCAGTTACCTTTCTTAATGCAATGTATTTTTAAATATATTTTCAATATATTTTTTTGACACTTCCTGTGTAATTTGCATGTATTATGATGCCATGCATTTTGTCGTGATGCTATCAAAGGCTAAATTACATACATTTTCCAGGGAGCCCATAATCCTTGCAATTAGGAGAGGTGACGTGCAGACAGTGGCTGAACTAGCAACATGTAAATCATGTATCCAAACCCCTTGCAGTGCAGTGGAAGACTGGACAGCCCTACATGAAGCGGCATATTATGGGCAAGCTGCCTGTGTAAAAGCTCTACTTAAAGGTAAATCCATGTTCTGGATGTTTAGAATTGTAGAGAATGTACAGAAAGGTTTAGTCTGTCTAAATCTGTCTTCATTTGCCTTTCGGATGTAACTCAAAAAAGCAAGAAAGCAGCCTGAGATTCAGCGGAACAGAGTTTATTGCTATAATTGTTTCTGATGAAATTTACATGGAAAGATAAACTTGCTCAGCAAGTTGAACGACTGCTGTGTCTTCGGCTTTATCATGTATCACACAGAATAGATAAGTTTAAGCCAAAAATAGTGTTCTCTGAGTTGCAGGGTTGTGAGGGGGGGGTTGTTGGTCAGGGTTGGGACCTTTTTTGTTGCATGGATAGTTCTGACCTAGTGGGGACATCTGACTGGTTCCCATGAGGACAACTGTTTCACTTATAAAAAAAACCCTAGAGAGCCAAATGATTTCCTTTTGGTTACTGGGGTTAACAGAACTGCATTAATAATCAACATTGGGAGGTCCTCATAAAGATAGCATAACAAATGCTCTGTGTATATGTGTGTGTGCTTGTGGTTGTGCACAGTTAAACCCACTTCTGTAGATAAGCGCACTCTCCAGGAGCAGACTGCTCTTCTAATTGCAACTGATGGGCTGCACCTGGAGTGTGTGAAGTATCTTCTGGAAGCAGGTGCAGACCCAGATATCAGCAATAAAAACAAAGAGACGCCACTTTATAAAGGTAAGGCCTGCTTTATTATGTAAACAACATCAACATCATATTGTGTTCTTGGTGTCTGAGCATTGTTATATTATGTGAGAAAGTTGTTGTACAGCACAAATGGTTGTTTTTCATTACATTCACATTTATGGCATTTGGCAGACACCCTCATCCAGATTGACTTACATTTATCTCATTCATAGAACTGAGCAGTTGAGGGTTAAGGGCCCAAAAGTGGCAGCTTGGTGGTGCTGAGATTTGAACTCATGACCTTCTGATCAGTAGTCCAATGTCTACACATGTACTATATACAAATGGATGACAAGGGAGTGTCTTAATATCCCAGGAAGATGTTAGGCCACCACAAAAATCACTAATAGGAAGACCATAGTGTATGATTTACATAATTTTATCTGCATTAAACCTTTTAGTGAGCCTGCTGGAAGAGACCACTCCAGCAGGATATAAGCTTAAAAATGTTTCATCATAAAATAGTTGTGATCAGTTGGAATATATTTATTAACATACTAAAAACCATCCCTCTAAGGTGAAAAGAGACCCAAAAATCTTCCACAGCATAACAAAGCCACAGCTTTCCCTTTCATTTGTTTCTTGTCTGCATTTTCAGCTTGTGAAAAAGAGAGCGTTGACATAGTAAGGGTGATCCTGGCATTTGGAGGTTCAGTAAACCAGCGCTGCCATCGCGGCTGGACAGCTCTCCATGAAGCAGTGAGACGGGGAAACACACAGATCTGTGAGGCTCTCCTTCAGGCTGGAGCTGCCATTGATGCCACCAATGCTTACGGTTTCACTCCACTCATAGAGGCAGCTCGGCATGGCAGGACAAAGATTGTGAACTACCTCATTAGTAAAGGTAGGTCAATGTAAACCCTAGACTTAAACTTTTGATCATCACTGGTAGGCTGACAGGAGTCTAGTAGCAGAGGTGACAAACCTTGCAGTGTACAAGCAGGTGTATCCCATCAAATCCCATCATGTTTTTAATGTTTATTTATAATGCTTTATTAGCTGAGGTGGCTGAAATTAGCACTGGAGGATTCGTAGCTGTTTCTATAAATACAGGACACATTAGCCAATCAAAAAACAGACTTGCATAGAGCAGATGAAGTGAGGAGTTCCTGATTAATTATTGTCCTCTTAGTACATTTCACATCAGGTAGTCAAAAGAATTGCCAGATTTGCTTTTGTGCATTTGAGCAAGACTTTTAACCTGCAGCTACTTGAACTGTAAGTTACATTGTATAACAGTGTTTGCAAAATTATCACATGTAATATAAATTTGACAGGATCTCATTTAGAGCCCTGTTGTCAACAATGTACTTCCTCTAGATCTAATCAGAAATGAAAGCTTCTAGTCTACAGATGTAAGAGTGTAAATGATGTAAATTGTAAGAAGAATTAGATCTGGAATATCAGGAAAATTTATATACAGAGCAATTATATGTGTCAAATATAGTTATTTATTTATATAATAATAATAGTAATAATCATTTGGAAAAAAATGTATAGTTTGATGTTATTACTCAATAACTATGTAGATTTTAGATTAGGTTAGAATTATGGCAATTTACCAGCATTACTCAGAAATACAGCATGTCCTTCCTCTTAAGAAGCTTTACAAAATGGAGCACTTTCAATTTGTTTAAAATAACTTCTGTAGAGTCAAATAACAAGTCATTTACTTTTGTTTCACAAATACCATTTTCTGTATTTATGTGTTTTTCTGTATTTATGTGTTTTATATTTTCAAAGGTGCTGGTGTGAACCTACAGTCAAGTGAAGGGACTACGGCTTTGAGCGAAGCCTGTAAACATGGTCATACAGAAACGGTAGACCTTTTGCTCAGACACCATGCAGATGCCAACAAAGGATCAAAAACTGGACTTCTGCCTTTGCACATAGCTGCCCAGCATGGTCATGAAGAGTAAGCACAATCATTATCGTTCAGTTGTTTTAAACATTAATAATAACGTGTCATTTTGTGGGTTTTAAAATAGCAACTTCTAGACAGCTGTTGTCAATGACAGCTGTATGTCAACAGTATGACATAACCCAGCAGTGTCTCCATCTTATGGCCCCCTTGGGGCCATTTGGGTGCTGGGGGTGGGGTTGGAGAGCAGGTGGTGAGACAAAGTGCAGTTATATCGACAGGGCCTTCTTTGACAGGTGATGCAAACAGATTTGCCTTAAGTTGCAGCTGCCAAGAAAGACCTTACAGCTCAAGTGTGCTAAAGTTTAATGATCTTTAAAATCAAGCCTTAGGTCTGTACGTCAACGCATAGAATAAATAAGTAGTAATTCAGTTTATGCTCGGTATTAATTTGTCTTTTTGTTTTATTTTCCTAGGATTGTGTCCTTACTGCTGCCTGTCACTAGTCGTGCAAAGATACGACAAAGTGGCATCACTCCCCTTCATCTGGCATCTGAGTTCAACCAGGAAAATGTTGTCAATTTCTTGATCAAGTCAGGCTGTGATGTAAACGCAATGCTGTCTCAGGAACGCTCATCCAAGTTTCATGACCACCGCAGCACAGCTCTGTACTGCGCTGTCACAGCGGGTAATAGAGGAGTTATGGACTTGTTGCTCAAGGCAGGTGCAAACCCCAACCTGGACCCCCTCAGCCCACTTCTAGTTGCTCTACACCAGGGCTGTTCTAGGACTATATCCACACTGGTGGAACATGGAGCAGACGTCAATGCTCATGTACCAGCTCATCCCACTGATTTTCCAGGAGTGCTGTTGTATACCCAGAGCATGGGAATTTTACAGTATCTTTTGGACAATGGATGTAAGGCACAGGAATGTTTCAGGTGTGACCATACAGAGAGCAAGCATCCAGACAGCCAAAGCAGAAGGGAGGACACAGACCAGAGGACTCACCCAGTGACAGGAAATGCATTTCCATCACAAACAACCTGTACAGAATCAACAACCAGAAATCTACAGGTACAAAAACTGTAACTTAGCAAGTTCCTGGTTATTACTTTCATTGTATAGCCATTTGTATATTTTATATCTCCTTCAGGCGTAACTCAACTCCAAAGGAGGCAGACTAGAAATGTATTCTTCCTGACATTTATTAGATGAAGATTATCCAAGTTGCAAGCAATTCCCCATCCATCATTACCTTATACTTCCTCTACTTAAAATTAATTAGAAACGACTTTATTTAAAAATGTTTCCTTTGATTTTCTACTTAATGAATTCAAAGCTTTCAAAAGTTTTATCTGATGTTTAATAGATTTTACCACAGATTGTTTACTTCCACTAATATATTCTTTAAAAAAAAGGTTGACACCCAAAAGACAAAGCTCTAATTCTGTTGAAAAGGTTATATCTTACTTTAAGCCTTGCCTTAGGTTTCATGGGAAGGATTCAAAATCTTCTATTACTGTTATTTCCACAGTAACATTTTATTTTGCAGAAATGAACAAAGAAAGGTATAGAAAATAAAGTAAATTTCTATCTAAACCTATGCTTTGAAATTAAGCAAGCAAGCATGCCTGGTAATTTGCATGTTATAAGTTACCAAAATTAATTAGAAAGTTTCAGGTTAGTAATATACATAAACATCATGTATTTAAAAAAGTACTGTGTACAGCTGTAAATACTTCTTTATTGTGCCTGATCTCCATCCCCAGTTTTGTGACTGGATTTCCTCTGTGAATCAAATGGCTGCACCTCTGATCACTTTGCTCCTGGATTATGTTGGAAATGTCCAACTGTGTTGCAGAGTTGTTGAACAATTACAATGCAAAAAAGAGTGGGCTGCTATTAAGGAAAAAGCATGTAAGTAGAGGTGTCTGATTTCTCTTCTGTTTTATAGTTAAGGTTTTTTTATATAATTTAGAGTCAATTCTTATGGAAAATTTTTCCATAAAGACTAATTTCCCTTACTAGTGTAATTACCTATGTATGTGGCATGCATATTATACCATTGCATTAAAGTTATTGTGCTTTGACCTGTGTAAACCTTCTTCACAGCAATTCCTCGTCCACTGATCCATCTGTGCAGGCTGAAGATTCGTGAACAAGTTGGTAGCCAGAGACTGACATCTCTAAATACACTTCCACTTCCAGGCAAACTGCTCCTCTATCTGTGCTGTTCACAGGACAGCACTACAGAATATACAAAGCTTGGGTCAGCTCAAACATGAAATTAAGTTATTTCAGGTTTCTGTTCTACCTTTTTTTAGAAAGGTTGTATTAGTTGGGCTTTTTGGTGGTTGTGCACACAGTTTCTAAGAAGAGATGAGAGGTCACGTTTTAGGTTTTTCTAATTTATAATGAGTACTTGTAATAGGTATACAATTACAATTAACCATTATCCACATCCAAAGTGATGATTATCTACATACTAGTAACTGTACTTTTCACACTGGAACACAGACTGAACAAGCTTCATGTGTGCTGTGACTGAAAAACAACATTTACAAATCATGTACAACTTCCTCACTGAAAATGATATCATTTTTTTATCATGTGATGTGTGTGTCTTTTTGGGACTGTAGTCTTCAGCATGTCATAGATCCTACATTAAGCCAGAATGTGCTTTCTTGATTAAGTATATTAATTATACAGGTGAAACATGAAGAAATCTGCTTGGACAGAAATGTTAATGGGGATGTCCTTGTTCAGAAGTTAGCTTGATCTATTGTTTAGATGAGGTTTAGTGTATTGAGGATGTATGGATTTATGAACTGTATGGAGATGTATGGAGAGGCATAAGAACAATTTAACATAAGATGTGTGAGGAGGATATACATGAACCCAAACAGCCAAACAATGAACCATGTTGGTATTAAAGTAATATTTTAAGTTCTTTTGCTGCAAATGAAACATTTGAAGTAGCTGGAAGAGACATAATGATATATACATTCACCCCATTATTCCAACTCACTGTTCCAACGAGGTCTAAATAGTCTATTATAAGTGTTAAAGTTTCTAAAACAGTCTTCGTAAACACTAGACTAAGCCCAGCCTCAATAGCATGAGATTATATCTTTTTCTCTGAGTATTCTGCATGTTTATTAGCCCTTCAAGTGCTTCATTAAGACATTAAGGGCTTCTATACTGCGTCAATATTTACAGAGTTAACTCTTTAATGGCCAAGTGTTTACAGCTCGCAGTGTTCATCACTTGTACAGTGACAGTAATCTTCAGGCATGTCCGCAGACGCCTAAATAAAACCGAACACGCTGAAAATGGATGAAGAAACCGGTTTGGTTGGAATTGGCTTGACCACCACGTGTGTTGAACGGTACTTCGGTCCATCTTTGATTTTTTGCGTGTCCGGTTCAGTCGCGGGGGTTTTATCCCTGAGCCCCGGATCGCTAAACGCACTATGAGGGGTTATAAGGTGGCTGTGGACGAGCCGGTGTCCGTGGCACTGAAGCGGACAGTACGCGCACACGGCCACGTTGGTGGAAGTCAGATCCACTTTAAGAGGCTCCAGGTCAGAAGATCCCCGTCGAACGCGCAGCCACGAGTTAGCTTTCAGTTCATCTTCAATCGTGGTCCTTTTCTCTCCTGCAGACTCCGAAGATCCATACCCTACAGTCCCGCTCGAGTGGCTTTTCCACGCATATTCAAAAGTGATGTGAGAAGAGCGCGGTTCTTCCCAGAAGGAAGCCGGGAGCTGGCGTTTGCGCATGGGAATGTGACCCGGCGCGCTCCGGTTCTCACTGTTTGGGTTTCCATCCAGGTTCTCTTCTCCACGTGTATGCGTCGCTTGCTTTTCGGTCAGAAATTTTTTTGCATGTTCGTGCGTAAACATACACTTGTCCTCGGTCAGTTTCGGAGCATTGGACTCGCTGATTCGGTGTGTGTGGCACCGAGGCGTCCTCGGGTACTTCTGCGAGAAACGCTTTAGCTGCTTCTGAAGGTACTTCCTGTGGTCCACGGAGCGTCTGCAGGGGGCCGACTTGTCCAGGGCCGCCTTGATGTCGCTTGAAGCCAAATTCACGAAGTTAAGTAAGGTTTTCACTTCGCTGTCAGAGCTTGCCATTTTAACCAGAACTTGACGTTTAAGCCATCCCGTGTTCACAAATGTCACTGTGTGGAGAAAAAAAAGCAACACAAATGAATTCTAAACTTTCCTGGACCATCTTCCTGCAAGGAAATTGTACCATAAACCATAATAAATAAATAAATACCAAAAAGTATATACCAAATATAAAAGTAATAAGTGGGA
>JAOVVG010000002.1:17434683-17445374 GCA_028566375.1 Leptodoras nelsoni
GAGGAAACCGGAGTACCCGGAGTAAACCCACGCGGACACGGGGAGGACATGCAGACTTCACACAGAAAGGACCCAGACCGCCCCACCCGGGGATTGAACCCATGCTACCCACTGAGCCACCGTGTAGCCCCATTTTCACATATTCTACTCATTGGCTGTTTTTTTATTACATAAAAACTGCTTAATAAATTTACATTTTATTGTACGATTTTTCTGAAATGTTTCATGCAACATTAACTTCATTATTTATTTTGTATTAGAAACAAATTTTACCATAAGCTAGTAGATCAAAATTCCCTTAAAATCATGAAAAGCATACATTTAATCAGGTGTGCACAAATCTCTGAGTGTATAAATAAAGTAACAGTATTGACTCACCTGTGTACTGAAGCCCCCTGTACTCACTAATTGCACCTGGAGGCTTGAGATTAGGCCAGTAGTGGAAGAGCATTTGAACAGCAGGAGGCTTTACTTGGGAAGGTCCATAAGATATTACATACAGAAGGTCCTAAAAACAGTAAAAGAGTTATTTTGAGAGGCAATGCCTAACATGGAAATATTCTCAAAACATAATAGGATATAAAAACTCTACCTTCCACACTTCTTGCTTGTACTTCATCAGGCACTCCAAAAGCTGACAGTGGTACACTGACAACAGCATAAAAACAGCTGTTTAGCTAATGTTCATTTTCTTGTCATTATTCATTCAAAATATTCTCCAGAACGCTGGAACACATAAAATGTATCTACCTGGGTTTGAGGTATACTGCATAGCAATCATTAGCATAGAGGAAGCAGATAGATTGACGTACGCAGGGACCCCTCCTTCTCTCCGAGTTGAACCCACTTTAAAAAATCAAAAGGCATCAGTTTACAGAAATAAATGATCACGTTTACATAAAGGTTCCCTTAGCTAACAATATTTACTGCATGAGTTAAAATGAAGAAACCATGCACTTCAGCAAATAATAAAATATTTAAAGATATACAGTAAGTAACATAGCAATTTGACAAAATGTCTGCATTCACTAATCTTTATGCAATTCATGGTTAAATTTAAGTCCATATAAATTAGTAAAAATGTATACAAGTAGTAGTTACTTTGTTGAACTCAATTATGGTTCAATAATAAAATAAATGGTTTTGCTCATGCTAACTAATTGAAAAATGTCATTCAAGAGAACCTTAATGTAAAGCATGTCTATAAAACTAAAAAAAACATACAGTATGCATACATAGAAAAAAACTATTGAAAGACTGGATAACATGAATGTTTATAGCTTGTAGTCACCACCCATTAAAATGAATTCAGATAACAAACAGATGTGTACACTTTGACTCTCACTGTCACCAGTATCCTGGGAATTGAAGCTGTGAGAACATTACGCTGATCTTTGGGACAGAATGTTCCATTTTACTTGGCTCAATATGTGAAATCTACTCTGTTGAAGATGGTCTTTGCAAGCTCCCAATCTGTCACCTCTTGCTCCATTTTACAGAGATAAAGACCAAAATTTATATGTCTACACACTATATACTCTATATACTCAAAGAAAAGACAAGACTCTCCTGATTAAATAAATACAATGAAATTAAATGTTATGATAATAATACTAATAATACTACTACTACTAATAATAATAATAATATAATAACAATAATAAATGTCTATAATAAATGCTTTATTAAATGATTGATAGTAGTGGCCTTCATATAAATAATAACAGCATAATACTCACATATAGCCATAGGGAGGAAGGATGTGCTCAGGTATTCTATGATGTCTTTGTGTAGGAAGGGAGGAAAAGTGGCTAAGGTGGAGATCATAGTATAGGGCAAAGTGCTGAGAATATCATCACTGAGAAAGGGTAGAAGGCAAGTTGTCGTGTAAAATATGGCCTGCCCCAGATCTGATAATGGGAAAAGGGGAAAAGTAAAAAGACAAAAAAGAGAAGCTAAAGTAACAGGCTCCTGCTCTCCATGTGAATTTAGATTCACAATTTCAGGTAATGTTAAAGGTAATATGACATTATTCATAATGTTTGCATAAAAGAATAGTGGATAAAGAATATTGTATATGCTGGTATGGCACTGATAGTAAGAAAATCTCTGAAATTCAAGGTATAAAGAAAAGAAACTTTACAAATATTTTAATAAAAGACTTAGAAAGTGTGGAAAACATTTTGCTCAGCCACCACAGACAGACTCGACAGACTAGATTAGAGGATTAGAGGTTTATCTTTGGTGGGGTGTTTGGCATTTGAGTTGTAGTATGTAGTATGCATACTGCCTAATTTCCTTCGGGATCAATAAAGTATCTATCTATCTATCTATCTATCTATCAGAGTATGTGAATCCAGTAAGTATAAGTTCAGTAAGTCATAGCTATCAGGTCAGTGGTTCTTTAATTGTTGTGATTCTAAAATATGAAGAAATTTTCAACATTTACTGATCAAAACATAATACAATTCTGATATACCGTATACAGTTATATATGTATATCAGATGTGTACATCTTTGGTCCTTCACTTTTTTGTTTCACTGGACTGAATGACATGAGTGTTGAGCACCCTGATTATGGATCACTCACCATGCTGACCATGCTGCAGCAGGGGCACCAGGTCAAGCAAGGTGACGAGGGTGGCATAGAGCCCCTGATAGTCCAGAGAGGGGTACTCTGAGAGCTGAGCGTCCCGACTCTGCTGGGCGGCACCCCCCCGGTCGGCCGGGGCGTCCCGCAGAACGCTGTAAAGGAGGGAGCGAGTAACTGTAGGGTTGATGGAACTGACTTGTGGTCTTAGAGATGGGGTGAGTGGGAATGGCACAGGAAAAAGACACATGGTCATGGGCACGGTCAAATTGGAAGCTTCCTGGCTCTCCTTCCTGCCTGTACGGGACAGGATGCTGCTCCGGGGGAGAGGGGAACAGGGGAAAAAAAGAGACAACAAAGACACAAAGAAACAGCACATTACATTGAAATGGCTCTACAGAGACAGTGTAAGTAGAAAAGAACCAAACCCAGATAAACCCCACATAGGATGCAGTGTCTCCACTCTTACATCACTGAGCATGTGTGTTTTTTTCTTTTTTTGATTTTTCTTTTATTATTTTTATGACATTGCTTCCTTAATTTTTTTTCTGAAGAAACAAAAAGGTGCCAAGAAAAGCTTGCAAAGAACTGCAATGATCACTGCATCTCATGCGTATCTGGTGACAAGGAGCAAAAATATAAAGAAATGGCATGTTTTCAGTGGCAGCCCCGTACATCTGCAGAGGAAAAGCGTTAAAGAAACACTGACCCCTCTGATTAAATCAATTGCGGGGCAGCCGTGCAGGTCAAATCAGTTAGGAGGCCAAATAACCATGCTTTGTTTAAAAAAAAAAAAAAAAAGAATGGCAGGAGCTGTCAAAGATGAGAGCAATTTCAAATTGGTTCGGGCACAATACAGAGATGACACTTCTGAAACATGCTTCAGCCAGGAATAAACATGTATGTGAGGTTATACCAAAAGTTCCTTGATCACAACACATGTTTATTGCATCATAAAAAATAATGTCAGTATGTAAGTACATTATGATACTTGCTCAGTATCATTGGGAAGGAGAACTAATGAGATCCAACAGGCATATGGATTTCAGTTCTAAAATAAATGTAGCTAGTCTACAGTTAGGGAAGAAACTGTAATGGAAAAGGAATAAGGTTGCTTCAAACGGGATGGCTGGTAGCATTATGCTTGTGGACTAATGGGGGATGGACGTTTGTGTTTGCTGTCTCCTGGGAGTATTTTTCCCTAATTCTTTGAAGGAAAATGGCAGCAAAATTTCATTGGTCTGTGATGGGCTTGAGAGCATTGGGAAGAGGAAAAAATTTTGTCTTTTGATGCACATTACATAAAAACAGTGTGATGTATCATTGGTCAAACTGCAAACTCTATAACATTTATCTATAAACATATACATGTCATTGGTAGAACATTTCTATTACTTTTCTAACAGTCACGCTAATGCACAAACAGAATAGCATAAAATTATACTCTGTAAGATTTCAGCTGTGCTGTTTTTATATAAATCATTTTGCAAATGCATAATGGACAATACATGTATTCATTGGAACAGAATAAACTGAATCGTAAAGAGTATAATTTTAAGTCCTAGCTAAGCTTTTAATTAATTATTTATGTTCATCATCAGTATATTTTCACACAATCATACTTACACACACGCGCACACACACACCATTCTGCATGTCCTAGCATGTATAATTCAAGAAACCATGGAGAACCAAACAATTATATAAACCCTGTCTTATAAAGTATAAAGTCACACAATGTTTTAGTAATTGCTATAATATAATATAATATAATATAATATAATATAATATAATATAATATAATATAATTGAGCTCTCTTTGCTATAATAATTGTCATGACAGTAAGTCTAAATTAAGCTTGCTTTTGATTGCTGCTAGCATGTATATCAGATCAAATGAGAGTTTACTAGCTTCCAAGCTTGGCCCTCTATATAGATAACATAAACTTTCCCACAAGACTTCTTGCCCTTTCCTTTTACATGTCATTAGCCCCCCGCAGCAGTCCTGCTGAAACACTACTGTGGCCATGTATCAAATATCCATTTGGCTGCTCAGCCCTCTCTCTGTCTGGCCGATATTCTCTCTAAGACTGTGACATATGCTGTGTCCCTGCCATCCTGCTCTCAAGCTTCACTGCTCATCTTTTTTACCCTGGGCTCTCCGTAAAACAGGTGTCTGAAAAAAACTAAGCATATAAAGTGTTGTAAATGTTTTTTTTTCCTTTTTAGAAAATGACTTCAGTCGATACTGCTGCCTTTCCTGTAGCCTAATTTTAAGTTTAAGGTGTTTCTTCAAAAAAAAAAGCTTGTAATAATTATTTAATGAACAAGCTTTCTCTTATTTGCAAGTACACTATATTATGATCTAAGCAAGCAATAAAATACAATGGGGCATGCTGCCTAGAAAACTAGGCAGAATTCTACTATCTATAATGCCCCATTGCCACTATACTCTCTAAACTACACTATAATAATAAGATGCCAAAGATATTAATTTTGCCTAAATACCCTAAATCTACTTATAGCTGAACACTAAAAATCAAACATCTGCAGAGTGTATCTTTACTTCACCTGTTGATCCAAGCGTAGTACACTTACCTGAGCAGGGTTTGAGAAAAGTATTTCAGTGTGTTTGCAATGTCTGTCCCAGATGGCACAGGGTAAATATTGTGTAGCACACGGTTGTGATACTCTTGCAAGTATCGAATCTTAGAGGCAACTAAACAAAGAGCAAAGTGATACATAATCAACAGCAAGCAAGGCCTCAGTGCCTTCATTGAGGATTAAAAAATATAACTGGGTCTACAGATCAGCCAAATCTGCTGCTTTTAACTGCACTTTAACTGCTCCATGACTGGACACACACACAGTGCTGAACAGAAAATTCTGAGATTGTCCAGGCAGATTATTTATACCCAGAAGCCATTCAAAAGCCACAGAATTGAAATTTGACACATTTGAGACAAACACACACACATAAAAAGATATAACCATCAATTTTGAACTAAAGCTATCTGATTTTGAAACAAAACACATGCACTGTGTAGAACATCTGGATGATAGTGAGAAGGCATGTTTTCTGATGTTTGGAAATAGAGACACCTCCTTGGTCTGCTTGGTTAAATGTTAGTGGTCCACATAATGTCATTTGATAATGTGATAATGTGAATAGAGTCTGAGACACAACAGAGACCAGAGTTTTATATCTCAGGCTGTCAAAGCACGGGGATATGCTACACATATCATAATATTTATTAGTTTAAAAATCATTGAATCCACCTAAAAAAGCATTGAAACCCAAGCCAAATTTTAACTGTTTATTCCTGTTCACCAAGCGTTTTCATGACTTCTGGCCTTCCTTCAGTTATGGACCCTTTCATAAAAGTCTATAAAGTTCCCCTTACTCTAATGTGTCAACAATTACAGCAATTACCTGACAATAATTGGGTTATATTTTCTTTAATATATTTAGTTTACTTTTAAGTTGAAATGGGTTTAAAAGCACTCTGCAATCAGCACAAATTATACATGTTATGGCACAATTTCAACCCAAACAAACGACACAAAATCTTAGAAGACCATCTAATAGTTTTTTTTTTGTATGTCAGGGTGGTTTGTGGACATCAGGAGTTACATGTAACAAACATTCTGTTTGCTCCGAGCATCTATCTAACTTGCACTGCATGACCTTTAGTGTGTGACTGGTCAGATGAGCAGTGACCTGTAGATAGCTGTCGCTAGTCCACTTTTTCAGTCAGCCACATGGACATATATTAGGTGTAATCTCTCCCAACACTCATGTTCTAGCTGTTCATAGATCATGCTTAAGATAATAAGATCAAGAGACAATGAGAAAAAGAGAGAGGTGTTGGTAGTTTGTATAAAGCTTACATTTTTATTCTTTATTTGTATGTACATTGTATTTACAGTTAGTTAGTCGTGCATTGCTGATGTACCTTATAATAATAATAATAATAATAATAATAATAATAATAATAATAATAATAAAGCTAGTCTATAATAAAGCTAGTCTTCTTTTTCAAAATGCACATTAAGGTTAAGCACATTAAGCTACCTGTCATATTTAGAAGTCCATTTTCCAGCTCGACCTTGAGAAATGCCCGCCTTGGACCAAATCTTTCACGTTTAATTCACAAGCCATCACCTGATTCTTCCTTCGTTTATTCACCTAGACAGAAAACAGCGCATCATCTCCTTCATGTCCTGCAGCCCGGAGGACGTGTTGCAGCCTGCTGCGCCTTAGCAATGTCTCTCTCTCTCTCTCTCTCTCTCTCTCTCTCTTTCTCTCTTTCTCTCCCTCACGAAGATCAGCTATGTTAAACACATCCTCTATTGAACAATGACCACCACGGCATCAAGGCGTGAAATCAAACACAAGCGTGTTGCCAAATGTACTTACACTGCTCTGCTTTCGTAGACATGCTGGAACCTCGGTGAGAATCACAGAGCAGTCACGGCAGAGCTGTGATTTAACCCTGCAGTGTTTGCGGTCTTTTCCCCCCTCCTCAGTGTTGAAAAAGTGAGCGGAACCCCCCTCGCGATCCGGCTCGCGCAGGTTATACCACTATTGCCACAGCATCTCAAAACGGCGTTCAGTACCAGAAATACTCCCCCCTTACTCCCACCGTATCAGTCTGTCGTTTCCACACGCCTCCTTGTCTAGGAGTAACCTGAATGGTCATTTCGGATTCCCGGTATTCGCGGTAAAAAATCAGCAAAAGGTAGGCTAGTCTTCCTGGCTCACCTTTGTACCATGAATGGACTCTTCCGTGTCGAACATTTTCCATTGATGATATTAATTTCTGGCCATCATGACGTTGTTGATGAATTTCATATCTTGGTGTTTTTTTTATATATATATATGAAATGATGCATGGGGGAAGATGATGGTTGCTCCTCATTATATCTGTGCTGGAGGGTGAGCTGTAGGTGCAACAGTTGGTTTATAAGAAAATGACCTTAAGCTGCAGAATAGCCCTAGTTGTACTGTAATACATGAGCATTAGACATAGCCTAGTGGTAGTTACATTATCAGAGCCTATAGGGTAGATTTATATCCTGACCTTTATTCATATTCTGACTTTTTGCTAAATATAATTTTTAACAAATGTTACACTCAGAAATAATAGTATCTGTAATCAAAGCAATAAAGATCTCTGGACTTTTACTTGTTGCAGATGTACACTCAAATGAACAATAAAACGTACGTCTTCAATAAAACCTGTATGTTGTTCAGTTCAATGCAAATGTATTTATACAGCGCTTTTTTTTTACAAAATACAGTACAATCCTAGAGTAACAGTGCGAAACCCTGCTGAGCAAGACAGTGGCAAGGAAAAACTCCCTCAAAGTTACAGGAAGAAACCTTGAGAGGACCCAGACTCATCAGGGACCGATCCTCTTTGGGTGGCCTTATGATGTTTTTCTTTATATCTTCATTTTAAGTTCACATTTTATGTTTTGAATCGTTTTGAAAATACATTATGTTACACTGTGGTACGTTTTTCACTTGAAAGATAGATATATGTATATAATGCGACACGGTGGCTTGGTGGGTAGCACTGTCGCCTCACAGCAAGAAGGTCCCGGGTTCGATCCCTGGATCCCCTTTCTGTGTGGAGTCTGCATGTCCTCCCTGTGCCCGCGTGGGTTTACTCCGACAGTCCAAAGACATGCACGTTAGGTTGATTGGTGTCTCTAAAGTGACCCTAGTGTGTGAGTGTGTGCGTGTGTGTGCCCTACGATGGATTGGCACACTGTCTAGGGTTGTACAGTCATTTTTAAACCAACATTCAGAAACCAGGTGGGAAAAATAAGTACACCTGTCATAGTGATACAATTATTAAGAGAGTAATTAGCAACCAGGTATTACTAAAGACAAGCACAAGATTAGTTAATTAATGTCTATAAAAGCAGAACTTGGCGGTTTGGTGTTCTGGGGCACTCTGTTGGGAGTCTACATCATGCCAAGATGAAAGGACATCAGACATAACCTTAGAGAAGCGATTCCTGCTCATTAGTCTGGGAAGGGTTATAAGGCCATTGCCAAACAATTTTAAATTCACCATTCTACAGTGAGAAGGGTTGTTTACAAATGAAGAGCTGTCAAGACAGTTGCCAATTTTCCCAGGAGTGGGCATCCAATCAAATTTGGTCCAAGGTCCGAATGTTTAACTCTCAGAAATCCCAAGTGCTACATCCTGTGACCTACAGGCCTCTGTAAGCACATTAAAATGTTTATGTACATAAAGGCATAATCAGAAAAAGACTGAAAGACTGAAGAAGTGTGGCTTTCATGGAGGGGTGGCTAGGAAAAAGCTCATCTTTACAAAAAGAATATGGCAGCATGACTTACGTTCACAAAATTACATCTGAACAATCCACAAAAGTTTAATTCAGTTCATTTAAATTTTATTTATGTAGTGCTTTTAACAATGGACATTGTCCTAAACACAGCATGTTGTCACAAACACCTCATACAGTACCAACTGTTAAGCATGATGATGTAGGGGTGATGATTTGATTTTGTTATGCAGCCACAGGACCTGAAAAGTCATTGAGACAACTATTCACTCTGCTTTATATCAGAATATTCTTGAGACAGATGTGAGTCCATCTGTCCAGCAGCTTAATTTGGGTCTAAATTGGTCCCAATTCAACAGGACAATGATCGCAAGCAAATCGGCAAATTGACATCTGAATGGGTAAAGAAGACAAAAATCAAGGTGTTGGACCACCTTGGCCAATTCAAAGTCTAGACCTCAATCCACTGAGATGCTGAGGTGGGATCTTAAGTACATAAACGAGCGCCTTGAGACATAAATGAACTGAAGCAATGTTGTAAAGAGGAGTGGGCCAGAGCTTCTCCAGAAGAGTGAGTTACTGATAAACTCCTAGAGAAAATATTTACTTCAAATTATGGTCGCTAAAGTTAGCTCTGCATATTACTGAATTATAAGGTGTACTTATTTTTACCACCTGGTTTCTGAATGTAGGGGAAAAATGACTAGACATTGAATTCTGTTGTGTGCAAACCTCACAGTTGTTATTCAGATCCTGATAAAAACACACACGGTGGTGCAGGGGTAGCACTGTCACCTCACAGCAAGAAAGGTCTAGGTTTGATTCCCCAGCTGGGTAGCCAGGATCGTTTCTGTGTCTGCATGTTGGTTCCTCCCACAGTCCAAAGACATGCAGCCAGGCGAATTGGAGACACTAAATTACCCACATGTGTGTGAATATGTCCGTCTGTGTGTTTGCCCTGAGATGGACTGGGGGCCTGTCCAGGATGTTTTCCTGCCTTCTGCCCAGTGAGTGCTGGGATAAGCTCCAACACCCTGGGGCCCAGTAGTAGGATAAGCAGCTTCACTTTCTTTGTGTGGCAATAGTAAATAAACAACTGCAGAACTGTTGCATTTAGACTTTGTCACATGACAAAGTGCATTTTATTTCAGCAAACAAAAAGGTATGTGATGTGGCAGAGGGTGATTGATGTAGGTGGTCTGAAATTTCAGACTTATGAAGGCGGTGTTTGGCGGTATTCTGGGATGTGGTACATGATCCAACCAGCAGGGACCAGGAGACCAAGTGCAAAGATGGACAGGGTAAACGCTGTCTGCTGTGGAGATACAAGTGGGAAGTAAGACTGTAAAAAAAATTTAAACACTCACATTTTGCTGGATTTTCCATGTACTATGTTTTGAACCCCCATACACATACATAGAAATGTCTCTCAAGCCCGTTCATAAGTTTGAATTGTATATGAGATCTGATCTCCCCCTGTTTTTAAGTTCAATTAAATCTATGACGTTGTTTGAGATGAATGTAAACTGAACGGTATAACCAATGATATGTTCAAACAACAATTAATACAAATGATCAATGAACTAACCTGATATCAATTTAGAATTCATCAATGCCCCTGTGCACCAATCAGGCATAACATTATGAGCACCTCCTTTTCTCTGCACTCATTGTCCATTTTCTCAGTTCCACTTACCATGTAGTTGCACTTTGTAGTTCTACAATTACAGACTGTAGTCCATCTGTTTCTCTACACACTTTGTTAGTCTCCTTTACT
>JAOVVG010000002.1:17640041-17651648 GCA_028566375.1 Leptodoras nelsoni
AAATGCGTTAATTTTTTTAGTTCGTTATTTTCCCTGTAATTAATTAATCGAAATTAATGCGTTAAAGTCCCACCCCTAATATATATATTTACTATATATATATATATATATATATATATATATATATACTTTCCTGCATGCACCAATATGGTTTTAAAAGTTTTTAAGCTATTTTTGTTTTTAGAACTCATAATATTCTAAATATGTTATTCTTATTTATTATAGCTTTTGTTTATTGTATTCTCGTTTTATCATTAGAGTTGACTGTACATGACCTTGATAAATAGGAGCCTCTGTGTTGCTCTTATGTGCAAAATAGTGAAGGAGTGATTTCCAGTTGGCTATAAAAAAAACGATGTTCTTTTTCACTTCACATGGGGCCTGCTTCGGGCTAATCCTATGTTTGTGTGTTTCTTTTTCCTATTGTTTATGGAATTTTTGCTAGTCACGTAATCCATATTGCAAAATGACAATAATCCTTTAACTGAACATTTTGCTGCCTGTTGGTGGTTTCATTTATAATGCACGCAAGCATTCTTGTAGTCCCATATAAATACTCCCATATTCATTTAATGTTGTCAGTGACATTGATGGTTTTGAAAGAAAACCACAGGGATTATTCACTGGCATGAGTGTACCCATGTTGTGGAAGTATTAACATAAAACTATCATTAAATTTTTCTGGACTGCCTGAAGAGCATCGGTCTCTTTATTATACAAGGTCTGTCCGGAAAGTAACGAGAATATGGCTCATTCCGTGTTGAAGAGAAGGCCGGAATGTTGATGTCTTTCACAGCCAATGAAGTGTGACTTGGTGCTCTGTCATGATGGAGGATATATCTGAGAGTGCACACGCAAAACCCTCTTCCTCAGATGTACCTCAAAACTCCAAGGTAAAATGTTCCATGTACCGTTTGGCCTTCTCATATGAATTCTTTATGGACGTTCCCTTGAGAAACAAAAAAAGACAATGAACAGTGACTTCATTTTTATTTGCTCCTACGAGCTTTCTTTGCAGCTGAAATGGATCCTACCATTTATCTGAGATCCCACTCTAACTGACCCTGAACCACCTTCCTCATGTGTGAGCCCTACAGAGCGAGGGAATTTCATTCTCGTTACTTTCCAGACAGACCTTGTATACCATTTATTTATCTAGCATTATTTAATGCTTGATACAGTTAATTTGAACAAGTTTTGAACCAGTTTGTGAACAATAATAATGTATTAGTCTTTCTCAGTAAGCAATAAGCATTACTTTACATTTGTCAGGCCATAGTTTTGGCCTTCAGGCAGCTTTTTTTTTTACCACAGAAATTCCATCTCTGGAATTGTCTTATTTTCGTATTCAGGTCTTTCTACTTTGCCTCTGTGGTGAAGATAATGGGTATGTTTATAGCCCCTAAAAGATTTTGATTATGTAATATAATAAAAGGTCTTTAGACTTGTCTTTGTGGCCAGGCTCCTTGATGCCACAGGAGTGATGCATAATAATGGTTGTTTCATAGTTCCAGTTTAGATGGAGATGGGATGTTATAAATTTCTAGTCGTTGTTGGACTGATGCATTGTTGGATAGGTGGAGAGGCTGGTTTTTGTTAGCATTTGAATGCCAGGGGTGAGATGATGGAAGAAAGCAGTGAATATGTGTTAAAGATATCTCATTCTTTTTCCAAATTCTTTTGGATTTTTCCACATTTTATCCCCAATTTGATTATCTGCCAGATCGCACCCACTGGATAGCTCGTCCTTATCACACAGCTACCACCGAGATATATGAAGCCAGCCAATGCATCTTCTTTGAACCCAGATTTTCTCTCTAACTTTAGTCTTGGCTAATCTCCACCCACCAATTTAGGCCTCCTCAATATCAAATGGCAGCTACCAATCCAAGCTATCATATGCTTGATCTGAGACATGTGAAGCCAGTTACCCAAATCCAAAACTGTTGCTCATTTGGCATGTTAACACACCTGGAGGAAAGCACTGTCCACAACATTCTGCATGAATAAGCACCTCCCCCTGCCCTAAGACTAAATTTAAATTAAACTATTTCTGTTAGTTGATCACAGTGGTAATCACAGTGACACTAACCATGTGTGGGTCTCTAACGTACCACTTGAGAGCCAGTTTTGCTCTGTTGGACTCCTGGCCATAGATGGCTGTGGCATCGTCAGGATTCTAACTCTGGCCGATACAGCGCATACTTTTTTTTGTTGCTCTTACTGCATTTTTTTAAAAACTGCTGATCATGCTACAGTACTGTTCTCCCTCTTCCGCATACAACCACAGTAATTCCATCACTCCCACCCTGAGAGCACAGCCGATTTTGTTCTCTTCGACTTCCAGCTATGGATTGCTATGGCATTGCCGGGATCCTATGTACTATATGAGAACAGTGCCACAGGACCAGTATTTTCCCAGGTTCATTTTCTGCTGCATTTTGAACTATCAACTTCCAACTTTCCGCTTCAGTGTGGAAATGAAAATATTTGCATTTTATGTCTATAAAATAGAATTATTCAACTTTTTTTTGTTTAATACCGTTGACAATGTTTTAGGAATAGGTTTTTCCCTATTCCTACATTATTACCTTCAGAGCACTATTTTATTAAGTATGCCAAGAATTTTTATAGATATTTTTAATGAATGAATTATTTTTTTGCCTCTAGGTTTGGCTTGCCAGGACCCTCTATTAAAACAGATGCGGTCAGATAAGGATGGATTTGACCCTGCTGTGAAGAACCACAAAACTCTGGTAGGTGTTGTATAATCTAGCTATTCCTTTCATTCCAATTCTTTCCTTTAAAAAAAAAACATGTTTTCTCATAAAGAAAGGCTGGCAATTATTGATATAAAACTGGAGTTTAGTCTAAAAAGTAGTTTAGTCTCACATGAGCCTTTCTAGCAAATTTGTATCATGATAAATGGCACATTAATATTGACTGAATGTGTGATAAACGTGCATAGTTACAGTCATTATACAGAGTACAGATAGGGTTCTGTTACAGAATTGGAAAGAAGATTTGCAGACGTGCGTGTGTTTGTGGTGTAAACCGTATAGTTCAGTGTTGCGTCACTGATAATGGTGTATAATTTGGTTTTCTACTATTCTTTTTAACCTTCTGATTCATATCTTGGAATATGTAGTTTATAACTATTGTGGCAGGCAAATGAGAATAACAGCTGACATTTAAGCCCTTAAGATGTGCCACAGTTGTGCATTATCAAATAATGCTGCTTTTTCTCAATTCTTCCTGCCCCTTAGCATCATTTCTTCACTCAGGCTGCCTCTGCCAAATCCAGAATGGTAAGTCTGCCTTCCCTTAATATAAAATGATGGAATGTTATTTTTTTTTTCTCCTCTTCATCATGGGCTATCATGAGTAATAGAGTACTAAAATAGCATGAATCAGCTGTAGGGACCAATTTCATTACTACCATTAGTGGAAATGCATTTTCCACCATGTTTCCATTGGTGTCGTCACTTATTTTGATGGTCAGTGGTTACAATAGCATATTGCAATGAAATATTTATTCAGTGCCACAAATATCCTAAATGGCCTCCATTTTGTTTATTAAAGAACTTTGTATTATAATGAGGGAAAAGCAATGAGGCGGCTTTTACCCAGACCCTTAAACAAATATGGCACCAATATACCAATATACCTATATATATATATATATATATATATATATATATATATATACACATTTGGGAATGAATTTTCTCCACTGAGTGCTCCAAGGCATACTACCTCATTTTACCTCACTCAGGGTGAAAGCAGATTAGAAAACTTCTCTTACTCAGCACTTTAAATATGTAATCATGTGTGAAATCGACACTGATCATGTATGGAAATGGCATTTCTGATTGGAGTATTTATATATAAGGAAGTCATTCTATAAGGAAGACTCTAATTCTTGAGAATTAAAAGTAAGATTTCTAAGTAAATGTTTTTCATGCACTCATTAATGATATTACTGGGCTTAAAGTGCCTTACCTTGGGGTAGATTTTAAGTCAGAACTAAATAAAAAAATACAAAGCAAAATTCAGCCAACCAACCAAAATACCACCTAGTAATATTTAGACAGCCAGTTTTTATGGTGCAATTCATCTTTTCCCATGCAGTAGTCCTCTTCACAGCAGAAATAACATGGTAGACTTTGGGTCTGTTTTCTACTTTACTTTATTTCTTGATTCTCTAATTAGAGGCACTAATTGGTTAGGTTATTTCCTGGAATTTCAGGCTTTGGCTATCATGATGGCCCAAACTACACAGCCAAATATAATCTAATCCCCTTGTTATTTAAGATGACAGATGCATGTATACAGGTCAGATGCTGACTCCTGCAGACTGCAGGGGCAGGCTAAAGAGAAATGCCTGGCAGGAATGCCAGAGGAGATGAAATGTAACGTTTATTTAACCAAAGCAGAAAGAAATTGCTTAGAGGAATTTTTTTGTATAGGTAAACGTTTACCACTAAAGCCTACCCGGGCTTTCCTAAGACATTATTTCTGTGGTTATGGCATTAAAACAGCACCAGTTTTGTTTCAGTAAAGTATAATTCACATGTCAATCTCTGTTACCTAGAAGTAGATGTAATATAAATATAGTATATAGTAATATAAAACATGGAAAAACAGTCAGTTTATTACAGCTACCCTGTAGGATTTTTACAGCAGGAATTCATATACTGTTACTGCTAATTTATTGGGGGGAAAAATAAACTAATTTTGATTTCTGCATGCAGAGTGCATAAACTTTCTGCTTTTCCTTTATCCAGTGTCAGAGACCGCAGTCTGCCAATAATATCGAGGAGGTCAAGGAGAAACAGGGAGGCAGACCGGTGGACACGCTGGGCTTGACTGCAGAGGAGGTCACTCTTTAGTGGTTAAAAAAGACTTAGAATTTGATTAAAGTGATTTAATGGATTTGCAGTTTATTATTTATTTATATTACATCAATATTTGCATGCATTTTAAAACTTTTTTTAAAAAAGACTACAGACTAAGCTGTTTACCCTTGTGTTACTTATTTTAAAACATACTTATTTTCTTTTCTTGTTTTGGCCAGTTAAAAGTCCTGAGGAGAACCCAGGAGGAGCACGAGCGGAGAGGTGGATTCATCCGTATTTTCCCCACACCACAAACTTGGGAGCGCTACAGGTTAGAGAAGCCAGAAACTCTTGGCAAGATGATATGTTTGAACATTTAAAACATTTTTTAAACACGTATTAAGTAAATACTATTGAAATCTCCATTAATTCAGGAATGTAACTGTCCAAAACATACAAGAAAAGTAGAAAAGCATCACATCCAGTAATGTACTACAGATTTTATTCCACTGATCTAATTTTTAAAGCTTTTTAAATGTTTTTAGTCGTTTAAAACAGAAGAAACCAAAGGTGCTGAAACTTTTTATCCTTCCTGTCTGTGTCTATTCCTGTCTTAGTGGTTATCTGGAATACAAGACATCCATGAACTCCATGTTGGCTAATAAACTTTTCCATGGAAGGTGAGCTTTTCCACTGTGGTTGGGAACATTTTTGAGGGAAATGTAGAATTTTTGTTGATGTTTTGTCTCTGGATGAATGGGTGGGGCATAACGTTTTTATATAACTATTTATGTCGAGTAGTATTAAGGGTTTGCCTTTTTGGGATTATTTTGTATGACAGTCTGACTTTGGTTGTCTCATATAAAAATAAATGTGAAATAAAAAAATTGAAGAAAACGCAGACTATATGGCTGAAAGTTTGTGGAAACCTGACCATCATACCCATATTAACTTTTTGAAGATCCCATATTTAGCCCCATATTGTAGCTGTTATATTAACCGGGAAGGTTTTCCATTAGAGCCACTTTGGAGTGTGGTTGTGGGTTTTGCCCAGTCAGTCAAAGGAGCATTAGTGAGATCAGGTACTGAAGTTGGGTGAGGAAGACTGGGGTGCGGTTAGTGTTCCAGTTCATCCCAAAGGTGTTCAGTGGGATTGAGGTCAGGGCTCTGTGCAGGACACTAGAGTTCTTCTTCTTCAACTTGCCACACCATAGAGCTTGCTTGGTGCACAGGGGCATTGTCATGCTGGGTCTCATACTTCCAGTGAAGGGAAATTGTAATGCTACAGCATAGAAAGACTTCTATACAATAGGGTGCTTCCAACTCTGTGGCAGTTTGGGGACTAACCAAATAGAGGTGGGAGTCTCAGGTGTCTACAAACCTTTAATCATAAAATGTATATCTTAACAATGATAAATAAGAATTAATACAAGCTCCTGTGTGTCTTTTGCCTAACATCTTGTCAAACATGGTTTTCATATTAAAAGAAATTGTTCTTTATTCCTCAGGTCAGGAAAATCCTCTGTGATCACACAAAGCAGGTAAACACTTTAAATTGAACAATTTATATCTAAAATCTTAGAAAAGACTTACAAACACATAGTCAGTTCTTCTTAAAGCAGTGTTTATGGCTTATACTCTGTATAAAGTACACAAGAGAGTTGTATAGCTCTATTGTAAGCATATACTCTATACATTATATCTACTGTATTTGAGTTATTTTAATAGTTTGTTTATGAGATATGAACCTGTTTATTGTTGCTGCAATTTTATCATCCATGGTTAGTGTATGTTTTTCTTTCATAGGAATAGATTGAAGGGGAATGTTCCCTTAGAAGAGGAAGCCTATAAAACCTGTCACGTAGTTCAGTATGAGAGCAAATTGCTCTCTCTGGAGTCACGAAAGCATAGGAAAAGGCATACGGCTAGCACTGCCACACCTCGGAGAAGGAAAACTGGTAAAACTCAATGAACAAATAAACACAACATAGAAGTAGCTTTTTACTACATAACTTCGATTTACCTACACTGAAGCATTTTTGGTTTTTCCCCCTGCCGTCTTCAGGTCAGAGGCCTTTACCATCGTTAGCGCACGGCAGTGAAAATGAAGCTGATGAGGGAGAGGAACAAGGACCACAGGGAAAGCAGGAGCACACAATGTCTCTGGCACACACAGATCCTCAGCCCACCCTGTTGGAGAGACAACGAACTAAAGAACACTTTCCAGCTAGAGTCAGCAAACCCAAAGTGGATCTGCTCCATATTCTCCAGCAGG
The DNA here is from genome assembly GCA_028566375.1 of Leptodoras nelsoni. Taxonomy (NCBI): domain Eukaryota; kingdom Metazoa; phylum Chordata; class Actinopteri; order Siluriformes; family Doradidae; genus Leptodoras; species Leptodoras nelsoni. The sequence continues at coordinate 17,647,155 of JAOVVG010000002.1, forward strand.
GGTGGGATCTCAGGTCAGTGTGGACATTATGAACGCACACACAGGTGTTGATGCTTTTTTTTTTTTTTTTTAAATTTATTAATTATTTTGACATTTTCAGCTTAATACTATAATTTAATATAATTTATGATTGTTTATTAATTATTTATTTAATAGGTACTTTCTATGCATGAAATATGATATCTCAGCACAATATGTAATGAGAGAAATATCTTATTCAAACTTGAAATTAATATTGAGTAACTTATATTTCAGATAAAATATGGGCAGATAGTTTGTTTATTGTTGCTCCATCAACAAAAATATTTTACTAGCCTTGCCAGTACACAGACTAACCGATAACCCATAGTAGTCATAATAATGGTTCAGTGTTAAATTTAGACTTTAGTCTACTGTTTTTATTTTATTTTTAGTCAAGATTTAGTCAATGGAGCTCAATTTTAGTAATAGTCTAATTTTAATGTTGTAGTCATAATTTTCTCAGACAGTTTCACGATACTGTAATGAATTTTGCTGAACCTCTTTGTGTGGGTTCGAAAGATGAGCTGGTTTGTAAACTAATCACTAACACACCCTGAAACCACAAAGAGCTTTAATTTGTACTGACATTAAATTGAATCCTATAAGGGAATTAACATAAATGGCTCTGGTTAATTCCATGTATACATGCACACTTTTACACTGCCATGTAAATGGTACACACATCGTCCTGCACATCTAACAGGAGGCCAGTGGCTTATGTCACCTCTAACTAGCTTATGAGTGATTTTAGTGAAGTTAGCATCACTCTGAGGTGAGCGTCACTGCTTCCAAAATTACAAGTAACATTATGTTGACCTAATGCTCGAACCAATCTACATACATAGCTGTTATTACTTTGGCAGACACTCCCAAGACACAGCGTTAGTGTGGGAGATTTAAAGTGTTCTATTTATTGTGTAGCATTATTTATTTACTATTCAGTGCAATAAAACTAACTAGTCTTAACATCATTGCAGACTTATTATTATTATTATTATTATTATTAAGAGCTGAGAAAGTATCATAAATTGAGAACTGTTTATTTATAGGAAGGCAACATAAGCACCATATTCCATTCTCTCTCCAGGTGGTATAGATTGTGAAGAAACTGTTGCTACAATTGGAATTTTGTGTAGCGAACACGCAGCGTGATCTCAAGAATGAAATACACTGATCAGCCATAACATTACACTCTTTGTATCTATACTCTTTGTCCATTTTATCATCTCTACTGACCATAGAGGTGCACTTTGTAGTTTTACACATAGAGACTGTAGTCCATCTGTTTACTGCAGACTTTCTTAGCCCCCTTTTATGCTGTTCTTCAGTGGTCAGGACCCCCACAGGACCACCAGGAGCAGGTATTAATTGGGTGGCGGAGCACTGCAGGGACACTGATGCTGGTATGATCGGATCAGACACTGCAACCCTGCTGAAGTTTTTAAACCACTCCGTGTCACTGCTGGACTGAAAATAGTCCACCAACCAAGAGTATTGGGGCAACAGTGTCCTGTGGGTAGCATCTTGTGAGCACTGATGAAGGACTAGAGGATGACTAACACAAACAGTGCAGCAACAGATGTGTTACTGTGTCTGACCTTGCATCTGCAAGGTGGAACAATTAGGCAAGTGTATCTAATAGAGTGGACAGTGAGTGGACACAGTGTTTAGAAACTTCAGCAGCACTGCACTGTCTGATCCAAACATACCAGCACACAAACACTAACACACCACCACCACATCAGGGTCACTGCAGTGCTGACAATCATCCACCACCCAATAGATACCTGTTCCTGGTAATACCTGAGAACTGAAGAACTCCTGTATGGTCAGTGGAGCTGATAAAATGGAAAGAGGATAGATACAAGGAGGTGGTTTTAATGTTATGGCTGATCGGTGTATAACAGTGCTGTTATACTAAATTTCAGCAGTCTTGGAACGCCACTTGTCCAATCAAATTAGTGGACCATAACTAAATGTTGTATACATTTGCTATGAAGCATAACAGTATTGTGATTACCTAAGGCAGCGCTCCCACAGAAACTGATGCCAATAACCTCATTACTGAGTGATTGTTGCTGAGAACCTGTACTCACAAAGATGATAGAAGGTTTGCTTACTCCAGTGTAAGCCTTCTCTTTTTCATTGGATTAAATTTAGTCGCATTATATATTTATGAAATGCTCATAATACTGTGATAAAATGGAATAGTTTTCAGTTTAAGATCTCCTGTTTTGCAGCTTTCACATTAAGCTAATCATTTAAACCATGGTAGTTAGTTTGTGAAGAGCAGAGACCAGATTCGCACTTGTTGATCTGTTTTTTTTTTTCTCCCTTTGCTCTGGTTACATTTTGTTCTTCTCTGTGGACTACATTTTGTTGTTTTCTCATATTCTTGTCCTGGTATGCCTGCTTGACTCAACACCACAAGTCTGATCGCATTTTATTGACCAATAAAAGTAGTGCAGCATAAAATAAAGAAATGGATTACACTGCAGATAAACGTACACATGTCTTACTATCCTTCTGATGAACGTCCACTTCTATTGCTGTAATTAATTAATGCTATGTCTAAACCTAAACGCAGCCCTAATGTTAACCCCAGTATCCAAAACTATTGGCTTGTTTATTTCTTTTCCTTTTTTTTTTAATGCAATTTTGGTTGTCTTCTAATTCGCTGTGGTGTCTTATTCATGTAGTGTGGCTTTTTTTTTTTTTTTTTTTGCATGACTCCTCATTGTCTACTTCATACTCAAAGGAAGTGGATCCTTCCTCAGCCAGCAAATCATGCCGGTCAACCTTGACCTCTATGGCTCCAATTGGCTGTCTGATTGGTGGAGTCAGACTGTCTTTCCTTTGTTTAACATTTAACAGGATCTTGGAAAGACTTAAAACAAGTTCACTCTTTCCTCATGTTATGCAAGAGCCCTACAAAAATATTTAAATCTGCTCTTTTTTATACTGTGACATTAATGAATATTACATACTCCTGTCAAAAGTGTAACAAAGACACAACTCTCTGCTTGGCTCATAAAGCTCATCACAATTTGTAATTTGAGCAGGGAATTATAATGGCAAGTCTGAGTTTGTAGAAATTCCTCTGTGCTTGCCAGGCCCGAAAAGAGACCTGGGCAATTAGAATACAGTATATCATTGTTTGTGTTTGACAGTTTTTTCCAAAACATTTTCCAAACATTGTAGCCCCTCTGCTCACCCCGGGTTCTTCTAGGACATCCAAACAGTTTATCAGTTTTTCTTGAAATATTACTCGTAGAAATATTTCGTTGCTTTGACACATACTGCTTTGTATGACTTCTGCTATTCAAGACCAACAAATAAAGAGCATACTTAAGGGCAAACACATGCTTGGTTGTACTATGCAAGATTTTCTTTCAGCACCCTCAAAAACAGGTTTCAGTTTTCAGATGCGTGACTTTTTACTTTTATTTATTTACTTATTTATATGCATATATTTTATTTTTTCCTTTTTTGTTTCTAAACCTCCATTTCTGCACCATATACCTATCCTCATATTCTCCTAACCATGTGTGTGTTTTACGATCTTAACCATTTCACCCATCTGTTCTTTCTGTGTCTTCTCCACTATCACTTTTTCTTCTGCAGTAAAGTTCAGGCACGCATGGCCTTCTCCTCCTATCTCCATCGGGTCCAGATGAGGCTGCTTTTAGAGAGCAGAACTAACAGTACCTCTGCCTGGGCACAAAAGGACAATGACCAGATGGTATTTCTTTGAATTATACATCATTTCATTTCAGCATATCTTGAATATTTTTATACCATACCACAATCCTCAATTCTGATTGGTCAGTTAATTCATTTGATTTATTTAGCATTTTGAGCTCTTGAGGATATGTTTCCTGACACAGAATAGTTTTCAGAACAGATGCATTTGCGGTTTCTTGCTGGTGAGGGATTACTGTTTCTAGCTGTTATAATGTAAGCAGTAACATGAACCAAACTGTTTTGTGGGCATTTCACAACAGCATGCATAAAAGGAGTGACAGCATAAAAGGAAATACTTTATATAATATGTTTTATTCCTTATGTTATTAATTGGATTCTGGACACTTTATAAACTGCTTAAATATTTATATTTATGCAATGTGCCAAATGTTTGATTAAATAGAGGTGTCTAAAGTGCATTCCTGGGGAATTTTGGCCTGTGGACTGTGGACTGTGGACTTACTTGGTACAACTCTTCTGTCTTATTATTATGACTGGTCATGTGCTGGCTAACACTAATTTACTGGATGATTTTTAGTCATGGCTACAAAAAGGTTTAAGGTTAACAATAAGAAGGTTCAAAAGAGCTGGAAAGAAGAATACCATTACATCGAGAGCCATAGCATACACACACACACACACACACACCCCCACATGGGTTAGACAATGAAACTGAAACACCTGTCATTTTAGACCACAATAATTTATTAGTATGGTGTAGGGCCTCCT
>JAOVVG010000002.1:17694171-17705049 GCA_028566375.1 Leptodoras nelsoni
TGTGCCCTATGCTGCCGGCTAGGCACCGGCTCTCCCGTGACCCTGAAAAGGAATAAGCGGTTAAGAAAATGAATGAAGGAAATGAAGTTTACTACATGATTCCTTATGTGTTCCTTCATAGTCTGGATGACTCATTTACAATGTAGAAAAAAATTCAAATATTGAATGAAAAGGTGTGTCCAAACTTTTGACTACTACTGTATGTCATGGAATTTGTACAAGACAACTGACCTCCTTAGATTCTAGCAGCTATGAACAATCATTCTGTTAGTAACGTCTCTTATTTTCTCTCCTAAAGTTAATAAAACAAAAATTACAGCTTTATGATTTGTCTTTACAAATCATAAAGACCTTCCTCACGAAGATGGAACCCTTACTGAGCTTTACAAAGCTGTAACAGTGGAGACTCCTTCCTTAAATGTTTAATAAATAAATTCATTTATGTAGACTGCCCAGCGCTCACGTCTCTGCGAGTAAGCTGAAATGATAACGTCTTAGAACGAGCGCATTAATGTAAACACTTTCAGATTCGAGGGTTCAGCAGTGCTGTGGTATCGTGCTGATTATAAAGTGCATTAAGGCTGATTATAAAGCACATTAAGCCTGATTATCAAGAGCATTAATGCTGATTATAAATGATTGCCAAAGGACAATTGCCTGTTTGTAGAGATTGTGATCAGCATACATACCTTCACGTATCAATAAGCACTGTGTTAGTCGAGACCATAGTACTCCCCACAAGTGCCTCATTACGCTGCCACATACTGCTTGTGTATTGAGTTTTATTACCTTGTGTGGTAAATTTTATGATCAGTTCCAAATGTACTGCACTCAGACTAAAACAACACAATCTGGCTCCATTGTGTCATTGACTGGTGTATTTCACGAACAGACCCTGAAAATAAATCTGTTGATGGTCCGAGGGGTTCTTCTTAATGTCTTTCCATCGAAAACAGCTAACCCTTTCTCAAGTGTACACCAGTGTTATCCGTTTACAGCTCCGTAGGGTAGCAAGTCCTGTTTCGCGAAGGCGTTTAATATCTTAAAAGGCTTGACAGTCTGCCTGACTAATTGTTGGGTTTTGTTGATGTTTTACAAAGCTTCCATATATTTTTGACACAGTTTAATTAGAACAAATGGTGTTTCTCTTTTAAGCTACAAGTCATTAGTTATTCCCGGTCATAAATCTGGCCAGCAACGTACTGTATAATATTGATGTATGCAAAATAAAGCCTGATGTTCCCCATTGAGGATATTGTACTGTAACATTTATCAACTCAGGGTTCTGTAATTTAGAGAAAATGTATTTTTAGCTTGTACAGTGTTATTGTTTTATAGTGCGTTTGTCTTGTGTGTATTATTATAAACCCAAACCCATTGCATTATTAATTCTTTCAGTGTAGAACCAAACATTGAAAGTGTACGACCAAAAATGTTTTATGAATACTGCATGACAACCTTTTTTTGAGTCTATGTACATAGGACAGACAAGGTGGGAAAAATTGTTGTAGATTTCTTTTAAATTGATGTTACTACTGTCTTTCTGTGGCACAGCATAAAGAATGTAATCCGTGTATGTGTTTGTGTGTGTTTATAAGGAACCACGCTGTTATGCTTTGCATTAGTATCTGCGTCGTGTAGTATTTTTGGTAGTATCTTTCTCATTCTGCATTAATTATTTCATTAAAAACTATTTCTTCCCACAATTGTTTCAGCATTTCTGAGCCTCTGCTTACATAACCACTTGTGTATGTCTGACTATGTCTGAGTAGATGCCTGCAGTGAGGGAGAAAGCAAGCCAACCTTTCCAACAAGTGAAAGGCTTAAATCCAAAGATGGCTGATGATGAATGGCTGTAGTCATGATGTTCTGATCAGCTTCCGGATGCTACAGAGTTATCCTGGGTTGATGGGATCCATGTCCTGTGTCATTACCTGGTAATGTTATCCCAGAAGAAATACTAGGCTAATACAGAGATTGCTATAGCTGTATAATAGAAATCAGTAATTACTGCTATTAGAGAAAACCATCTGCTCTGTTCACATATTAATCCTTTAAGATCTAAATAGAGAGGGAAGACCTCACTGGAAGTAGTGATGTACATGATACTAGATTTAGGGGTTTAATATTATTATCAACAACCATCATCATCATCGTTATTGTCATTCAGGGCATTATATTGATTTGAATACATCATGTCCATTACTTTTGCAGAAATGATTCAAATTCAATCTATTTGTCAAAGACTAATTTTAATTAAAAAAAGATTGTTCTTCCAAGGGTAATAGCAATAAAAAACATGTACAGTTTGTGATCTGGTTTCATGTAGTGACATACAATATTTTACACTGTCTGCTTTATGTAGGCCTACTGACAAACCTAAAAAGTTTGGTAGGAAACAGAGGTAAGCACCCAAATCAAATCATTTTCTCACAAACATTTCATTCCAGCATGTATCATTTACTAATATTATTTATGACATGTCTTGTATTTGTTAGCCTGTCTTGTAGACAAACAGTGTGGGAAAACTGTGAAGACCACTGTACAATGTTCAGCAAGGATGAATCCTGTGCATCAAGGCTTTACACTATAAACAAAAACCTGACGGTCGCCTGAGTGTCAGCCAGGCAATGCTCTTGTTAACGCTTAAGTCTGTTTTGATGTGTCCAGTAGGGATTATCAGTTTTCCTTTGTGTCCTGACCACAACTGCTAAGACATTTTGGATAAAGCAGCTTCTTTATTAGTCACTAAGTGAGTGCTGTCAGTTTATTATAATGCAGCCGGTTCAAAAAAATGCCCAAGACATTTGTACGGTGGCACAGATAGTTCAAAATGTAAAAGCAACAGGTATAGGTGGGGGGAAAAAAGGGGAGGGAGATCAGCCCAAATGGTCTATGTGGAGGTCCGAGGGTTGGCAGAGTAGCATTTGATGGCAAAGCCACCTTGGAACAACATTCATTATAGGAAATGTAGTGCTTCAAAGTGTCATGCTCCAGGGCCTGAAAGTGGAATAGAAGGAAGCATGGAGGTATTTTTTAAGTCCAGTCTAAGTGTCCCTCTTCTTGCCAGCATGGTAAGACCTCTGAAGGGCTGTTATGCTCTGATGCTCTCAGCTGCACTTGCAGGATTTGACTATCATGTTGGAAAGCTGCTCCACTTTCGGTGTTCGTCCAACATAGTAGAGGATGGTTAGAGGTTCGAGGTCCTGTGGCACGCAGCATGGTGAAGCTGAGGCTTCTGGGTTCAGAGTGTTGTACAGGCTCAGCAGCTACAAGGGAAAGCCAGATTTAATAGTTAACCCTTATATATGATTCAGGTGAAAAATGACCAGAGTTTTAAAGTTTATGTGCTTGGCTCAACTGCTTTAGTTAAAATGAAAAAAGAATATTCAAAATCAGGTATTACAGGCATTGTTTTTGGGCATTTGGACATGAAGTATGTTAAACAAAACTTGTAAAATGACTTATATTTGGAAATCTGTAAATAATCTGGTCCAGGTTTCCCCAAAGGTACTGTGAGGTTAAGATCACCTTAACTTGTAGGCAGAGTGTTTAATGTGATGCTCGGTCTACCATTTGACATGGATATTTATTTAGCTTTTGGGAAGCTGTGCCCTGATTATAGTTACCTTCTTGTTTTCTCTGATTTATAAGAATTCAGCTTTTATAGACTAATTGTGAGTGCCCCAACGGTTTACTTTGTCAGTGGCATTTGACAGCTCCATACGTACTTTGCATTTAGGCATTTTACGGGATGGATTTGAAGTAACATTAAAGCTGATTGGCAACCTGTCTAGTCATGAAATATAATTCCAAGGATCCCTGGGGATACAGTGGAGACCAATGAACATGCCTGATGTAAATGGCTATCTATCTTAGCTGTCCTTTTGTGATCAGATTACCCAAGTCAAGTCTGAATTTACACTCCTATTCGTGCACACACACACACACACACACACACACACACACACCTGCCATTAAAGGGATCTTACACCACATTGATGTTGAATCCTGATTAATTAATTTTCCAGCTGCAGGCGTATATTAATGCACGTGTTCTAACGTGTTTCTATATTAACGCCTAAATCACCTGCACTTGTGTGGCAGACACTTCTCCTAAACTGATTAAATATTGTCTGTTATTAACAAAGCATCATTTTGGTATGGTGAAGCTTTCGGTGAAGACACTATATTTGACATTTAAGGAAAGATTCTCTAGTGTCAGCACTTTATAACAGAGGTTTCTTTAAGTTTTCTGCCACAGGAAAGTCCTTTGGACATAGAACCAAATGTTTTGTGGTGCATGTTTAGTGAGGGGGAAGATTGTGTATAGATATACCTTTGTGGCATTTGGTAGACGCCCTTATCCAGAGCGAGTTACATTTGATCTTATTTACACAATTGAGCAGTTGAGGGTTAAGGACCTTGTTCAGGGGCCCAACAGTGACAGTGGTGGGATTTGAACTCATGACCTTTGTGTCAGTAGTCCAACTTCTTAACCAATGAGCTACATGTGGTTATAGCTTCTATAACATTAATTAACAGGAACTAACTTCTACAACATTAAATATAACTATTAATTCAAAATTTGTCAGAGCAAGGCCAGTTTTACTGAATGAATTTATAAGAATTCTACAACTACAACTGCTAACCCTACTCCTGACCCTGTCTCGCCCATTTTTAACTTTTACCGTGTAGAGTCATGCCAATTTATAAGATTTTTGTGTTGCCCAAGTAATACTAAACACTGCCCTTTGAAGACCTTAATGAATATTCATGACAACATCTTTAAGGAAAATTAAACTCATGAGGCACTGGGAGATAAAAAAAAAATCTCTCACCGAGCTGTGTGTGGTGTCAGCGCTGCGCAAGTAAGGACATGGCCCTGAGCAAAAGTTCGCATGGTACCCTTTAGGCTCATGGATCCATCTCCAGCCCAAGTCCTGTCGGAAATCGATGTAAAGACGGCGAACACAGCAGTTCTCCTCATAATTACTGCAACAGAGGAAGACAGAATTGGCATGATCAGCTGCTCCAGTGCCTTGCAATTCATTTCCTTATACACTATATACCTTTTTATTCTGCTGCTCTGCTTTCTTGGCATGGCTGCAGCATTCATTCAGTGACATTTCCATAGCCTCAATGAAGCAATACAGCCAATTCTTGATGTTTTTAAGCCTTCTATTTTCATTCTGTATTACCTTATAAACAGCTCAAGCTGTGCCTTTCGGAGGCTCAGAAATTCCACTGTGAGGTGTGTCATTTTTTTCCACTCCTGGACTGGGCCCAGGCGTCTAATGCTGACGGTAAGGTAAACCCAGGCATCGTGGCTCTGAGGAGCTGTTGTGCTACACACACATGAGCCCTCTCCGATTTGAATACAGGGACAGATCCCAGATTGGTTCTTCGATCATGCTTAAAGTTGTCAGATGCCAATTAAAATGGTTTAGTCATAGAGAGAAACACGATGTGCTAATACTAATTGGAATGTGACCCAGAGAGGACTGGTAAACTCACTTCAGCGATGATATATAAATGTCTCTGTTGGACAGTACTGATTTCTTGGTGGATCTGATGACAGGAAAAACATCCTACTGACTTTAAAGCAAAGCACATCTGCTCTACTATGTCAGCTGCTTGTGGTTAAAGAATAAAGTTGATACACATTCAACACTACAGCAATTACAACAAAAATAGCGCCCCCTTACGAGAAGCAGTAGTTGGTATCCAGTGCCCGTTTGCGGCGTCTGGATGTAGGCGGCACGTCCAGGCGATGGGGAGGCAGCATCATCAGGATAAGATGTGGCAGGGGATGCTCTTTCTGCTTACCTAGCCGGCCAAGATCCAAACGGTTCTCGTGGTTATCTCCATCCATACCTACGGGCAAAAGAGTGTTCAGTGCATGTTGAAGGATAAATGAAAGCTGAGCCTGTGCCCAACATCTCCCAGCTCCTACTGGCTGTCATTCCGCAGCATCTTATCCCTCTATTCTTATTCTCCCCTCCACTCGCCTGTCTGCTCATCCAATCTGTCGCTGATAGAAAAAGCAGCTCAGGTCCCAGGAGGAACGTTGCCAGTGGATACGGACGCCCCTCTTTAATTTGGGGCCAAAAGTCTGAGCGCCCGTGGCAGCAACGCATTCCTTGCAGTGGAGACTGCTGATGGAGTTAGGGAGCTTTTCCAATCCCCCCCCAGACCCTGGGGCCCCCGTTACTAAGTGAGATTCCAGACCGGAGCACGTTCCCATGATCAAGCTCGAGATCTCTGCCTTGCTCTGAGCATTATCTCCAGCTACAACTTGGACCCATATGTTTTGGATGAAAGTTCAGAAGAGAACGATATTATTCCAGATTAAAAAAAAAAAGGTAGGGAAATACAGAGATGAGGTGACAATAAAATGACTTCCAAGCCTTACAAAGATGAAAAAAAATATAAGCTTTATCTAAATTTCCTACAGTTGTAGAATAGAAAACAAGCAATCCTACCAGTCTGCTCTAGAATCTGATAGTGATTTTCATATCAGTGATGATATATGCCCTGTTAATAGTGATAAAATACATTTCTAGCCTTTTAATAAATTAAAAAAGCAATAGTTGTAATACTTTTCCCTTTATTATAGGTCCAAACTGGAGAGTTTGCATTTCCTTGTTCTTCTGTCCAAATTAGCAAAACTGACTCAAAAACGGACTTACCTTTAAATTTGACCTCCAGCACTTCATTTTTGTTCTCGATGATGTCACCATTGGGATTAAAAGTGTGACAGGGACAGTGCACACTAACCTCCAGGCCAAGATTGGTCTCTGCACAGTACGGAGAGAAGACCAGATTCATTATTATAGTTTTCCTTCTATTGAATGTATTGTCTTTATATCATCTGTGCTGAGGATTATATTTAAACAGTGGCAAATCCCAAAAGTTTAACATGCAATTTATACAAATCACTGACCAAAGGGTTTGTAATCTTCTGCCCTGTCAACTTATTTTCATATTAACACAGATATTTTATCAATACAGTTATTCTTACTGCCTGATTCTATAACGTATGCATTTTCATTTTGCCAGTTCATTCCAACCCTTTTTTTCCGGCTAAGATTGGGACAACTGCGCCATGCTAGCCAACACATTTACTTTCTGAATGATTGTCTTCAGTACAAGTTTCCAGATTTCTTTTTTCAAAGCAAACTTAATCTCCTGGCTCGTTATTCCTCTTGAGCAACCTCTATGTATTATTCAGTGATTACATTGAATTTAATAGAAAATGTATGCTGTTACAAGAGTGAAAATGCTCAGACCTGCCATCCGTTTCGGTGCTGTTTACAGAATAGCCCACATTTTCCCTATTATCTTACATCTATTACATCTTATAGACGCATCATAGGTGTAGCAATAACTCCATGCTAAAATGCTCTGATGTTAATTTGAGATTAACATTCTGACCTGAACATTTCTAATCAAAATCTCAAGCCTTTTACTAGATGTCCTGACATTTTTAATAACCAGATATAAATTTTGATTCTTTCCTTGTAACTCACCTCTGTGTGTGAGCCACTCCCTAATAGTCTCTGTAACATCGAAAGAGACCCACTCAGCCGTTCCTTTGGTCAAAACGTTCTTTCCTCCAATATACCGCTGCTTTGCGATATGCTCGTCATGTCGAATGATCTGAAGAAACACAAAACAGCAACATCCTGAGTTTGCATGGGGAATACTTTGGAGATTCCATGTGATGTGTAGGTCAAGGGGGACATTGGCTAATCCTTATTTTAAGGCAAAGTGTTCCTGAGGCAGCATTTATATTGTTTTATTAGCAAAATAAAACATCTGATAGACAGCATGAGTAGTTGAGTCATATGGTAAAATACACTAAGCAAGCACACTCATATTCACACAAGCTCCAGACATCGGCCTGGCCAGCACTGTCTGAGCCAGACACTCAAGGATGCCCGAGGCCAAAGTATTCTCCCCTCTTGCTTATGGAAAATGTGACTCCCAGTGTGAGAGATATCATGTAGCCTTCTTTACCAGCTGGAAATAAAGGCTTCTCCAACATTTGCACAAAGAATGACCATATCATCCTGCTCAGGAAGTCTTGAAGTAGCTGCAAGCTATTGCAAAATCTACAGCACAACATCTGACTCATCAATCTCCTTGATAAAATCACTCCCCCATATACCATCAGGCATACAAATAATACAACGCAAAGTTTCTGTGGCCCTAATCTGTAGGACCTAATCTAACCTTGTGGAGGTCCACTGAGACCCCTCAGGCAGCCCATGCTAAAACGAGAGATTCGACCAAGCGAACATTGTCGGGTTGCACGTACACCTCTCCACCTCCCCCCTCTGCTTCCAGTGGCTGACACTGCCTCTATCTCCTGCACAGCTCCTGGAAACCATCTGTAGGCCTGTCAGGCTGCACCTAAAGCGTAGCCCTGCAGGGCCGGAGACACACGTCTCCCTGACAGGAAATGCTGGAACCTGATCACGGCTCCCAGCCTCTCACGAGAGATTAATGAGGAAACTGACCGAAAATCCCCCCTCACCTCATTTATATATAGTGGTAGTATATACATGTGCACACATAGTAGATGTGTGTATATAATTTGACACTACACACAATTTATCTCCTAAAACTCCCATCCATGCTGATGTATTACATTACAGTGCGCTGGCTATGACAGTGGCAGAAAGCGAGCTTTAGACAGGCTTTCTCAGAATACTTCCTTTGTTCAGCTGAATTGTGCAAATGCACTCCTGTATAATCCATTCAGTTCCTGGAATAAAGATCAGCGCTTTAAAAAAAAGAAGAAAAACTGAAGAAGCATAAGTTGGAGGATGTGATACTAATTCAGGATCCTTTTTGGTTTCATGTTTAGAGCCATGATCATATATAATAATGACTGGTGCTAAGCAACCGCTAGCCTGGGAGTTATAGTGTGAAATAAAAAAAAGGGTTTCTTTAAAAAACTTGCTTTTTTCAGTGAGGTTAAAATCTTCGCTTTGTTAGGAATTAGGAGGTGGTTTATCTTTTCTAATGCATACGACAGTCTTGCAGACAATATAGGCTTTGAAAGTAAGAAAAAAATGGCTTTGCGTGTTTGCGAGATAAAATAAAATATGATGGAGAATAATGTTCTAGGAACATAATCAACTATGACAGGGTACGATCCCATTACCACACCAAAGTTTATTATTTTCCGGTAACAACAAGTCCTAAAGTATTTTCTTTCTCTTAACCACAGCAATTTGCCAAATGTTTTTTATTTACTAAAAAACAACGTCATACGTTTTTGCTAAGTCGAGTGTTGTTGAATGTCTGTTATTTTAACAGTTGTCCCCTTCACCCCCTTCTTTTGTTTATATCTCTTGAAGTCATTAAGACAAAAATGTCGACTTTTTCATATTACTGAGAAACACTATCCAGCTTTGCTCTGTGACTGTTACAAAGCACTGACACTGGAGACTCCTTCCAAAAATATCTACTAAACATCATCTTTCAGAAAATCTTACATTGTCAACAATTAATTACACTTTTATTTGGAGTGTCTGTCATACAAGTTAATATAGAAAGGAAAACATATTATAAAGAGTACATTAATATAAACCTATGATTTGCTTTTGATTGAAACCTATGATGACCAATCAGAATGGAGTACTGAACAGAACCGAGGTATAAATACACACATACTGCATATATTACTACCTAAAAATAATAAGAAAAAAAGTACATGGCAATAAATGTTAGTTATGAATTTTGTCTTAGAAATGCCGGTCAGTTTAATGGCCTGGTCAAATATTATAGCGTTACTCAAGATTTATTCTCCATGTGGGTCCAAAGCTAAGTAATATAAATTCTTCGAATTTGGGAATTACGAGAAATCATTCATAAATCAGAATCATGTTCCTCTTCTGAGCCGTACTTGGCTACTGACGCTGTTTAAGGATCTGCCTCTTCCACTACGGTATCTTTTGTTAATGTTTGGATTCAAACTGTTCACTGCTATGTGCTTTATTACTGCAATGTATTATTAAGGAAGAAAACTATGTTGTCTTAGCACAATCCACCAAAATAGCTTAGTACAGATTCAACAAGTCTCAGGAATGGAACTGGAGTGATGAATGCTGTTCCGTACTTTTTTTATTTGATTGGAGTTTTGATGATGTAGGTGGAGAGTGATTTCTAACACGTAGCTCCTAAATCTCTCAGTGGTATTCAGCTGAGTTAGGATCTGATGAGTGTGAAGGCCATAGCATGTGATTAACATCCTTTTTATATTCATCAAACCATTCAGTGAGTCCTTACGCCTCGTGGATGTGTGCAAAGTCATCCTGAAAAGTGAGCATGGATGGATGGATGGATGGATTGTTTAATTGATGGTTTGGTTGATGGAGGGATTGAGAGATGGAAGGATTGATAGATGGATTGATTGATGGATAGACTGGTTGATTGGATGGATGGATAGGATCAGATCGGATAGGATAGGATAGCACTTTAATTTGGTCATTTGGATGGATGGATTGATGGATTGATTGATGGGTTGATTGATTAATACATCCTGAGGTAAGTTTCTGCATCCAATAGATTATACAACACAATTCAAAAACAGTACATGCACAAATAATAACAGTACAAGAATAACGATTACTTTAAGTAATATAAAATGCTATTGGAGTTAAATATTTAAACAACTAACTACCTTCGGCTGCTCCCTTTCCTTGTGGTCGCCACAGCGGATCAAGTCTGCATCTTAGTCTGGCACAGTTTTTACGCCGGATGCCCTTCCTGACGCAACCCTTACCCATAAGTGGGGTGTTGGGACAGAGGACAGCAGTAGCCCCTATCGGGGTTCAAACCCCCAACCTTCCAAACCACAACCCG
>JAOVVG010000002.1:17767977-17778396 GCA_028566375.1 Leptodoras nelsoni
CAGTCATGTTGGAACAGGAAGGGGCCATCCCCAAACTGTTCCCACAAAGTTGGGAGCATGAAATTGTCCAAAATTTCTTGGTATGCTGAAGCATTAAGATTTCCTTTCACTGGAAGTAAGGGGCCGAGACTAACTCCTGAAAAACAACCCCACACCATAATCCCCCATCCACCAAACTTTACACTTGCCACAATGCAGTCAGACAAGTACCATCATTTGGCAACCGCCAAACCCAGACTCATCCATCAGATTGCCAGATGGAGAAGAGTGATTTGTCACTCTAGAGTTTTGCTGATGCCTCATTTAAAGTCATTTATACTTGATATGTATAATCATTTATACATGATTGTGCATAATGATATTTTTAAAACTTCTAATGCATTTTGTTCTATCAAGTACCTGACAACAAAATATACTAGGTCTGCCCAGAAAGTAATGAGAAGAGCCTATGCATGGGGATGGTGGTTCAAGGTCACTTAGAGTGGGATATCAGATAAACAGTAGGACCTGTTTCAGTTGCATTCTAGCCTTCGCAGTGCCCCAACATTTGTTTTTGTGAAACCCTGCTGAAGTGCCTCATCACTGCCATAATGCGAGCGAGTTTGGAGCAATGGTGCGCGATCAAATTCTGTATGAAACTCAGTAAAAGTGCAACAGAAACTCTTGAATTGTTGAAGAAAGGTTATGGACAAGCTACCCTATAATCAAACAGTTGTTTAACAAGAAAGCCCAATTTCCTGAACAGAGTGGCCACAGAAGATGAATCATGGATGTTTCAGCACCATCCTGAGACAAAAAGACAAAGCGCTGAATGGCAAACGTTAACATCACCTTGCCCAAAGAAAGCTCTCATGAGCAAATCAAAAATCAAGTCACTGTTCATCGTCTTTTTTGATCCATAAAGAATTCATACCACGAGCCAAACCATAAATGGAAATTTTTTTCTTGGAGTTGTTGAACGCTTGAGGCAGAGGGTTTTGCTTGTGCACCATCAGATCACTTCTTTGTGGATCGTCCATAATGACAATGTCCTGAGTCACACTTCATTGGCTGCGAGAGAATTTTTGGCTTCCACATCCACCCTATAGCCTCAATTTGGCTCCATGTGATTTCTTCTTGTTTCCTAAGATTAAAGCATGTTTGAAAGGCCCCCACTTTGGCACAGATTGAGCCACATTCTCATTACATTCCAGACAGACCTTGTATATAACACATTCTATGTAGCAATAATTGTACTGTATATATTGATAAAAATCTGGTAATACAAAAAGTTGCCTAATCATCCTAAATCTGGACAAGGTGTAAAGTGGACATACTTAATAAATACATTATTGGGTGAAGGCAGGAACATGAGGGGAGCTAACTGCTTTTTTGCAGCCATTTTGAACTCTGCTTCTATTTGTAAGGTCTCTTTACCTCTTATAGATAAAATCATCCCTGGAGCATTGGATCTAACTGTCCAGCACTAAAGGCCAGTGATTGGAAAATGACAGGGGTTTTTGTTAGGCTCTTATAGATGGCCATCTGTTTGAGCTGAGGAGTATTGACAGAGACTGTGCTGTAATATTAAGGACACAGGAACAGTGCAATGATTGTATTCAATCACTTGAGATGTTCTGTGGTCATCACCCACTGGGAAAACATCCAGGCGAAGAGATTAGTGCAGAGCTCTGCTACCTTCTGTAAAATGAACTTGGCCTTTTTCAAAGATATATGCCATGGAAACATAGGGTTGTTACATTTACATATGTTTTGTTACTAAACTTGTTTCTGGTTCATTGTGATCTCCTGAGATAGTAGTGAACTCCAGCAGGTCTGTGGCTAAAAATACCTGTTGCTAGCTGGAGTGATGATAATGACTGTGATCTCCTGTGGGCTACTCTTATGAAGGGCTGGAGAGCCACAGATTCTGTGTGTGTGTGTGTGATTGCGATTAGGAGGGTCGAAACAGAGAGACAAGGGCCTCAGCTCCTTAAGCACTGATGACTGATGTCAATTAAGCCTTGATTGGCCTTTTAGTCTCTCTCTCTGTCTCTCTCTCTCCCTCTCTCTCACACTCACTCTGTCTCTGTCTGTCTTCCTCCCTCCCTCCATCTGTGTATGTGTGTATTTGATTGTGAGATGGAGCGAAATATATAAAAAGGGCTGGGTGAATATGTCAGTGGTTGGTCTGTAAATGTTTTTTTTTTAACATATACATGTTTTATATATAGGTGCCTCATGTGTGATGTATGTATATGTGTGAAAGATGGTTTCCACAGCTAAGCTACTGAAGGTATAATCACAGCTGTGATCACAGACAGGGAGCTCCACTCCCACCCTCTTGCCCCCCTACCCCCTTCCTTGCCTTTTCCACATCTTTCCCTTTAGTGCTCTGCCTCTTTCTCTTTCTCTTTCTCTGCCTCCCACCCTCTCTCCCACCCGTGGCCCTGTGCCCGCTCTTCCGCTAACCCCTATGTTCGCAAATCACTTCTTCTCATGTCAGCAGGTAAATTGTTTTGTCCTCCCATTCCCTGCTTTCATTACTTTGTGTAAATTAAGCGATATGTCGTCCACCGGTGCGAGCCACGGGTCTCGGTGCCACCACGCCAAAAGCATGAGATTTGGCATAATAAATGAAGACAAACTGGCGCCAGCACTGCTCCTTCTCTGCACCGACTCGCTTTCATTATTCGCTTAACTTGCCGGAGAAAATGACTTAACCCTGACCCACACATTACGTCCCACATTCACTCCAGATAAAAGCCTTTTTACAGCAGGCCCCCCACAATTTATATTCCACCAAGGAGGCTGCTTCTCTCTGTCACTTTTCCAATCTCGGGCACCCTCAACACACGTCATTAAACTTGTCGTGCCTTCCTGTATTTGTCCATCAGTCCTTCCTTTTACATAAAAGCTGGCAGCATTATTCTTAGCTTTGATGGCGCCAACTCATTTTTCCCTTACGGAATGTTTGATTGGAAGAAATATAGCCACGCTGCAGGCCCTATCTCCTCTTCGCCTCTCCTCTGGTGGAATCATGCTCTTGATGAAATAGTGTTCCCCCAGCAAGAATAATAAAAACAGACTTGTGCATTACGGGCCGCTCTCAATCTGCCAGGCTGGGCCGTGCCGAAGTAAGGGAGAGCTGACCGAGTTTTATAGGTATATGGGCAGATAAATGGAAAGTGGTGAGCAGCTGGGGTTGAGGCCACAGCAAAGCTCAGCACAGGGTGAAGGCAGGGCCATCATAGCCTGGGTGAGTGCTCACACATGGAGTTTAAGGAAAATGGGATTCTTCATCATGTCCTTATGAGCTTCCTCTCAGCACTTTGCCTATAGAAAATGGCAGTGAAATTAATCTTGGACATTTAGCACATCAGGATTTTAGCATTTTAGCTGAATCATAAACATTGTGCTATATAGTGTTCTGGATGAACTTAACAATGAACTTCTGCTTGATTTTTCTTTCTTTGATGTAAAGTGTATAAAGGATAGCTTTGTGAAAGAATCACTGATCTGATGACAACATCAACCAACAAAGCTACTTACATTTCACTGCAGGTCAGACTTGTTTGCTGATAATGTTGCTCAGGTCCACAGGGAGCTGGAGAGAGTTGTGTCTGGAAACTGAATCACAGACCACAGTAGGATGCATTGTTTTTTTTTATATTTTTTCCTCTCTGATTTAATTTCTTATGGCATGTTATCCACAAAAATCATAGTTTTGGTCTACCTAATTAATGTCTAATGAGTTCTAGATTTAAAGCATGGAGTCATAATTTTCTATATTACACAAGGGGACAAGTTCAAATGTAGGGTTCTATACGGATCTGTATTAATATAGAAGCCCCTTTGGCTCTCTGATTCCTTAGGGTTTTATGTGGTGGGTCCTATCTCTTCTTAACCTAGTACAAAAATAAAATGAAACATTATTAAACTGTATAACTGCTGCCACACACATCCAAAAAAGAGGTGAACCTAGCCTAGCAGATTGATCTTATGTCTAATTCTAATTCTGCTTCTCGTATCCTTGCTGTGGCATGTGAAACACACTAATGTTCAGAATGACAAGCATTACTTATTACTTACATTTTTACATTTCACATTTTACGGCATTTGGCAGACACCCTTATCCAGAGTGACTTACATTTATCTCATTTATACACCGAGGTTAAGGGCCTTGCTCAAGGGCCCAACAGTGGCAGCTTGGTGGTGCTGGGGCTTGAACCCCCAACCTTCTATTCAGTAACCCAACACCTTAACCACTGAGCCCCCCCTGCCCCCCCCCTTTTAAACTAAGGATTTAGCCTGTAATGACATTTAGTTGACATGTAGAGCATTTTCTTGAGTCCTAAGTGAAAAATGACCACCTGACGAAGCACACAGTAGCTGAGCTTTTTAAAGAACTCTCTAATCAACTCTGCTTCTCTAGCAGACATTGTCCTGGGTCAACGGTGGTTAAGGGACAAGTGGATTTATCAGTATACTTTGGTTGAAATCATATGTTTTGTCTGTATGTACGAGCCACTGTTTTTGTACTATGTACAAACAATGAAAAAGAACAAGCGAAGTAATAGGAATGAAAAAAGACAACTGCGAAGATGCTGTTCCATTTTTTACAATACAAAAGTTTGGCAAGGTCGTTCATGTCATGTGGCTGTATGAACGCCTGCATACAAATACGTTCACTTGTTCGACGAGGCATGACACGCTGGCTCTTAAAATGATCATTATTACCATTCAAATAGACAGATCTATTTAACAACCTGCTTTTTATCGCATAACAGTGTTATTATAGTGTTGTGTGTTTGAAAGGGATTGAAATGCAGCTCCCCCTTCTTGCTGGGGAATGTCGTAGCTTCGATAAAGCCTCGGAGCAATAGATGGAGCAAGGCTGACATCTTCTTAAGAGATGATAGCAGAGCCAAATCAAATAGGATGGAGCAGTCACTCTGTGTGCAGATAGGTAGTTCATTTCACTGGCTCTGTGTTGGCATCCCCAGTGACTCCCTGCCCGGGGAAGATAGCTTACTCGGACTTCATTCATTATTCCAACCCTAGCCCCTTTCAGAGCCTCTAAATGCTCGCCTTTTGTTCTAAGCTAAGATGTATTTCCTCACTCTGATGAGAATCTCGAATTTTAGGTTTCCAAACCAATGCACATTATCGCTACCTTCTTTTTTATGTAAGAGAGTGGAGTGAAAATCAATTATTTTTTGTGAGACATAATTGGGTGCAAATGAATGAGTTGAGTCTTGTGAAACAATGGATCCTTGGTTATTCTCGTTAAATGTTTTTCTTGCCCCCTGAGGTATGATATGTGGTGAGGATTTTTAAACAGTTTCAAAGCAATAACTTTGTTAACACTTGTAAGTTGACTTACTTCTGATGCAGAAGTCCCTCAAGAGCTTTCACTGATTAAATGTATGTCAGTTTACTGATGTCTTTTACCACAGATTAAAGACACAAGATCAGTTATCAAGTCATGTAACTGAAGATTCAGCTAATGCTCAGATCATGACAGGTATACTGTATCTGTTTTTGCTATGTGGGTACAACTGTAAAGCAAAGGTATCTCACAGTTACTCACACTGCTCTACTATTAATAGTAGTATAAACCCCAATTGCAGAAAAGCTGGGCACTTTCGAAATATGTAATATAAACTAAAAACTTTGCGAGCAAGGATGGGTTGTGGTTCACCACATTGTGCCAAACTTCATGAGAGAATTGTCAGTCAGTTCAAAGATAATGTTTGTTAGCGTATGACTGCAAAGAATGTAGGTCTTTCACCATGTACATTTCATAATATCATGATAATATTCATGTGCGTAAAGACCAAGGTTGGAAACTGCTGCTGAGTATGCATTGCCATCGAGCCCTCAGCCATTATTGTTTGAGAAACTGTCATCATTTCATCATGCTACATCAAAAAATGCTACCTGAAACTATGTTATGCAAAGAGGAAGCCATATATTAATTTTGCACAGAACACAGGCAAATTGTCTGGGACGAAGTCTGAGATGAACCGAAAGACAGTGGTAATATTCTGTTGTCAGATGAGGCCACAAAGTGCAAAAAACAGCATTTTTGATGGAATGGAATAATGTTTTTTTTTTCCAAGGAACTCCATGTCTATTTCAGCAGGACGATGCCAGGCCTCATTCTGAACCAGTTACAACAGTGTAGGTTCATAGACATAGAGTGTGTGTGCTTGACTGGCCTGCCAACAGTCCAGATCTGTCTCCTATAGAAAATGTATAGTGCATCATGAAGAGGAGACTCAGACAACAGAGACCATGGACTGTTGAGCAGCTCAAGTCTTGTACACAGCAAGAATGGGCAAAGATTCCACTTGCAAAGCTTCAACAATTAGTATCTTGTAACAGTTCCCAAATGATTAAAAAGTATAATTAAAAGAAAAGGTGATGTGACCCAGTGGAACACATGCCCCTGTCCCAACTCTTTTGAATGTGTTGCAGGCATTGGTTTCTAAATTTGTTTATATTTAACAAAATAAGTTAATCATTGAAAACACTGAAACTCTTTTCTTTGTCTTTTTATTCTGTTATATAAAGCTTCAAGTCAATTGACAAATTACAGATTTCAGTTGTTATACCTCTTTTTTCCCCAACTATGGAAATGCAGACTGTGTTATTAGTTATTAGTTATCAGTATTATATAAATTGTAGCTGGACTGACTAATTTATGCTGGGATCTAGCGCTCCCTCTGACGTTCTTATTACTATTTTGTTATTGCTTCTGGTCTTGCTTCTTGTGGTCTGTAAAAGGTTTTTAATTTAAATTGCATTCAGTAAAAGTCAAAGTGCCAAAGTTCCGATAAAATATAAATGTGAAATGTAATGTAAACAATTTACACATTTCATTTTGGGGCATAGTTTCATACAAAAATTTTAACTTAAGCTTAACCTTTCAATGAAACCTTAAGTTATGAATAAAAATACATCAAGAAAATACATCATATAGTCCATAGCTATTTAGCAGAATTAGTGAATCTTTGTAAACAGCATTTTCTCACTTATTCTTTCTGTTTTCTTTGTATTTCCTTTTGGTCTCAGGCTCATAATAGATGCTCTCGGGTCTCCTCATACTAAATCATTGCTTTTATAGACCTTAATAAGCAGAGGAATTGCAGACAATGAATGTGAAAATATGATCACCTGCCCCGGCCTGGTTGATGTAATGACAAGAAATTATTAAGTGGGAAGATATAATGAATATTAAACACCATGTGAAGCATGCTCTGACCTGATGGGTTAAATTGAAACCGTGTATCCTGAGGGGGAAAGCTCCCTAAATTGCTAATTATTAGTCCTAAAAGGGATGTGTTTGTGATCTGTAGGCCTGTGAAAAAGAAAGGTGTTGAATAAAGCAGCAGTGGAGGCCTCTCTATGTCTTTAGGCTGGTTTTTCCCTGGATGCTCTGGCTTGTCTAAAACAATGAGGGCCCATGAGCGAGCTGGTCCCGGGGGCCCGGCTGAGCCGAGGCCTGGGGGCTGGGTACTGAGGGAGCCACTCTCCACCACTAAATGTGGAAGGGACAGATAAGGGCTTAGCCGCTCACTGAGGCCCTTTCCCAGGAGCCCAGGGGAAAATTTGCAGTTATTAAGAGGAAGATGATAGCGATTAAATGGTCTTTGTGCTCTTGTTCACTGAGTTTCCTTTCCTATTTTAGCCCCTTCTCTTATTTGGTGGGTGTATGTGTGAGGGGAGTCTGGAGTTTAGTTTCATCTGAAAACTGAAAGTAGTTATTACTGCTCCAGTACAAATGACTTTTTTCTGCCACTTTCATAGATACACATTTGCTGTAAGGGAAATCTCATGAGTACACCACAGATGGTTTAAGCTATTTTCTAGTTCTTTATTAACAAGATACACTAGTCTCTCCAAATTGTTCAGTAGAAAAGGCTGTCAACTGCTCTAACTCCTCTCCCACCTCTTATTCTTTAAGATTATCTAACCAAAGATCTGCACTCAGTTTGATTACTGACTGTTGTTATTTGTAAAAAGCACCAATAAATTACAGCAGGGTTTCTTTTATGGTGGGTTGCAATTACATGTAATCAGAGGTTAAATTGGGATTTGTAATGTTGGGGGCTCTGTGGTTTCAGAGTTGACATGGTGCACATGCGTGTGCATGTCAGCAAGAGTGACAGGTAAGCTGCTTTTGCACACAAAGGCCAACATTTATATAAAAAAGTATCTTACTTTAAAGCAGCATTTTAACAATTTTACAGATGTTAAAAAGTAGGCTTATGATTGATATAGGTGTGAACTGCAGTGACTGTCCTTGGCTCTGAATGTGGCAGTGTGCAAAACTATTTCTGACAATAAAATTGTATGTCTGGCACTCTCCAGTACATTAGTGTCAAATATAGGAGAAATAAAGGAGAGAATATGAATACATTGAAATGAATTAATTCATTTTGAATAGACCATTGTTTTATATAATTACATTAAATAAGAATTAATATTATACAATATTAAAATACACACAGGCTTTAATTACTGAGTTGATAGCTATGAAGTTATCAAACTAGCTTGCATTACATACCTACCAGTTATGTAATATCTGTTGCTCTTATAATTTGCTCAGAACATGCTAGCTAGACAGTTTCAAACTAACTTTCACTTGAACTGACCAACTAGTTTGATGTAACAGGTAGCTAGCTTGCAAAGATTTGAGGCAACCTGTCACTTCCTGTCTTGTGTTAATGTTAAACAGCATTTATTAAAGTCAACATGTAACCTACACTGTTTAAACAGAATATTAGACAAATTTATATTTAGTTATGAAATGAGGTCTCTGTGTCAGTTTCTGACCTATTTCTCCCCCTACCTTGCCATCATCTGACTGACAAAAGAGAGAGTTGATCTGCAAGGTGGCTGTTGGGTAAATCCATAGACATTGTGAAGGAAAACACCCTAAAAATTCTGTTTTAGGCATTGTTTGAATTGTTAAGTCAGAGAAGCGACAAATTACATATACAGTATATATTATATATAAATTAGTGCTGTCTAATTAACCCATTAAGGAATGTGGTAAGACGTTAAAGAATTGACTGCGATTTAAAAAATTAACGCCACTAAAAATGTAGTTAAATTACGCAAACCAGTGGCGCCACCAGTGAACACAAACGTTATGAAATTGGCTGCTACATTACTTGTTTTAGGCTGCATTCCGATCACAAGGGTCCCTAAGCTGTATCCCTTCTCCCTACACACTGCACAGGGTACAGAATCCCAAGAGCCCTTCATAGGGAATTCATCAAGAGCTCCACTTAGCATCAGGGTCACGCCTTCGTTGCAGCACTTGGCTGCAATATTATTTTTTCTTATTTCCTTTACTTGAACTTTGGAATTCTCATTGTTTGGAACACTATTGTTATACAGTTACTCTGTCCCTGATAATTACTTGTTCCTTTGGCAATTAATAAAATAAATATGCAAACTCCTTCCCTTCCATTGCTGGGGAGGGTCTCTGAGGTAAAATTGAATCAGGCAATCACGTAACAGCAGCACAACAGAACTTTTTGCGAAGTGATATACCCATGTTCCCTAGCTCCCTACACACTGTGCAGTTCCCTTTAAATAAAAAAAATGAAAAGACATCAATCATCTTTAATATTTCACTTTTATCAAATAAAGTGAAGTGAATAATAAAGCAACATTCAACAGTTATTTCTCTTAAAATAGACCAGAGACAGACGGCAACAACATTTTCAATGGCCCTATGATGCCTAAAAATTGTACACACACACACACACACACACACACACTATATATAAACATAGCACAAAAAGTAAGGAAATTTGGTAGATTATTTCTTTGTTGTAACAATGCTGCTTGGCAATTATACCATTGGAAAGCCTGTTAATTTCCCTTTTAAATGGTGCCACATTTGTAAGGAACATGCATTTGTGGGATGAGCAGTAGAGCTGAGAATGTGGGTTGCGCCTATGAAAAATGTGCCAAATCTTCTTGGCCATTGCCAAACAGCTTATTTTGCTGTTGCTATTGTTTTGAGTTTCTGGTACCCCCGGGTGCAGCCAATCATGTCTCATCAGGTTGCCAGGAAGCCTGCCATGACTTCCCTTCACCATCAGGCCCTTTTGCCCTGATGTCAGCAACACATGCACTGGAACCTGAAAATGTGGAGGAATGTTATTTTCAGCAATGAGTCCAGATTCTGCCTATGGCAGTTGGATTGTAAAGTCAAAGTGTCGAAAAGACATGGAGAACACTTTGCTGATTGTTGCATCAATAGAGTAACATCTTTTGGTGGAGGCAGTGTGATGGTATGGGGCGGCATCTCCCTCACTGGAAAAACTAGGCTTGTTTGATTGGAGGCAATCTCAATACAGAGAGATATCGAGATGAAATTCTGCAACCAGTGGCAATCCCATATCTCCACAGTCT
>JAOVVG010000002.1:17790630-17800836 GCA_028566375.1 Leptodoras nelsoni
ATCTACAATGTAAATAGTCATGAAAATAAAGAAAATGCATTGAATGAGAAGGTGTGTCCAAACTTTTGGCCTGTACTTCTTGAAATGCTCCTACTGCATAATATTATTACTGTGCAGCTCATAAGTATTGAGTAAATATGATGGAGAGACGCTGTGGTAAGAAAATAATCAACAATGTGGCTGTGTGAGTCACTACTCCAACCCTGAAGTCAATTACTCTCCTGTAACAGCAAGCCCTGTTGCTTTTTGTTTTCTACCCACTACAATTTGCCAACACAAAACATTTTTTATGTATTAAAGAATGACATGTTGTGTTTTTTTCCCCCCACTTTAGTTCAAATTACAAGTGGGATACTCCTTTCATATTTGGATTCATCACCAATTATGACATAGACAACGCCATCTCTTACTGTTCAAGACATTTTACAACATGGATACACTGTTAGGAAGGAGCATGTAAAGGCAACGTAGCAGCCTGCCACGCTTTCTCTCTGTCTCTCCTTTCCTATCCCGTTCTGTCTGAGCATGATAACTGTGTGTGTTGCAGGTTGTCATGCTCGTATAAACCGCTTGCCAGGTGTAACTGCGTGCTGCATTAGGAAAGGCAGAAGGAGATTGCCTGCCAAGGTGAACTGGCATATTATAAACATTATACAAGACCTGCAGTACACATTACTTTTACAGCATGTTAATAAATCCTGACAGCATCCTGTGGGTCTGAGGTATTGCCATGTTACAGTCTTTTTTCACTTTCAATACACTGAGCTTGTCTTTTGGGTGTGTTGTAGGATAATAATATTGCTGCTTGTGTGGACAAACTGAGGAACTACTCACATGAATCCTATCAGAGAGAGTACGGTTTTACCTTTTTTTGTATTCATCATTTTATTAAGCACTTTAATGGCTTTTTTAAATAATAATGAATATTTTCAGGTTTTGGCTGCCTGCCTATGGGAAGCGAGATAGAAGACAGGTATGACTGAAACTCATTAGTCTGTTTGGCGGTTTGTTTTTGAGTTGTTGCCCATTCACAGTAATCTTTCTTCCTTTTCCAGCTGAAACCTTTGTGTTCATTGTCCATGTATCCTCTTGGCATGGGTCCAGATGCCTCCCATCCGAGATGCTCCATATCTGAATGTAAAAACAGGTGAGCATTGGTCTGCTTTTCTACATTTCATTTCCTACCTGACTACAGCTTAAAATAAAATAATTCAGATTCAGAAACTTTAATCATCCCGGAGGGGCAATCACATTCCTGAAATGATTCTGTATTCAAATGTTTAAAAAAAAATCCATGCTCTTCTGCAAGAATGATTTTTGTCTTTACCAGAAAAGCGTCAGGTTGACTTTTATTAGCACTTTTGTCCTGTCAGAGTAAAATAACTGCGCTTTGCTTTCTGTCATTCTGTTTATACGCACTAAACACTCTTCTAAATTATCATTGAGCCAAGTGACAAGGTGAAACGCTATTGTATTTATGCCACTCAGTTCAGCAAAACCTCCCCTCACTGTAGGTAGGATTGCGTTGCTTACAGAATGTATAAAAAGATTTTTTTTTGTGTCTCCCGGGTGCACAGGACGCAGCATTGAACAGATCTGCTCTCAAAGCTCAATATATTGATGGAGCATTTTTAGTTAACTTCTCCAAATGAACTGTGCATAGAGCAAAGCAGCACAAGGGTTAACTGATTTGACCTGCATGAAAGTTTTCTGCCAGGGTCAGTGTGATTTTGATGTGTATAAAATCACTACAATGGACAAATCCCTCAGGACTGCAGCTCAAACCATGACCTTTGTGATCTGCAAGCTTGATGTGCATGATGGATGTCTGATTTGACACGTTTTGTGCGTTGACATGAATGAAAAGTGCACATTGGGCAAAGTATTTTATTAAGTAGTAAAATATGTGCATTTAAAACGCAGTTAAAAATATAAAAAATATGGAACTAGCCAGAAAGTTTAAATATAGAAAAAAAATAAAATATATTTCTTTATTTTTGCTGTAATGGTATGTGAAAGGGGAGGCATGCTTCGAGGTAAATATGGGCTCTGAGGAATCTGCGTATTTATTTAGAGTTTAATTGCCTGAAGAGCATTTGGCTTCACTGCATTATGCCTTTGGTGCCTATTTATGGTGCATTCTTAATTCTTTCCCCTCATGCTGTCTCTCTTCCTCTATCCCATCTCTCTCTTGGGCCACTCTAGAAAGCTCTCCTTCTATCCTTGATGAGGGGCAGAAACACAACGGCAATAAAGCAGCCACTCTTCTTAGTGCTGTCTTTCATACTCATCGCCTTTCTTCCCCCACCTGAAAGGTTCCTTCAGATTGGAGTTTGAAGCATGTTGAATACTAATTTCTGTCTATTAAAAAGCCCTGGTATCTTTGCCATGCTCTCATTTGAATGCTATACACAGGGGACACCTCTTAATTCCTTTATAGAAGAATTCCAGATCCCCTTTACTTCAAAAAGTATAAATCATACTCCCAAATGAATGAGGGAGAGGAGGTTGATGCTGGGTATGTGTCTGATGTGTCCTGCCTGTAAGTAGCAGACGCACTGAGCTCCCTAAGCTGTTGGGTTCTGGCCTGTGTGGGGAAGACATGTCTGTCCTCCTGACCCAGGCCTCCAGCAAAGCTTCAGGCCGCTACAGCATACCACTGAACTTATCTATATGTACAGTGCATTCAAAATTAAATATTGTAGGAAGAGAAACAGGAACAATTTTTCTCCATGCTGCTACTACAAGAAAGTATTAGTTTGTTAAGTGTAGGGTATAAGTAAAGAATAAAACTTGATGGGGCATCGTGTTACAGGAAAAAATAATCACCACCACAGGGGTGTAATGTGGCCTGATGCAAAGCGGAGTTACTGTTACCAGTGCAAATTATTATTTTTATTTAACAGCATGCAGTTAATGTGTGTACATTGCTCTTATAAGACAACAATTTGCCAATGTTAGACGTTTTTATTCATTAAAAAACAACATTTGTAAGGTTGTAAGGTTTATCCATATTTAGTTATGTTTAATATCATCTACGAAACAAGTTCATTCCAGGTGTTTTTTTATAACAGTCGTTTCTCTCTTTCTTGAAGTTAATAAGACAAAATGAATTTCAGAACCTTAAAGTTTAAACTTTACCTCTGACTGTTACCAAGTGTTGACACTGGAGACTCCTTTAAAAAATGTTGAACACATCTTCTCACAGAAACCTTTACCATATCAACAATTACACACCATTTACAAAACTTACTGTGTTTGGCCATGTTTAAAAATATCCTTTTATTTTTAAACATTGCTAAACAATATTTTAGAAGGACACAAACTTGACTGATTTATTTCACTGATTTATTTATTATAATTAATTATTAATTAGGATTTTTTTCTATCACTTTTTAATGATGTCAGGGTTTAAAAAAATAAATATATATAAAAAAATACTTAATTACTATAACATAATTACTAATTATGATTATTTTACCTATTTTTAATGATGCCTTTTTATATAACATTTTATTATTATTATTATTATTATTATTATTATTATTATTATTATTATTATTATTAGTAGTAGTAGTAGTAGTAGTATTTTATTATATATTATTATCAGTTAATCCTACTTATCCAGAGCAATATGATATTTGTTTCTAATTTCCCCAGTCAGAATGCTGATGTGATAGTCCGTGAGCTCCACCAGATTGTTTTGTATTAGTGAGGTCCAGCTTGTACTTGTCTCTGTAATGCCTCACACTGTCATGCAATGTTAAAATGCATAACTGTGTCCCATCTGCTTCTGGCACATGCACATTTTCTCAATAGACTTTATTTATTTCTAAATGACGTTCGGCAGCTTCAGATAAATCATAGTCCTCCACCACTCCTCTCTCCTGCTTTTCATTTTAATTGTAAGATCTTGATGTCAGCAGTTAGTATATTGGTGTGAGTGGCCTATTGATTATTGATTTGCTACCATTGATTGCAATCCCAGGGGACCCTAATCCTTTTTGATTCATTTGAATACCTCTATTCATCTTGAGATCCTCCTCACACCTGGAGTGGCCTGTAGCCTAATGAAAATAGATGGTGGACCAGCAGCTAGCTGTATCTCTCATGTCTTTTTGATTTATTATTTTTAATTGATATATCTGCTTTGGAGGTGTGGGCGTGCGAATGACAATTGACCCTGGTGTCAGTGTAGTTTTACACTGTGCCTAAGGAATCAGCGAGTACTATATATGTATTTTTTTGCATGACTTAGTTGACCTTTCGAATCGAAGTTTTTCTCTTGTCTTTTTTCTATTTTTGCCAGTGTTGGAAGAACATGTGGCTACAACTTTCCAAAAACCCTTTTTTTAAATTAATTCTGTCCTCCAGACATTATTAGTCCATCAAATAAAAAACATTCTTCCTCACACTGAAAGCTTGTGATTAAAAGCTTGTGGTTTCATGAGGCATATTTATCAGATACGTGCACAGCCCGTTCATTTAGTAGTGAACTTTTATAACAATGGTGTGCTCTTAAGAGACTTTATTGAGCCCTACTTGAAAGGACTGTGAACTGTTAGAGAGCATCAAGCTGCACTGTGGGATATAGATTTTGGATTTATAGATCTATGTAAAGTTTGTATATGAGTATATAAATCTGGATTTAAAGTACTTTTGTGTACTCTCTAATAGTTGAAGCTATTACAGAGGATCTGTAACCAATGTAGAAGTAAAGTAGAGCTGCGAGAGCTTCTCCTGGAACTGATCTGTCTCTAACTGAGGGAGATGGTGACAGACAGAGAGAAGCAAGAGAGACAGAGTGACGGACAGACAGGCAGACACAGGGATATACCCCTTGTGAATTAGATACAAATGCATCTGGGTATTACGTTTAATACTGGCCATGGCAGGAGCGAGTGAAATAATGTGGTGTTTAAGCACTCATTGATTTTGGAATTAAAAAGTTAGTTTGCAAAGATTTACTGTGGGGAGTTCAATGGCTGAGCTCTTTATCAGTGCAGCAAATGGCTGGTTATACGCTGTCCGACAGAGCTACGATTGAGGGATCGATAGATGCGTGATTTACTAACTGGGCTACAGCTAATCAATAAGTATAAAAGTAAATGAAATATGCATTACAGAGATTTTATTACAGGGAGGTAGCAGGCGGAGAATACCGGTCAAGCCATTTATTTTTATACCTATTGATTATACAACATAGAGACTTCGCTCATGCTCTCACCCCCCCACTATCCTCCCCACTCCTTTCCCTCTGCTCAGGTAGTGTGAGTACCATGTGATTTATGGCTTTTGAGGTCGGGGAATGCACAGGCAGTTAAAAGGTCCCTATCTCAGCACGAGTGAGGTGAGGGGTTTATACGGCTGCCAGAGATGAGCTGCACTCTGGCAGGTGTCACACCTCTTTTGTTTTACACGAGTCCCCATGTACGTAAAAACTCTGACACTGAACGCTCTATACCTATAACACTATTTATATTACATGCAGCAATTTCACAAATACAAATATATGTCTCGTGTATGTTTTTTTCCCTTTAACTGTACACACACAGATCAGCTCTTAAAGCATGAGTCCCTTCCCCCTCGGCTTTGGAGAGGACCTTGACCTTAACTTTACATCGCCGTAGACACAGGGGGTCTGCAGCCAGGGTAATTTGTTTATCTGTACCCAGCAGCGACAGAGACACACAGCCCGAGCACCTCCTTTCCCCTCCACTGATATTTCTGTTAAATCTCCCGCACTACATCTTACTCTTTCCTGCCTTCAATTGCTGCAGTCCCTTGGCTGTTTTTCATTCTTACAATCTGAAGTTGCTTTCTGAATAGATCATTCCTGTATATTTGATATTTTAAAAGAGCCACTTCTAAGAGATTTTGATTTTCAGTTACTCTTAGGTACCAAAGAGGATTGTGCTTTGTATACGTGTCCACCGCACACCTGATTAGATACAAAAGATGATATTTCTGTGGTGTTTTTTTTTTTCAGTAGACAGCGTAGTGCACAACTGGGAGTGCTGAGTGGAGGAGACATCAAGAGGAGGAGGAAAACTGTAGCAGTTCCCAGTGCCACTTCAGGTACAGCCTACTGTCAAGTTTAGATTATTAACAAATCCTTTGGCATTTAAAAATACCACAAATATAAATACATTCATATTAACGTTGCTTATGAACATAGTGTCTGTTCAGGACCGTATGAGTCAACTCATTTTTTAAGGAGTAAAAATATTCTTTTATTTGTGGATATTTTTTCTATTAAAAGGTAAAAATGTAGACTTATCCAATAATATTACATATCATACCTTCACATTTGCTCTGGAGATATGCTAAAAAAAAAAAGGAATGATACTAAACGACCCAGTAAATTATATGCTAACAGTAAAAAATCTTCAGTTCCTTGCTCCTCACCTGAAAGTTTCAACTAGAATATTAATCTTTATATCTTGGCAGCCGACAAGTCAGGACTTGAAGGTTAAAGGTTGAGAAAAACCTTTATATTTAACAGGGAATCAATGTCAAATGGATTATTGTAAGTCTGAAAATGATTCTCGAAGCTGCTTATTCTGATTATTATTCTGAAACCATCAAGGACAGTAATAACAATGTAGTCAAATGCAGTATAGGTCACTCACGTTACCGTTTTGCTAGCTTACATGACAAGGATGTCCTGTGGGTGCAGCTGATATAATTAATATGATAAACGTCCAGAGCTGCATATGCTATTTAATAATTTCAGTCATTTGAATAAAAATACCCTCGACTCTCTCTTTATTTGATTATTTATTTAACTGTAGTTATGTTTTAATCGATTTGCTTTGTATCGAGCAGATACAGTGACCGAACTACTTGTTTGTGAACTTTGTTCATTTAAATTATTAGTATACAGTAGAAAATTAGAAATCTGTTGTATATGAACTCATTTGTGTAGTTTGAATAATTCACTACAGTTTCCAGATTTAAATTTTTAATCTTTTTAAAAAAATAAACTTAAAATGTTGCTGAGGTGAAATGATCTTTAAGTAGATTTTGTTTAGAATTTAGTACTGAACGCCACATGATTTATTTATTTTTTGTCAGTAGCCTACAGGTGTCCAGTCTCTTTTTCCTAAATAGATTTGTCGTCTGTTAATTTTGATCAAACTGACTATTTTATTGGCTGGCATACTGGTGGAACTCACTGTACAGCCGCTGCACACTTGCATACTCCGTTTCAGACATTAGTTAAGGTGTACCACAAGGCTTTGATCTAGGGCCAATTTAATCTGTTTTGTATACGGGACATTAACGATGTTAGAAATGCAGTCTGCAAAATGCAGTTTCATTGCTGAACCTTAAATTATTGTAATAATAAATAAACACGGAATCAAATATGGGCAATGCTTTTAAAGAGTTTATTAAAGGAAAGTTTTATTTTATGTGAAGGCCAATGCTTATAGACCTTATAGACCTCAAGTCTTTTCTCTTTTTTTATAACCATGGTTATATCATCAAGTCTACATAACAGAGCCTGGAAACATTTCTCATTATTATGAACCATTTTTACATTTTTATTATTATTCATTTTTACATATTTCATACGCATATGCTTTCAATAGATTGAATCAGTTCCACGGTTATTTTTGGAAACCCCAGTATACATGTGATTGGAAAAGCTCTGACTTTTACGAGTAGCCCTAGAAAGAGAACGAAGACAAGAAGAAGTCTGGATTGAAAATGGCGCCATTCATGAGCCTCTCATCCGTTTGGGCTGACCCGCCTGCCTTTTTTCATTAGACTGATGGTTGCTGGGTTCTTGTGCACTGCTTCACAGGATTGAAATCTGAATTGGTTTGTCTGCCTCTTCCCCAAAATCTCTTCTGCCTGCATCTCTTCCCTGGTGCGCTGTTTGTCATTTAAATAACAAATGCACCCAGTTTTCTGATTTAGTGAGGGGCGCTGGCCTCTGATGTATATTAATATTGCCGCACAGTGCACTGTACCAGAGTCCATCATTCATTTGGATAAAAGAGGTGGAATTTAAAAACAGCCACTGCTGTACAGGGATACAGATTGCATCCATTTATTGCACTGAGTGATGGAATGGCCAGCCATTCTGTCCTTCACCTCCCTACGCTACCACACCACTTACCATAAAACTTAAAAAAGCCTCACCCTTGCCCCTTCAGCCTCTCAGTGGGGGGCAGGCAGAAACCGGGTATTCCTTGTTGGCCTTACCTACAAACCTGCAGAAAGCGGGATTAACCTCAGTTGAAAAGAGTTTTAAAATGGTTAAAGGACCTTCAAGATACTTTTGCAAAAATCAGCTGTGTATTTTCTCAGTGATACTTAAATTCTTTTTTTCATAAATTATTCATAATTTTTTTTTCCACTTTTCTATTATTTTTGCCAAAAGCCTTTTTTATTCAGAGATTTTAAGATGTCTTATGGCCTGATTGATCAAAAAAAGCTTAGACCTGTTGTTTTAAATATTATAATTTACAGCGTTAATGACGGACATCTCAATTTAAAACCCGATCCATTTTCAATAGTCATTCTGTTTGTGTTTTCATTTGTTTCTTTTCATATGCCCTTGCTCTACAGTGTATGTTTATGTCCTGAATGTAGAGTCTGGAGTGGGTCTGTTGTGATTTATCATGCAGTGGGTGTCATCCAATGTCAGTGTCTGTGGCTGCATCTGCTCTGTATAAATCTTTACTTTGGCGTCTCACAGGGCCAGCTCTTTCTCTCCGCCTGTATTAGAGTCAGCAAGTGCGGCACTTGGAAAGATATTGTCTGTTTGATTGTTGAAATGGAAATTACTTTCCTGCTTTTAATTTGTGTTTGCGCTACTCTGCGAATCCCGGCGAGAGATCTAATCAGCCGAGGGCTACAATGTGTGACAGTGTGATTTTCAAGCTTGTGCTAAGCAGTGTTCCTGGGTGACAGGATGAGGTGTCTACCAGGGTTCCTCTGGGTATTGTGCTGCTTGTACCCAGCTGTTGCTCAGGCCCCTCTCTTTACCTCTTTAGCACTTAGCAGACATTGTGTTGAAGCTAGCTGTGAGAGAACTCATCAGACTGTTTGGATTGGACAAGCACTCCACTTTGCAGGTCCAAATTGGCTGCCAGAATCACATCTCACTGTCACTAACCTAACCATACAAATACACTTTTCTCCCAAAGTTCTAAACCAGAAGTAGTACACAACGGCTGTAGGATTGTTTATTACGCCTTCTGTCACACAACCACTGAATTCTCTATTCTGATTCACCAAAAGCTATACCAAACGCTTTGACAATAGTGCTGTAAAGTAAATGATAAATGGTTATACAAAGGTGCTTGTTCTTATTTGTTATTAATATTAATATGTTGCTATAGTAATATCCAATCCACACAGTGTTTATAGTGGCCTCTCTATATGAAGTAAATTGATAAAAAAACATATATTTATATATAAACTTCTTCATTTTCTTCTTCCTCCTCCATTATTTTCTTTACCAGTTTGTGGTCAATGGTATCATATACTTAGACTTCACCAATCCACGTGAAGCTTCATATGGTTGTAGCTCCACATGACTGATATGGAATTGTCCCTAGGTGTGCATTTCCCTTCTTACTAGCTCCCTCTGAAGTGGGGTTGCCTTAAAGCATTTTTGGGCAATAGCTAGAAAGCCATTTTGCCAAAAATTATGAACTTTGTTTGGCAACTTGGCCTCTAAGATTTGCATTACCCTAGCTCATTATGATTATTTGTGGTGTAATGCCTCCGACTGATTAATGCTGAAACAATTTTCAAAATTGCTGAAATTTCATACCCCATATCACATCCTGTAGATGCATAATACAAAAACTCCTTAAACAACTTTGAAATTTGGCATGCTTACATTTGGCTACATTTGCTCACATAAAAAAGTTCCATTTGGCTCTCTCAACAAAATGTCTGCCAATGGTTAATTAAATTTCAGCAGCCAGTACATGCCAGTATGAATGTCCAGTCATAATGAAATTTTGATAATGGCATATAGAGCCTACGTCAAGCGAATCTGCCATGAGACGACTCCATAATAACCTACAACATGTTTTCATCTGTTCCTCTGACATGGTTTGGTCCATTTTCAAAATTCATTTCAAATGGTTCTTTTTCACTGTTATCATATACAGGGGTTAGACAATGAAACTGAAACACCTGTCATTTTAGTGTGGGAGGTTTCATGGCTAAATTGGACCA
>JAOVVG010000002.1:17855553-17867801 GCA_028566375.1 Leptodoras nelsoni
CCACCCCCTCCCATGTGTTCCACCAGCTCTCTCTGTCGCTTTAAGTCCTGCCCCCCCGGAGCCAGCCAACAGCAGCTGTTCCATATTCATCAAGCCCTTCAGTCTTAAAGAGCCCTATCCCGAGCATGGAAAGAGTCATTTCTCTCTCTCGCTCTCTCATAGCCACTCCATCTTACTGCTCTCTCGCTGCTGCCTCTCTCTCTCTCTCTCCCTCCCTCCCTCCCTCTCGCTCACTCGCTTGCTCTCTGTCACCCCCCACCTTTAGCTCTCGCCCCTACACCCCCCCTCCACTCTCGCACATCCTCATCCACACACAGACACATACACACGTGCACACACAGTACTAACTTACACACACACACGTGCACTCACGCACAGGCACACACTCTTGTACCTGTGCAGACTGGGGAGTGCCGTGCTGCTGGGTGCTTCTTTTTTTGCTTTTCCCTCTGAAGGTGCCCGTCTCTCCTTTTTTTTGTGGGAGAGAAGTAGGTGTCACTAGTTTCCTCTTTCTTCCTTTTCTGCTTCCTGGAATGCTAAAACTGGACTGATGGATGTTTCAGAACTTTGCATCCCTGATCCTCTCAGCTATCATAACCAGTAGGTGCATCTTTCCTCTCTTTCATTTCTGCTTTGTTTTAACCTACCTCCCTCACTTCATTTCCTTTACCTCCCTTTTTTTCTCAGCTTTACTTGTACTTTTTAAAAAATATTGGGTTGGGAACAACTTTTTACTGTTATTGTAGCAGCATTGTACTATTATCACAAATACATACACACACACAGTCTTTCTGTTTTGGGGTAAATGAGGCTTGAAGACATTATTAACTACAGGATAGCAGGTGCTCTGAACTTGTTCTGTGTAGGACGCAAAGAAATCTGTCTCCCGAAAGCCGGTTGTTAGCTGTGTGTGGCACTCTTTGCACATTGCATTAAGTGTGTAGCTAATCACTTAGAGGCTCCTTAATGTGATTTCCTTTTATTTGTGTGTAAGTTTGTGTATGTGCATGAAAAAGAAAAACATAAAACAATTCTGAAGGTACTTGTTCATGCTGGACAAAAGGAGTGAGTAAAGAAGCCAGAAAGCGGCACTTAGAGTCATGCATGCTGTTAAAGACATGGGAATAAAAGGAAAGAGACGAGGTTAAACAGATCCCATAGAGATTGGCTCGGATTATTAGCTGTGAAGAGGGAGAGAGGGAAGGATGATAGCGGGAGCACTGCGGTGCTGCTCAGGACTCTCTGTCACACACTCACACTCACTCTCTTAAACTTGTGCTTTTAAACTCAGGTTGCATTCTCATTCCCATACGCTTTTAATACAAATCAACAACAATCTTTTTGTCGTTTTTCTTTTGCACAGGTTTGACGTTAAAAACGTATTTGCTTCACATTTCTTTTTAAATGCTTAATGCCTAATCAATTTAATCAGACTTATATAAATACCTACATATAAATATTAAATAGCATTTTCTTCCCCCCTGTCCTTGTGCAGTATTTCTCACAATTTATAGCTGTCAGAAGTTAATTTATTTCTTTATTTCTGTGCTCACCAAGTAATCTCTACATGTACAGGTATATATCATGTTGAAAGGACAATCATAAGCCATACTGAAAGCGCTCATAATTTAAGACGATAAGTCTTTTCATGCTAAAAATCCAATCAGCCAAATGTGTGTGTTGTTGTGGCTGGATTATCATAAAATGATACACACCGTGGCAGCCTGAAAGATTGATATGATTGAAAAGAATAATGACAAGTAGCTCAGCTGTATGGATTTTTTTTTTTGCTCACTGCGACGTGTAGGATTACAGAGACACCAAAGGAATGGAATGAAACGGGGCTAAATTAACAGTATTGCAGGACAGTGTGTGTTTGTGTGTGTGTGTGAGGGTGTGAGTGTGTGTGCGTTTGGGGAAGTGTGTCTGCCCGGCCGCTGACCACGCTGTGCCCCAGCCGAGCTCGTTAACTCCTTAGCCACGCATATTTTAATCTGCTTTGTAGCACTAAGCAGGATTAGAAAGGTTCAGTAGAGCTCTTTTCTAGGTACACACAGGACAGCTTCAGCCTCATACACATTCACACACTTTTTAAAATGACTCATAAATCTGAGTGTTCTACATTTTAATTGGTAGAAAAATATGTCTGAATGTGCATGTAGGTATAGTTTGGTGTTGTCTTCCTTTCCCTATATGCTGGTAGAACACAATTTCTTTTAGATCTATAAATTAATATGTATATATTTATATTTCATTAACAAGTGTGTCTACTTGAATGCAAATTAATGCTCACAATTAATGTACTCGCTATTTTAATATTGAATTAATTTCTTTTTTCATCTACGTTTTTTTCCGAACGTTGTTCTAAGTAGTGAGAGGAGATTGTTTCATTTGTATTTTTTGTAGAAAAACTGCACTGATTTTGTAAAACCCTCTACATTTAAATGTTTTTTCTTACTTATTATTCTATTTCTGCTCTAATTTATGTGCAACCTATATACACTTTATAATATTTTACACTCTTATGTTATCTGTCCACTTTTTATATTTATTGTTAATGTTAATTTATTCATGTATTTATTTTTAATATATTAAAATATATTTAATTATAAATTAGTATTAATCATATTTTAATTTCATGACATGCTCACAAATACAGAGGGAACACATTTTTTGATTTGTTACATATACATTGTTAGGTCTAATATTTGCAACAGAAAAGTGACTGGTAGAAGCGTGTTTAATGCGTACACACACACTGATCATGTGTGTACAGTGAAACAGTTTGCTACGGATAAAGTTGAGTCTTAGACCACATCCATAATTTCATATCCCGTTTTTATAAAATTTGAGACGTTATAATATATTGGCTTAGACACACTAAAGTGTGTAGAAATGCTGGATCAAAGTAGTGTGTAATCACTGCCTCACACAGACAGTATTAAAACATGCGACGATAACACGCAACCGTGAAGCAGTGAAGTGTAATTTAAACCAAATATTAATATTACATTTAGGTTTCTGTTCTGCGTTAAATCAGTGAGGTAGCTCAACATCAGCGCTCAGGGTGTGTTTGGTGTTTGGTTTGTGTGCGTTTGTGTGAAGCTTGCAGGTTCTTTAGGGGCAGAATTAATTAGCTTAGTCTTTTTTTTTATAATAAAATGCCTTTTGTGTGTCGATGTGTGTAGATAAGGTTTTTAGGTGCCTGTGTCTGACGTCGTTCCAAAGTACACCTCAAAGCGATTTATTTCTATGTTCAGTGATTACTTTTTTTTTTTGTATTTTGTTCTATTGCGGTAGTAGTACAACAAGA
The DNA here is from genome assembly GCA_028566375.1 of Leptodoras nelsoni. Taxonomy (NCBI): domain Eukaryota; kingdom Metazoa; phylum Chordata; class Actinopteri; order Siluriformes; family Doradidae; genus Leptodoras; species Leptodoras nelsoni. Next base: position 17,858,867 of record JAOVVG010000002.1, read on the forward strand.
AACTAGAAAAACTGAGAAATACTAGCTACTTGTGAAACTGGAAAAAAGGCAAATATTTAATAATTGACTTTATAGGAATTTAACATTACGAAAAATAGTGTATTTTTGTTTCGGTTTAGGTTTTGAAATAAATTGAAATAAGATTTAATAAATCGTATGCAGACATCGATCTACACTGAAACGCTGTTGTTTATTGTGAATGTGTTGAGAAGGCTATTAATGTGATACTGGTGAATTCAGTATAGATCTTATTCAGTGACCCATCACTTTATTAACACTGATATTGTAAATAATACATTCATTAGTATCAGATGTAGAGATATCAGTGATGATTACACATGACATTTTTTAGAGAGACGACACCAAGGAGCGTGAAATGTTTGCGGATCTGGTTTTCTGCTAAATGTAACAGTTGTGTTTGGCCCATGTGGGAATCATGTTTGTCTGTTACGCTTATTTTTATAGTGTCTTCTTTGTTAGGTTTGCGTGCCAGAGTGCAGGCAGGAGCTGGGGGATATGTCTCTGTTTATTGCCCCTCTCGAGTTGTTGTGGCGCTTCTTTACCACTCCAAAATCTGGCAATATTGTGCCTTGTCACTTTGAGTTTTTCTTCGCTCTTAGCATTCACAATGAGCAAGAATGAAAAGAGACAAGACTTTTCTGTGTGTTCCTTACTTACTGACAAGCCTATCCTGTTTTCTCACTCACACCAGTCCCCCCTCCCGTGTTAGTCTATAGCCGAATGACAGCCCGATTATGTATTTCTGTGGCGAACCCCCATAAGCACTCAATGATGAATTACACTTAAATTTGTTTGACTTCATTCCCGAGTTGGCACATTGAATGCTTAAAATGCACATCCCTCCCACTGCTTTTGCTCTTTTTTCCCCACCCTTTGGCTCTTTTTTATTGTATTAGCTGTAGAGAAAACAAGGCAACGGAATTGTATTAGTGTGTCTTAAGTTAAAAGCTCCTTGCTCTTTGACCAAGTGTTTCAGTGCTATTGGGTTAATCAGATTTTTGCTGTCTGCGTGGAGATGCTATCGTGGATAAGCAGAGCAGCCCCCCACTCCGACACTATCCAGATGGGATCGGCTTACGGTAATTTGGTTTCAGAATACATTAAACACACAGGCCTGTGGCTGCGCTCGACCTACCTATTCCCCTAAAGTGAGGGGCTTGACGAGTCCGGTCTGCATGTGTACGAGCCCAAAGCCATCTGACTGACCAGTGGCACGTGTCTCATCACAAATCTCTTCTTCACACTCTGTACACTTTACACCCTCGCTGGAGTGGTGCTATGAAAGAGCCTGTGCAAGATGCTGTTATTTTAACAGACAAAATGACAACTGTTTTTTTTTTTTATTTATGCCTTGCTGTCACTCTGTTACTAAACACGTCTCCTTTACCAACAGGGCCTCCTTGTCCCATTCTCTGGCCACTCAGAAGGAGCCCACTCGCTTCTGGTAAGCTGTGCACAGCACGCTCATTCCTTGCACTGTAAATGAATTGACTTAGTGGTTGTGCACCCGTGTGGCCCACATGGGAGCTTTGCCTCCCCAAAGATGCTTTGGGATGCGCTCTGTATTGGCCGTTGCATGCATGCATTTTTTTTTTGCACATGTTTCAATGTGAGTTTCTCTCTCTCACTCTTTCACACATACAAGCGTTTTTATAGTTCTCTGAAATTTATGATACACCCAGTATTCATTTTCTCTCGTATCTATGAACATTTCATGTTTGTGTTTGTGCACTAAGGCTTAGTTTGTTATAATGTGACCTTGTTGAGCTTCTTCTAGTAGAGAGCTCTGCAGTCTCACTCCCTCATTTAGCACTCTCACGCCTTGCGGCAGCAACCAAAGAAGCCCTCGTCACTGTCCCCTCTCATTCTCTCGAAGGTTACCTTGGCATCTGAGCCTCACTGTGACAGTGTGTTTAAAAATAAAGTGGGGTCCATTAGCGCGCTGAGGATAATGTCTGCCTGAGCTGGGGCCAGATCACAGCGCAGTCTGGGGGCCTTGCATCCTCCTGCCTCCACCCGCCCACAGCCACTGCTATCACTGACACTGTGCGTCAGCACATCTTCCTGTTGCTCCAACACCAAGAGGGCAGTCACGATTCACACACACATTCTCACACAGAAACAGAGAAACTGTGTGAATGAGTTTAAAATAATGATGACTTTAACAGATAGTTATAAATGTTTTATTTTCAAATGAGTGTAATAGAAAATATATTCCATTGTCTCCAAGGTTAAATCTGATTAAAAGTGACCGAAGTGTAACAGTCAGTGCTGTGCGTGGCATTTAATGTAAGAATGAGCTTCACAGCAATAGTGCAGATCTGTGCAAACCCTTTTGTCTCTGTTTGCATAAGTGACACTGTCAATTCCACAGACATCAAGAATATGATCCTCACCCTGCTTACTGATTTGCTCCCTAATTAAATGTTTATGGAGGGGAAAATGCTAAGTCCACTAATTTACACTTTGTGAGGCTGAGGGAGACAAACCTCAACGTGCGCTGGATGGCTATGCGAGCATTTATCAGAAATTGTTATTGGTATTGAACGCTCAACCATTTGAAGGTTATGTTTCTGAGCAGTAATTGAAATGCAAAATAACATTAGGATCGATGGTTAGCTCTGTTTATTTATGAAATCAATATTGAAATGGTCCGTCACAATACAGGCTCTGATTCATCCTGACAGCCAAACTGAGTGCACAGCGCACCCGGCTCCTGCAGCCCGTTCAGCTCCAGCTACACGGAATGTAAAGCCCACATTATCCTATCTGTTCACACACACACACACACACTTGGTCAAAAAGACAAACAGAAGGGAAACTTTGCAGTAAACGTCTACAGACGTCTACGTCTTTCAGTAGTGTAGTTTGAGTAGTGCTAGTGTTTCAGAAAATACTGAGAATGAAAATCTTTTACATTTAGTAGTATCCATTACGTATCCATAATTAATTATCCGTAATCTCTATTGATGTTATTATTACTGCACTGTAAAAATGAATGCATGTAGTGATGAATATCACTTTTATAAGATGAGTCAGGATGTGTGGAAAATTTTCTTTAGCCTGTATGTAATTAATCTAATTATTTAGCAAAAGACATTTAAACCAGCCACAAGTAATTTAATTGGACCAGTTAATCCATATTGTCCATTTTTTCCTACATATGTCTTGTATTTCTTTATTTCTTGAGGATTATGGTGCATGGTACACAGGTGTAAAGTGTGTGTATGTAAAGTGTGTGTATGTAAAGTGCAGTTACTTGTCTGTGTGTGGTGTGCACAAAATGCAATAATACACAGGACAATAAATACACAGGATAGGTTAATAGGCTAATGATAACTCAACATGACAACAGGACAGTATCATATGAAAAATTTCTCTCTAAGAATGATCAGTCAGTTGTCTCACTCAGCTAACTTTTTCAACTTCTAGAAAATGTAACGTCTGTTTATTTTAATTCAGTATCAGTGCGTTATCTCAAACACCTGAATCTTAGTCTAATATGCAGGTGCTTTTGTTCTTCTGGTGCTGGCCTGCGAATGGCAAAGCAGAGTTTATTATAATGTAAATAATATCCTACACCAGCGTTATGCGAGCTGTACTGCTCCTGTATCTGACGCATGACAGAGAGTGGAGTCACGCTGGGCACCACACTGGAAACTTTTTGGCAAATGCGTTTGGGAAAAACTGCCAGCCAGCTTGAGCGAGTGAGTGAGTGAGTGAGTGAGGGAGGGAGTGCTTGTACTAGAGCTCTGGTTTACATCAGCCCCAGCTGGATCTGTCATGTGTTTTAATTTGAGGTTCAGTATGTGGATACATTTCTGCAGCAGCACTATAAGGATATTCAATAATAAGGTTTAAAGTTGTCAGTGTGTCAGGATGGCATGTAATTGCAGGTATCTGTCAACTAACTCTCTCGAGTTTCTGTTTAAGTTATTTAAGGTGCAACTTTATTGTAGTTAAAAACCTGAGAACTTAATGTGTTGAGGACTGGACGATATATGATGTAGATAATGAGATATAGTTGAGTATCAAATGTGCAGTTGTGGTAGCTGGTGTAAAATGTATTTTTGTTAACAGATGTTGAGAAAATATATTATTCCATTTTTTTGCATATAGGTAAATTAAATAGGTTGTTACATATATATTGAAAAGGTGTGTTCAATTATTGCAATATATTTTTGCCATATTGTTCACACCTACCATCAGGTAAGAAAGGTTGATTTTGATTTGTGTCCTTGCTGCATCAGGAGTCAGGTGCATACCTGATTTTTTTAACTAAATGCTTTAGTTAAAATAAAAAATGTCAGTCGAAATAATTTTGACTGAAGTTTAGTTTTTGTGATTCAGCAGGACAAGTACAACAATGTTCACTATAACATAGTTATAGTAATTTTTTCTAAAGATGTTTACAGTATGAGTAAGAAAGATATATATATATATATATATACCACAGAAAACTTTATAATATAAAGTTGGTAAAAAAAAAATGCTGCTCTGTTTAGACTTTCAGGATTTCATTCACATCTTTTTTTTAATTGTCCAGACTCTGAACAGCTTCTTCTCATGCAGTCGCTGCTGTGTTTTCCTTTAGCTCTGTTTCTTCAAGACTGAGCATGAGTGAAGGTACAAACATTCCTACAGTTGATTGTTCAATAATTGTCAGTTGCACGGGGGCGAGTCAGGTGGATGCGCTCATCTCTTCCGCAGTATATGTATGCTTGTTGCATTTTCCACTGGGCATTCCCTGTGATGAAGAGACTAATTGATGACTCTGAAGTGATGGGCTCTTTGTTCATAGCAGGCAGAGTTACCTTCTAAACAAGGACAGCCTACGAGAGGAAGATTAATGAACTAATTTCATGCATCGTTCCTTGCTTCTCTGTTCGTCTATTTCCAGCTTATGCACTCAGTTCTGTAATATACACATAATGGTGTGCCTTTATAATAATAATAATTCCATCTGTTGGGATTGGAAATGGATGGGCTCAGTGTTATGTACATACGCATTAACTCTCAAAGAGCCTTGTATTCATTTAATGCATGTTTAGTTATCTTGAGTGTACTGTGGTGGATGATAAATTTGATTAGTAAATGAGGTCCAATATGGCAGAATTAGTTTTAGGGTAGCCGAAGGAGTTATTCTTGAATGCGCAGCGTCCTTGTGTGATTCTATATCATCAATTTGATGACTTCTGTTACCATGTTTAGGGTTTTGGGAGTCTGATCTAACAGAAATCAGGTTAAGATATTTCTGGAAAGTCAGACATCACCATTGTGAATAGTGATATTGAGTATAATAGAACTGGGCCTGCAAAGAAGGCTGCCAGAAGAACAACTTCATATCAGAGCCTCATGCACCACCTGAGATTTTGTTGTCCATACGGTCGGTGAGTGATATTGAAGCTATTCAGAATGTTTTATGTCAAACAGACTTTTTTTTAATAAACCAAAGACACCCTGAATGATTCTTACAAAGGACACCCACATACTTATTTCACTCCATTTCAGAGGCCCGGAATATATTTGATGTCAGCTAATTATTTAGCAGGAAAAGCACCATTATACATAATTTATAGTGTAAAACGAAAAAGGGAGCGATTTAAAAAACCCTCCCTAGTGTGCGCCAAGCGAGGACTGAACTACTTTTTCCATATGATGAGCTGTTCAATTCAATAGGGAGCTTTACCACTGGGCTTGCACAGTTTCAGGTTAACCCATTCACTGCCACAGAATGAACAGAGCCGTATATACTGCACACACTTTATTAGATGCGGGTTTTCTGCATTGCATGTATGCACCATTAACAGTGTAAAAGTAAACCATATTTAGCCAAAATGTATACTAATCAGAATATACTGTGTACATTGAAAAATCACAACTAACAGTGTAGTCACATTTTTAATTTATAGATAATAACTATAAATAAATAATAGTTAAAGTAAGTATTTGGCAGCATGGACTGCTTAATAGTACTTTATCTAGTGTTCTTATATTCTTGCTTTGGTTTGGTGTTGCCTTCTTTGCTTTAATAGCTGCTGTTTCTCTAAATGTGCAGCAATAAATAATTTGTCAAAACAAAGTACAAAGCACGATTTTACAACTGCTTCACGGTACTGGGTCATTTTGCTCATTATAACGTGGTACCAAAGTCCCAAGAATTGAATTGTGTGTAAACAAAAAAAAAAGTCAAATACATTTCAACTTTATATGAGTTTATATTAAGGCATACATTGGTACATTTACTAAAAACCTATGAATGAGAAGCAGCAAAGAATGCAAGGAAGGTGGAAAACATGATTAAGCAGTTGATATTGCCGAGTTCATTATTTGCATATATACAAACTTATTAAAATCTAATAGTGACATGGATACTATATTGTTACCATTTTCCTGCCATTTGTGCAATTCCGTCTCCCAGCTGATCAATGACTTCAGCTAACTGTGGAATTGTCTACAGTTCTCTGTTCTCATCTGTAAAAAAGCCTTACGTCAGTGTACGGAGTGTTCCTGTCTGAAGACGACCCCCTCGTCCAAACCCCTCCCCTCGGTACAGGAAGGAAGGAAAAGATCAATAAATGTGATCTGCGTCTGGGCTGGTGCTATCAGACCAGGCAGGGCCAGGGAGCACGACTAGGGCTCATGTTGTTGTCGTGAGTGAGCTCATAGTTTTATAAAGACTGCAGTGGAGAAGCCGGGCAGAGGGGCTAAATTTAATCCTGGGCTGCAGACGTGCGAGTTTAATTGCCAGGCTGCTGGGCCGGGCCAGTCCCCCTTGTGGTAACCCAGCACCAGCCGCCACTGTGAGTAGCCCACACGGACTATTGATCCACTGCCCTATCTCTCTTTCTTTTTTTCTCGTTCTCTCGTTTCTCTCATTTTCTCATTTGGCCTGCTCTGCTCCATCATCCAGATTATTCTCCACTTCTGCAGAGTGGCTTCTGCTCTTCCTATTTCATTTTTTCTTTGTGTTTACTACTAATTTGCTCAAACGTTTTGTTTTTCTTAATCCTTTTGTTTTTGTATTTTGTTGTCCTCTTTAGTCTTTGTCTGCCCAGTGTGTTTTAGTTCAATTTCTATGTCTTGCTGCTTAAAAAAATAATAGTGAATGAGCATCCCCAAAATGAGGTCTTGGGTAGGGATACAGACAGATCCTGGTGGAACTGCGAAAGTAATCTTTACTGCTTTAATTTTGTAGTGATTCTTTCAGTGTACACTAGCTTTTATAACTATGTCTCACACACATACACGCACACACACACACATACACGCACACATACACACACAATTTTAAAAAATTGCCCCCTAGGTCTGGGGCCCCAGTATTCCCTAGGTAGCTGTTAACCCAAAGCATTTATGTGGCTAGGCAGAGGCATTCTCCATATTTCCTAGAGGTCCTCACAGTCTGGCTCATACCTTGCCCCCTTTCCTCCCCTAGAGATTACACTTCATCTAAGAATGGTCCCATTTAATTTACATGGTCTTGTGTTGAAAACAAGTGTTGTTTACACATAGATACAATGACTAAATCATAAACGTGCTTTGTTGTATTTGTCAAATACATTTCACTGTGAAAACGTACTTGACACTTTACACTCAATGTTTAGTAAATTTGCCCCTGCTGTAAATGTTTGCCTCGCCTCTCTGCGCCACTCGCTTCCTCCAGAGGAAAAGGGCAATGTGGCAGTGTGGCAGCTGCCCGCGAGGCTTGACTGTTGCCTGCAAGCCCAGAGGAGTGTGAGTGCCTGTCAGGAGTTAATTGAGTTCCTCCTCCAGTGGCTGCTCCCAGGCCAGACCCTTATCAGGCACATCGCCTGGGGTCTTCTGACTGATCCCCCTGCCTCCTCAGAGGGCCATCTGATAGCGCCCTGTCTGCAAAGGACTTCCCGCTCTAACTGTGTGTGTGTATGTGTGTGTGTGAGAGAGAGAGAGAGAGAGAGAGAGAGAGAGAGAGAGAATGAGAGAAATGAAGACAGAAAGAGCTTGGTAGACTGCATTCTGCTAACTTGTGAAGGAATTGTGTACGAAATGCACATACATAAATTCAAAATTTGTTTATGAATTTCTATATGAAGTGTATTAACTGTACCGAGTTGGTTTCAGTGACCATGCATTCTGTAAAAATAAGTAAATGTAAGGGTTGCCACCACACAGTGGGGTTAGAGAAACAAGATGTCATTGAGGGTGAGAGACTCAGCATTCGTCCATGGCCTACAGGAACACGGAGGGCACAGGATCATTAGAGCAGCTAATCTCCAGCGCCACCACCGTGGCACAATGACATTACAGCAGCTACAATTCTGTTAGGACCGCCGCTAGGAATCAGATTAGCCTCAAACTGAACATTATGCTTTTGTGGCCAGTACTCAGCATGAATTTTGATAGGGGTACAGGGGATCAAATGGGGGAGGAGGACAAAAAAAGAGGAAAAAAGGTCTTCATTGTGGCACTCAGAACATGGTGAGGTAGAACACAGGGAAGAGTGAACTTTAAATATAAGTGTTGGACTTTCTTTAAAGTAGTTTTTTTTTGTGAAACATTTTGATGTGTTTAAAACGATTTAGATTTAGATTTAGATTTAGATGTGATGTTACTGGTTTGAGAATGGTGCACTGATATAGAGCAATATTTAGCAAAAATGAATCCAGTGCTGGGAGTTAAAACACTTATGCAATTATGTTAAGTGTCACCTCCACACTAACCCTTGGCCTTTGAACCCCCCTGAAGCCCCCCTGAATTTGAGAAATAAAGGCTAAATGGAAATGTCATATATTCTGACATTTTAAATATATAGCTTTTAATAGTGAAACGGTGCTCTCTCTCTCTCTCTCTCTCTCTCTCTCTCTCTCTCTCACACACACACACACACATCTGTATTCAGGAAACTGCTAAATCAATGATGGATGAGAATTCT
>JAOVVG010000002.1:17867901-17894905 GCA_028566375.1 Leptodoras nelsoni
GATGGATGAGAATTATTTTACTGGCATCAAGAATTCAAAAATGTGCTGTGGTTTTATATTTTTGTACATTTTTTTGTCAGAAAAGCGGCAGCAGAATGGATTTATTTTTTATGGTTTACAGTTTTAGTGCCCATTTTTTTTGTTTTTGATAAAAAAAAATGAGTCTTACTATATTGGCCCCAGAAAAGCTTTTGCATGCTCACACAAAGGCATTATTCTGCAAGGTCAACGTTTTTAACAGCAGGTGGTTTTTTATTATTTATTTTACCAGTTAACCTTTTTGTGAATTTCCAGAGGTGGCAGCAGCTGTGGCTGCAATGAATATACATGGTGGGTAAGAAAGAGAAAAGCCTAGCAATGATTTAATTTGACATGTTGACCCTGTATTCGCAGACACGGGAAACCGGGATGAGAAAGTAAGGGTGACCCCATGACCCCAAGCCTTGAACCCTACAGTCACCCACACTTACAATTAAATCAGAAAGAGTGACAGCCGAGGGATAGGGAAGGGATATGGGTTTCTTTTCTATCCTAGAACACATTCTTTCCTTATCTTTTGCTTTTCTTCAAAGCTCTTTGGGTTTTTTTTTCAGTTTCTTTGTTTATATATTGCCTGAGAGAAACACTGTGTTTTGCTGATGATGGGGAATTCTGACAGTGACATGTGTGTCAATATTTGCCATTAGTTAGCAGTATGCTAATTATGCTAATACACATAAACAAAATGCTTGGGGTGTGGGCCTGCCACTCAAAAACTAACCACAGCATCTTGATTTGCATAAAGTTAAGTGAAGCTCAATTTCAATAATGTGAGCAAATGCTGACCTCTCACCCTGCTGTCTGCACCTAATACTAACATATGATTAACGTATGAGAAATTCAATGCAGACCCTCCCTTTGTATTGTGATAAGAATTAATTTTTACTTCTGTGTGGCATACATGTGCAGCAAGATGGATGGATGATCACATCTTTTTACTTTTAGCAGTTAATCAGTAAATGTACAGGATATGCTTGTGTTTAAACAACATTCCATTTCTCTTAACGCAGGAAACACCTTGAATCTTTCACATCTCTGTGTTTTTGTTTTCGTCCTGCTCGGTTTGATTTTGTTATTTCTCAGCTCATGTAGTTCTTTGGCGTGCTTGCAATATGGGTGGATTTTTTTCTCTTCACTTCACTTTTTTCTTTTTTTAAACATTTAATCTATAAGCCTGCTGTCATTTGTCCCAGAATCTGAGCTCGATGATTAGATTACTGTGACAGCAAGTCTCTTAGAAAGGGAAATGTCTGGACAAGCTTGCACACACAAACTTTGATGTTCTTCATAATATTCATAAAATATGTCCATTTCAAAGCATCTCTTTCTGTTGCAATTTCACAAAAGTGCATTTCTTTTTAGACCTGAGTAATATAAAATGAAATACACCTCCTTATCACTTTCTAGCAATGCCAGTGACAGTAAAGTCTTGTGTACATTTTATTATTATGTAGATCTTGACAATTCATTTGGAATATTAGACTTTTAGATATTGAATTTCTTCTTTTTATTCTCTTTTTATCTCAGGCTGTTGAACAGGATGGCCGCTGAGGAGCGGCACCTGCCCTCCAGCTGTGGCTCATACATAAAGACAGAGCCATCCAGTCCATCCTCACTGGTGGACACGGCCAGCCACCCAAGCCCCGGGGCACACTCAGACGCCAGCGGCGGCTACGGCAGTGCCATCCACAGCCACTCCAACGGCCTTGACTCTCCGCCCATGTTCACGCCGGCCGGACCCCTTGGTGCAGCGGGCAGTGGCTGCCGCAAACGCTATGATGACTGCTCCAGCACGTTGCTCGACGACTCGGGCCCAATCAAGTGCGAGTACATGCTCAACTCCATCCCTAAACGTCTGTGTCTGGTATGCGGAGACATCGCTTCTGGCTACCACTACGGCGTGGCCTCTTGCGAGGCCTGCAAAGCCTTCTTCAAAAGGACCATACAAGGTACTCATAATATGCTGTAAGCAGTAAAACATATGCTGAATTACTGCTGAAATAATGCTACATACTGCTACAAATACAACTGTTATAATTTAAAATAATAAGCAGATTTCAGATCTCTGAATGATGCGACTCCATTCAATGAGTGATACACACAGTGGATAGTGTCCCTTTTGGCAACACTGGTGACATCATCAGCATAATCAATTCAATTGCTTGTCTGCAAGGCGTATATTATTACACTGACACATGATCAGATGACCACACTGACCGGACATGAATAGAAATCAAATACAGTACATTTTTCACGGGTTTCTGCTTTCGTTGCTTCAAATAGCAAAAGGTCTAAAAACTGAATGCACTATATATTACATTGTATTCACAAGATTACAATACTGATATTGCAGAAGACTGCAGTTTGCAAATAAGTGCTCTAATAAACCACATTTTATTTAAAAAAAAGGATTCAGATAAACCAAATTTATATTGCCTGGCCTTTGTCAGTACATTGACTTAAGTCTTACTCCAGTCAATCAAGTTGAATAATTTTGCATATTTGATTACGAATAACATTTTCCATGTGATTGTCTGTGAGACTTTTTTGTAACTGAGGTTTAATTTGTGTGAGTGTTGTTCATCATGTGCACATGTTGAGCTATATGATCTGTGTGCTGGCTGATACACACTCAGTCTAGGTACCAATTGCTGGCAGTAGGGTGACATTGGTTTGGCACAGGCAGTACAGTCAGTGTGTTGTGACCCAGATATTAATCAGATGAAGTCACATAGGTGTGTATGTGTGCGCATAAGGAAAAGAGAGAGTAAGAATGAGGCATGACTACCCATAATTATAGCCTGATCTCATTACTCTGCCACTGTAAACTTTTAACAACATGGTGACACTAATGCATATCTCTAGGACTGAGTACCCTTATTTCAGAAGCAGATATTGGCTGTGGGTTAATGTATTAAATATCATTGTTAGATTGTGGACAGGGATTCACTGTGCATTTACAGATTGGAAAAGTTTTTATTCAGGTGTTTGATTTCTGTTCTGTCCACGATGTTGAAATTGGCCCAGTGGTCCTATCAGCTTTAAACAGTCTATGTACCTTTTTGCAGACAAACAGCTGCCTTTGTCCAAATCCTTCTATTTGCACTCACTTCCACATCTCCTCTGTTGACAAAAGATGAGTATTTTCCCTCAAGTCACATATTTAGAAACATGCTTTTTAGTCTGCTACAGTGAGGTACACAAAAGCTATTACACTGGAGAGACAAAAAAAAGACCCTTGAACGAACGAGCCATTTTAAGTGGAGTGATGGCCTAAACAATTAAGAAGAGGAGCGTTCCATGAAAGAAAAGAAAGAAAATGTCAAAGACCTTTCTGCTTATTCCTCTTCTCTATGTCAAGTTGAAATTTTCTTCTCTATCTCTCCCTCTCTTTTGCTCCTTTCTTTCTCTTGGAGGGCTGCCTGTAATGGACCTAATCTTGTGCCGTTTGTCCGAGCCACAGGAGTTTTGTCAATAACAATCAGCGTTCAGAAGGAGTAATTAAGGCCGAGGCTTTTCATTAGGCCAAAGGGAGGGGGCTGTCTCCGGGGACGACCGCCGCAATTAGAAACGCAGGCACGCGTCGCTGGGTAATTTCAGTGAAGGGGAAGGAAGAAGGGATGAAAAAAGAGGAAAGAGAAAAAAAACCCGCGGACTTTCTTTAGATTGGAGAGGGACACTGCTGCTCTTTTGAAAGAGCGGGAGAGAGGCGGGCTAATGGCATAATAAGCAGACATGGTCCCAGACTGAACACGGGAGGATTTTGGGGAAAAAGAAAGTAAAAAAGAAAACAGAGCACAGAGGGCGGCTGGGAGGATGAGTGGGAAAGAGAATGGGCAGACAAAGAGCACTTAAAGGAAAAAACAGGGTAAGTGATGTGAATTAGACATGATTAATTAAGTAAATAATGAGGCTGACGAGGGCTGTAAGTGTGAGCCGGCGTCCCTTTAATGAGGACAAAGCAGGAGAGGTGGCGTTTAATTTGCCTTGTCATTTTAATCAATTCCATTCAGCCTTAACGCCACTGCAAAATGGCTTTTTTACTGCCAAACATGTAATACCTTCTTCACATTCACGAGTCTTATTGAAAAATGAGTTGTCACAGCTGCACATGCTGCTTCTGCCTCTTTATCACCAAGACAGTATTGTTAAAAGAGAGTGATCTAAAGCCTCACTGTGAATAGCAGGTGAACTGCAGGCATTTAAACTCTCCAGAAGTCATACCTGAGCATATTCAATATATCCTGTATGCTGTGTGCTCTTTTCCCCCCAAACATCACTCTATCGGCAAGGAAAGGCATGATACATGTTGTATATTCAAGCCTAGAATAAAGTTTTTATTGTTCCATATTTCATGTGCTTTATCTCTTTCCTCCATGAATTGAGCCACCACTTTTCTATAAACCAGTGCAGTTTAATATCAAGCTGAAAAAAGGTAAAAGGAAGTATAATCTCACAGTAAGTTGCAGTAGTTTTGTCTAATTATTGATGTAGGGTGGTATCTCCGAGCATGTGTTATCACATTGAGAGAAGAATACCTTGCCATAAAGTTCAACAGAAATTTCTTCTCATTCTTTATTTTCCTCATTCTCCCTCTTTCCTAGCTTCATTTAGCTTTCTTTTTCGGTTCACTTCATCCCAATCCTCCACCTCCCTACAGACAAAGACTCCACTGGCCTTACCATTTCAACACAAAGGTAGACAGCAAATCCATCTCCTGTCACCTATTCATCCACTGTAAAGCCCTTTTGAACCTGCTTGTTGAGATAGTTACATCAGTCAAAGCCAAGCCCCAAATTAACGTCATCTCCTATCCCCATCCATCCACGACTACTGCCACTCTGATCCCCCCCATTGTCCCAAACACCTTTGCACACCACCAATCAAACACCATACTTCTTCTGCTTCTAATTTCCTGCTCACTTTGAACACAAGTATAGGATGAAAACTAAACCATATCAACTGGCCTACTCTTTCTTCTCTCCGGTAATAGAGCTTGACAGTAAGCCTGTAAAAGTCAGTTTAGATTTTGATGAGAAATACCTGCCATTTTACTGTAATTTACTTACTCGCCCTGAGTCTGCCCCACACCACGCCCTGGCACAGGTCCTGAAAAGCCATAAAAGAAATTGAGACAGATAAATATTGAGAAGATTGCTTTAAATCTTTTTTCCACTCCAGTTATTTTTATGCTTAATAAAATAACACTTAATATGAAACCAGAGCAACTGAAAATGCTGGAGATTAAAAAGAATTGTATATTTTTTTAGCTTAAATGACTGACTGGATACTAAAAATTCCTTCATTGTTTTCATCATTTTTATGTAGCTGTCCCTGTATCTCTAGCTGTAGGCTAGTGTTTGGGAACAAAACAGCTGTCTTCTTTTTTGACCCTGTAACAAACATTAATATTGAGCCTAGATCTTGAGCTCTGTTGTTTTATTGAACATCCACTGAGTACACATTAGGTGTACGTGCATGGCCAGTGGAGTTTAATGGATTATTGTATTTTAGCAGATGTGTAGTTGGTGAGCCCATGGGTGTAACAAGTAAACTGGAACAATCTGGACATCGTAAGGGATTTCACAGGACTTCCTGCTGTGCTGATAAATTGTGCCAGTCAGGCAGCCAGGATACAGGCTCCATTTACCCACAGTGAAACACAAGATGCTTTCAACAATATGGAACAGATGCAAAACAATAGAAAATGCAATTTTTCTTGAAACATTTCAGGCTGGTATTGCAGAAAGAATCACTGAAGGCCACAACATCGAAGGCTTTAAACGTCGCATAATTAACATAGGTGGATGTGAATCCAAGAAAGTGTTAAAGACTGTACTGTATATTTGTAGATAGGTCACAGACTTTTAGATAGAGTTCATTGGATTAACCCATTCTCTGAAAACTGGATATGAAAAAACAAGTCTGGGAACAGATGCCCTGAAAGCATCTACCAATCTACAGCTTGCAAAGAAGCACATTGGAAAACAAAAGGGAAAACAGGAAGAAGAGCAATCCGACTTCATCACACTAATTTTCACACCTTTATTTACTCCAAACCCAAAGAGATCTGTGGAATTTGCATACTGATTTGTATAACCCAGATAAGAGTTGGAATTTCTAATTATTTAATATATCTAGGGACCTACCACTTGATCTGCGCAATAATGTTAACATAATTGCCCGAGTTGGGAATGGGAACTGGAGGGACACGGAGGAATGGATGGTAGCATATAGCAATGCTATTCCAACTGATTATATCATATTACATCTTACGTAATTATTTTTTCAGAAATTCAAATAGCAAATTCCATAAGTTTAGATAGAGCATGATAATGAGTGAAACGTGTAGTCCGTATATATTTTGACCTTTTGCATGTTTTGCGTATAACATTGAGCCTTAATCAAATAAAAGCTCAGGATTTTCATGATGACCGCATGCAGTTCATATAGCTTTTTATAAAGATATTCAAAACATGTACATGCTAACCCAGTGTGGTATTGTAGGTATGCTTTCGTGTCATTCCCCCATTTGTAGCAGACTGTTATTCTGCATTCAGAGTTCTCCCTTGCCATTACCTATACACATACTAATTGAAATGCCTCCCTCTAGTTAAATGTACCTACATGGACACACATAGAATGGGATCATATATCAAAAACTCTAGCTATTGTTAGTGGTACAATACAGCAGAAACAGCTCTTTTATTGTGTACCAGTGAAACCCCTATTCATTTGTATCAAGCGCTGAAGTGCTTGACTTGAATAATGTATCAGTGCAGTAGACACACTATATGTAAATAGTGAGGGGGGTTGCCACAGTGGGAGTAGGTTCAGATTTGGTGGAATGTAATGTAAAGTGCTTAGGGTGATGTGTGCATGTCTTGTTCTTGGTGGGTTTCAGAGGAAACTCATGGAATGATCTCAGGATCATGACTGCTCAGTATTTCAAAACATTGTTGAGCAAAAAGGTCACTTTTTTGCTACTTTGCTCCTTTCTGCTCACAAAAAAGTTTAAATGACATGAAAAACGTTCATTATATTTGTAGATTTTAAAGCAGCATCTAGATTGTGTTCCAAGTGAATGTTTTAAGGTCTTTTTGAAGATGAAGTACAAACAACTCTTGTGCTTGTATACAAGCTGTTGAACTTAATATTTACATTTAGAGGACAAGCCATAGTGGACCAAGATTAACCAAAGACAGAGCAAGGACACTGTGTTTTTTGATCATGTCAAATCGGAATTGTCCAGTAAGGACGTCTGTGGTAGGGTAGAGGGATTGTTTTAGTGTGTCATTTCATTTGGCCTTTCTGCTTACCTCCATGTTTTTCATCTCTTATGACCAAATCAATTTAGTGAAGAAAATAAGAGATCATTGTACAGATTTATGTATGAATTATGAATGATCAACAATATCTGACCTGATTAATATATTGATGTAGTATCTGAATAGATACATCCCAGTGCCATAATAAACAATACATTTCCCAAGAACAGTTGTACATTAAGCTTGTATTTATGTGATCTCCAAGAAAAGCTGGCATAAAAGGAGACAGATGTGATATTACTTTGTGATATGTCTTCTTCTGCTCAGGTAACATAGAGTACAGCTGTCCGGCCACCAACGAGTGTGAGATCACGAAGCGAAGACGCAAGTCCTGTCAAGCCTGCCGCTTCATGAAGTGTCTGAAAGTCGGCATGCTAAAAGAAGGTAATGAGCTTCTTAGACATTTCTACCTGGAAATCATGTTCTAGTGTTTTGCCTGTCCCTCTGACATTTTCCTGATTAACTCATGTGCAAGGTCTATGTATTGAATGTTTTATTCCAGCACATCTTCATATCATGTGACTAGAAGTGTATCACATGACTGGGGTTATAACATTTTGGAATTCCAAATCAGAATAATTCTTCATCCTGGGGATGCTATTTTTGTTGCTGTTCTGACATTAAAAAAGCATTAACTTATCCCTTTGACAGCTTTACCAACCCTCAGGTACCAAAGCCTTAATATCTAATTTTCACTTAATAATACAACATGCTGGCATTTTAAACAGCTGTCCTGAGAGTTATTTTGCAGACAGAGTACAAGGCACAGCTCTGATGCTGGTTTAAAAAAAAGTGGTTGGCTGATTTGCCAGTGGGCTAATGCCAGGCCAGAACACAGTTTAAGGGCCCTGTTGGCATGGCCCAGCTGTCTGCACCCTATGCCCCAGCCACAGAGCAGTAAATAATGCGCCTGTTGGACAGAGAGACAGAAATATGCTGAATAGGTCGATCCCTGCATCTGACTAATAGAAGTGTAACAGTATTCCGACTGGAAGGGCTTCGGCGCGGTCCCTGAACACACACTCCAGCCGCTCTCAGCTCTCCCCGGCATATTGATCTGCTAAATGTTTTCCGAACATCTCAGCTCCCTTCCTGTGGATGCTTTTTTAAAGTCATGCCACTTGGGAATTCAGTGACAATTAAACATGCTGGTCATGGATTTTTTTTTTTATCTTGGACAGGTTTCTCTCTTCCTCCAGTTCAGCTCTCTAGAGGGCCTATGTTTGCTAGTTTGTCTCTGTCTGACATGTATTAAAAAAATGTGATTATCTTTTGAATGGAAAACAGAAGTGAACATTAATGAAGACACCCTATGCAGGTTCAATAAGATATAGTACATATTTATATCTTACCTTTAATGATATGCAAGAGGAATATTATATAATGTGTTTTACAAAACACACATACACACACACACACACACACACACAGTATTATATATTGTAAATGGCTCTTTCTCAAAGCAGCAGAGAACAATCTATATGAACCTAAGTGAGGTAACGAAATCTCTCAACTGCATGTTGAGATAGAGGGAGGGAGAGCAAGCGAGAGCGAAAGAGAGAGATAGAGAGAATGAGGGAGTAATCGCATTACTAGCTGATGAAAAATTAATGGAAATATATTATCTAGAGGAATAAGAGACTAGAAAATAGGGAGAGATGGTCATAAATGAATCACCAGTGTCAGTGCAAAAAATGAAGCTTAGCTTTAACAAGAAGCAGTCGAATACACAGCGAGAGTCATGTAGGAGACATGACAGTAGGCGGACAGTAGAGATGGAATGACAAGGGGACATTTCTCTCAGCAGATGCTTTAGCAGTGGATAATGCACTGAGAGAAAATCATAAAGAATTCACATAATTCTTAGACTCTGAAATTACGATTGTCAACGTGATTGAAATTTTATTTTTCTCCTTGTACATTACATTCCTTCTTTCTCTAATATTTAACACTGGTTATAGTTTATAATTGGTGGTTCTGCTTTGCATATGAAAGAAAGAGTGAAAAACATGATATCAACCTAAATCATCTCTATTGTTTAGACTATTTTTTGCTCCTAGCATATTTCTCAATCCAAATTTAGTCCATAAATGCACCCAAACAGATTCCAAAATAGTTTATTGCTCACAGAACCTATATGTCTAAATGAGCTAATAGAAGCTTTTTAGGTGGGTGATTTATACAGGATCCATGCTGTGCCAGAACAGTGCCAAGTGGAGAACACAGAACACGTTCTCTAATTTTCTAGTCCTCTATTATTTAGAAAAGGTCATATCTCCTGTCCTTACTCATTCTGCTCGCAGATACCTACATCCTTCTTCAATGTGACTCCACTTCTGTCCTCAGCATACCCCTTATTACTTATGAACAAGTAACTTGTAGCACTTAACACAAAGCTCTTAAGCTCCATCCATGTCAGTGCCAAACCAGCCTGCATGTACCCACACTCTCACCTTCACCTATAATTTCCAAACACTATCAAAATAAGTAAATACATTTTGCAAATGAATATGAAGACGTGAAAGGCATCTTACTGTGCATTTGGTATCTCTCCTCAATGCAAGGTCATGCGTCTGTCTTCCTGCCTACGCTACGTGAGCGCGAAATCAATCAGGCATTTCAAGGAGACAAGAACAAAACAGGGACCCGTGTCCATCTCTCTGAAACTCTTCCTGTCGCTTGGTAACTGCTGAGGAGAAGGCTGCCTCCAGTTGGGGCTCTTTTAGTAGGTTAGAAGTAAAAAGGTCATTCAATGAATGGACACCATCAAGCCTGATTATAAATATGCAGCTTGTAGAAAGTGCATTATAGACCATAATCTTCTAGAGGTACTTTATTGTTCTTGCACTGTTATAAGCCTCTCAGATTCCAGGGATTGTCATACACTCACACAAATGTAAATTTATGAAACATAAGGTTATATGCACTACTTGATATTCTGCTTGTATTAAATCATGAAACATTAAGAAGTCTATCCTTTTTAAAAATGAAAGAAAAGTCATGTAATCATGTCATGTAACAATATGTAGTTGTGTTTTGGTATGTGGTCAGACAGTGTAATGCGGTGTCTGTTCTTAGAGATATGCAACAGTAGTCGGCCTGAAACTCCTGTGAAATTGCTTCATTTCCTCCCGTCTGTATAAAAGAGGAAGTGATCAATAGATCTTCTCAAATGTCAAGGACTACAGTTTTTTTTCCTCTGATCAATGGAAGAGGATCAGAGCTGAGATGATAGGAAACGATACTATTGAGAGATTACACTGATGTAATCCAATGGCTACAGTCCTTTAACTCACTAGCAGATCCATACATGGAGTGTGATATTTGCAGTAGAAAATGCTGAACATGCTAAAAAAAAAAAGAAGGCAAAAGGAAAACAAAAAATACATACACAGGGTAAGAGCTAAAGCTAAGTGAAACACATACAGAGGTTAAGGAAACCAAGCACTGATGTGGCTAGTCTTCCCCAGCCACATGCTGACCCATGGCTGAGAAACAGGCAGGTCTGTTTGATGATCTCAGAGATACACTGACACCAGAGCAGCAACCTGAATGTCTGTGGCTAGTGCTTAAGTTGGCTCCCAATACCGCAAATCTCCCAGGACACAGATACTGGATTTACCAGCCATTCTAAGAGTTAAAGAAGACGTATGATGGAGAATCCTCAGTGTCCAGCATACTTGGAAAATCTGCAAAGAGGGCTTGCCTGCATCCAGTGGACCAAGAATGACAAACCTAAAAAAACTTAAAAGCACTGTACAGTGTATAGTTACATTCATTCTCTACCTGAGTCTCCTAAGATGAGCACTCTGTTTATCATAAACTCCGTTCATAGTAAAAAAAAAAAGCATGGGTGGATAATTTGCAGTTTCCGGTGGTGATTGGCCTGGACCTACATATGGCAAACTGCCAGCAGATGTAACTACTCGTCCATCACAGGAGCATTGATCTGACAAGGGTCAGTAAGCACAATAAATGTAAGCATATTGCTGGACTTAATTCACTTCAATTGTAGAGTTATCTGCTTTTACCACAAATTGTTGAGTGAGGTCTGGATGGTCAGGTGAGGGGTTGAATCAGAGCTCTTCCTGGGTGTGTGGATGGATGTGGCAGCAACTTAATTAAAGAGGAGCTTTTGTACATTTGAGAGGGCTACAGATGGAAGCTACCACCATACTGAAGCCCATAGCAAAGCCTAGGAGGTGTTGTTGCTTTACTGATATTTTTTATACATTGTGGCCTTGTCCAGGACAGCCCTGCCTTCACCTTCTGTTCATTCATCACTAGCCTCGTGAGACTTACCACTTATTGTGGAATAAAAACATTTTCAGCCTTTACAAAGAGATTATTCTCAGTAGACTACACAGTAATTGTCTGGTATGTTGGATATGGTCTTCTAGCATAGCCGGATGGATAGTTTAAATTTATAATATCACAACCTCATGTCTGTGGGAAAGTGGGGAAAAAATCTCTTTCCCATGACATTTTTGTTGTGTACACATATACACACCTCTAGTCCCAACCTAATGTTTTGCAAATCTGGCAGGTTTTCTTAATAGTGCACATCCTGTTTATATCTGTATTCTGTTTAGAATACATTACCTGCTTGTTCCGAATAATGTATACTTATTCAGTTACAATCATAGTTCAGATTGAAATTGCATTTTCTAATTTCTTAAATTGCCTAAATTATGTAGTCTGAATTAGATGAGCTGATCAGTTTGCAAAAGATTTCTGGTACTCTCAGCAGTTCATTTACCCCACTGTAAATAGGTGTACAAGTCTGTCAACTGCCAGTTCCCCTGAAGTTGGCCCATTCCACAGCGTAACAGGTGAGAGGATTACAGCGGGTGATAACACATGTTTTCCACCAGAGAGGGTTGGGAGGGTGTAGGCATGGCGGCCCACTTCATGAGGCCTTTAACGTTGTATATCATATTTACTGGAAGACAGACATATGAATGACTGCCCAACCACAACTGAAAGCAGCTCTGCATGGTTCACATACACTCCTGCATGCCCTGGAGAGACAAAAATACAGGCACTCTTAAATTCAATAGAGAATATTTAAGAAAAGCAGAAATTCAGAGAGCAGCAAAATTGTGCTTTGTGGTGAGATAGCCACTGTCCCAAATAGTGCAGTTGTGGTCTTGTAGTTCTTATTTGCGAATGCATGTGAGGGCCACTAAGCCACAGGGTGTCAGTTTTCTCATTTTGGGATTCAAATGAGTGTACAAGAGTGTCTAAAGGTTGTCAGTGGGCACTCCAGGTCACTTGTAGCCCATGACCTCATCCACCCAGCTGGTGGTTTATACATCATCTGTATTTGTTGGTGTGATTGTTTGCCTTTTTAATTCCAATCCTAATGGAAAATGATAACAGATTTGCTGATCATCACAAACGTGTTGGCATAAGCATTTGAATAAGTAACAACTGTAAATTTCTGCATCACAATTTGTGATTTTGAAAGATGTTAGGCCGACAGGCTGCTAACTTGCAGGAAGACTGCTTGGATTCTAGGCAGGATCATATTGTGTGCTCACTGTTAACCAGACCTGTTAGGTGTAAATCTGATCAGTCATCCTGGATGGAAACTTCTCAGACATCTGAAGCACTGGCAGGAGAACACGTTTCAGTTTTGTGAAAAGCCAGCCTAGTGCCACCTAATCTACTAGAGTATGGGGAACCTGCTGCGTCTTACATCTTTCAGGATTCAGTGGTTATTCTTTCAGCCTGTCAGCCTGTCTGTTGCCTCCAGTTCCTTCTCATCATCACTCATGAGAATGAATTCCACGACATGCTTTGAGGCATCAGTAGCTGCCAATCAGGGGCTGTGTGAAATAGTGCTGACGAGGGGGTTAGTGGCGGCAACCATGAAAGGCAGGGTTTGTTTGGACCTGGGACATGGCCCTGTGCTTTTCTCGGCTAAAAACAAGTCAGCCTAAGCTCCTCTTGGCACTGCCAACCATCCCAGCCATGCTGACACTTTCCCCTCTCCCAAGGGACAAGCACCCAGAACAGGTGATAGACCCAAAAATAAGGTTCCCCTCCAGCCCTCACTGGCCTTCTGGTCCAGCCCACACAAAGTGAGTGGGGACAGGCTCTTTTGTAGGGGCCGTGCTTGGAGAGGGATTATTATTGTTTTTGTAAGAAAGAGGAGCCTGGGGTCAGCTGGCCCTTGTCCGGCCCCAAGCACGGGGATAATCCCCATGCAAATGCCAAACGTTTTGGCCCTGAGCCCTTCTTCTCTCTACTGGCACCCTGCTTGCTTTGAAGAACTGACACCCAAGAGCCAAGCGCTATCTGCTCTGCACCAGCAGCAGCGGTCAGAGCTGTACAACACACACACGTATACGTGCACGTGTTTGTTGATTAAGCTCTGCTGTGCAGCTGCTGTGTCTGTAGTCTCATCTGAGTGAAGCAATGCTTGAAGAACAAGAAATGAGTGTGACATGCTCCTTTCCTCATTTGCATTTCAGCATGTCATCAATGACTTGGCTGTCTGCACACTTTTTAGCTCCTGGTAACTACAAGGAATTGACTAAAGTCACATTATGGCATTGCACTTGTAATCTTTGGTAACAAGAGTATTTGCCTCATTACTTCCTCATCTGCACAGCTCTTGAATGATGACTTTCCAAATTCTTTTTCCACTTTATTTAGAGTTTGAAAAAGACTTTGAATTGACTGAATAGAATTGACTTTGTAAAATTAAATTTCAATTTATTCAATATTAATCAAATGTATTAATCATCAATTATAGTCACTTATGAAACACTATTATTATTTTTTAATCAGTAATATATCTAAGTTTTTTCTGTTTTCAATTTGGCCAAACACCAACTCAAAATGGAATATTGACAGTCAGGTGCTTGATTGCCTTTACCCTCTATCACTTCTATCATTTCAAAGAAGTATCAGTCAGGCCATGATAGTCCTATGATAAGCTACTAATTTTCCATTAGAGAACTCTCTCTCACTCTCACTCTCTCTTTTTCTCTTACCCTGACCCTCTCTGAGTGTAAGAGAGACTGGCTAGTGCCAAACTTTAATTCCTGTCAGCATCTGTTAATTATGGCGGGCACTGTTCTAATTAAAACAGGCACCCATGTACCTTGGAATCTTCACACCGGCTTTGCCATGGCTGACACTAACATGTGACATAGAGATGAACATGTGATGTTTCAGAGCGCTGGATTCACACTGGGCCACATGCTCAACACGACCTTCAAGCGAACAGAAAGAAACCATAGCATGGGCAGAATATTTTACTTCAGTGCCTTGACAGAGCACCTAAATGCGCTTCGTTTAGGTTATGTATAAAAGCTAACAATTCACATTTAATATAGCATGAGTAATATAGCATAGACATTATGTGTTCGATGTCATGAATAGTATAATCATCTACTTTGTAAATTGTAATTTACTCTTTGCTCTCTGCTGCAATCCTCATCTTCATGATTATCATAGTGAAATTAAAGTTTCAGTTAGGAGAAATGAGATTTTTACTGTGATTTAGCAACCGTCAAATGATTTCCCAGTGTTTGCTATGAAGGGAGGTACCACAGGGACCAGTGGGTAATTAGGTTAGTGGGTTGTCAGTGTCAGGAAATTGAAAGACAATCCTAATCAGATTTCTGTTTCTAGGGAATCAAATAATTTATATAAGTAGCAGAAATCAGCTCGTTCCTCTGGTAAAACAATAATGCAGTTTGTTTCAGCTGCCTTATGTTGTGCATGTGATTATTTTAAGTGAAATTGGCCCTCAAAAGGAAATTAAATGGCCATGTTGTCTAGGATGCAATTTTACAGGGACTATACATATTCTGGAGAACAAATAGTGGTTTTTGATCTTGTCCCACAGATTTTCCATCCAAAATCTCTAGAGGTTAACTGTACATCATTCTCCTTACTGTACTCTGCTGTGGATTTCACTGGTAGTGTAATAGAGTCAAACATTACATCTTCTCTCTCTCTATCTGTCTCCCTCTTTCTCTCTCTGTCTCTCTTTCTCTTTGCTCCTTCAGCTCTCTTTCTCCCCTCCCTTTCTCATCCGAGGTTGTTCTCCAAGATGTTTGTGCTTATTGTGTTGATTTTTTTTTTCCCAAGGCAATAGCGGGATGACATTAGCATAGTTTTCAGTAGTGACACTCCAGTCTCATTTCCCATAGCTCTGTGATTCTAATAAGATGAAATCATTTAGCAAGTGCTCCCCCATTCGACAGCTCAAGTAGTTGGACTTGCTTCAAACCAGTCAGCTTAAAACTATGCTTTAGACACAGGAGAACATTACAGTGCTTTTTATTTTCATCTCAAGCATTTGTAATTTTGACTTTCGAGTTAATAATTCATCTGAAATAAATAGAACTGATTTTTACCTGAATGACAGAGATATGGATTTGCATGATGTGAAATATAAAAGTGTATTAACATTCTTATCAAATAATTGACTAATAAATAACAGATGTCGTGATGAGCATTGTGGCATTTACTGCACTACATTACCAGTATGGAAGCAGGGGAATTGCACTGATAAGCTTCTACACTCATCCTGCTAGAGTTAGTTATATAAAACCAGGCTGATTTATTGGACCGTGTTTGTGTGTGTGTGTGTGTGTGTGTGTACAGCACAGCATAGTAATGTGTGCTGGGATGCATAAGTGCTGGTCGAGCTGTTTGTATATGAAATGAGTAAGTGTCTCAGCTCCGTGGTTAGCATGCTCAGCGGCTCTGCAGAAAAGCTAAATAATTAGAAGGCCGGTCTGTGAGATCATTGACCTCAGTTTAAATATTCATGTGTTTGTTGTGCAGTGGACAGTGGAGCAGAAGCAGCAGCCTGCTCTCACATATGGAGCACTGCCACTCCTGTGACACACTCCATCACAACATGCACCAGCCTGCCTCTACATACTGCCTCTCTCTCTTTCTCCATCTCTCTCTACCTGTCACACACACGGGTCAGGGTTTGTTTGTGTGTTTGTTGTACTTCTGCTTTCTCTGTCTTTCTTTGGTTTTAAATGACCGTTGAGGAGATGAAATGATTTATTTACACTCTGATCGTGTTACCTAAGAGGATTTTAAGTGTGTGTGGGTGTATGTGAAAGAATGCGTGCAGAGAGAATTCTGGATTCACAAAATGTTGCTTCACGCGAATGGTCTCTAAATTCCCTGCAAATAGGAAAACAATTAAGCTATTTTTAATTTAAGTTCTCAATCTTTCATGAATTTATTCATGAATTTAGTCTGATAATGTAACTTTTTATTGTTTCATTTGTCATTCATGCAATTATATGCTTTGTAGACATAAGTCAATTTATTACGAATGATAGAGTGTGTTTTGTGTGTGTGTGTGTATAACCCATTCTTCTGTGCTTATCCAGGAGTTCGTCTGGATCGTGTTCGAGGAGGCAGACAGAAGTACAAGAGGAGGATTGACACAGAGAACAGTGCCTACCTGGGCCTTACCCTACCACCTCCAGCAAAGAAACCATGTAGGATTTCTCTCACACAAGGGCACACACACACACACATACTTTGTACCTTAACCTCAGTAACTAGAAGGAAATCTTCAGGCTGTTTTAAAATAAAAGCTGAGAAAACACTGTATTTCTGTCTGATTACAAGTACATTTGACACTGTCCTATTTTTATGAGGACATTTAGCCTTTTTTTGGTTCTGCCAACACAGACATGGAAGTAGGTGGTATTTTTCTGCTTGCCTCTTTTCTCATCAGGGAAAGCTCACAGGCCCAAACATTGTTCCATATTTACAAGTCTCCTGAATCAATACTCAGTTGCTAGGTTGTTTTTTTTTTCATTCTCTTTGTGCTGCCTGGATTGGATTTAAACTAATGACCTGTTGAGACCTGTGCGGTGTAATACAGAAATCATTACACTGATCAAATAATAAAATAACATTTTTATTTTCAATCAATAAATTCATTTTCATTTACTGACCTGAAATTAATATTTACAATTCAGCTCCTGGCATAATTACAGGCTAACACACACGATGGCAGTATAGTTCATAAAATTTCCAGATACATGATCCTGTGTTGAAGTGCTGTTTCTTTGAAGTGATCCTCACTTTTTGCTAGTAGTAATAGTTTGGTCAATAGCTAATCAGAACATCTGTGTCTCCTCTGCTACTCATTTTCCTCAGTGACAAAGATCGTGTCCCACCTGCTGGTAGCAGAGCCAGAGAAAATCTATGCCATGCCAGATCCCACCATGCCCGAGAGTGACATCAAGGCCCTGACCACGCTGTGTGATCTCGCAGACCGTGAGCTGGTTGTCATCATCGGCTGGGCCAAGCATATCCCAGGTGAGTTCACATTGACTGTGAGTACATGCACATAAATAAGCTGCTAAGAGTTTGACTGATAGTTTAATCAGATTGAAAAGCTTTCATTTATACACCTTAGTCAGAGGTCAGTTCAAATAAACTTTCTCTTCAATAAAAAGAGGTAGATCATCAGTTTAATAGTCTGTTAACTAGAAGAACTATTGCCTTGTATCCTTCTACTTCTGCATTTGTGCATATATTCTGGAAGATGTAAATTTAAGACATGACATGGGGACCAAATGTCTGGCGCAAAACTCTGGTCCAGTAAGGAACCAACATTCATTCAACATATTTTAAATTGTGAAATTGGGCTTGTATGCAACTAATAAGCTTATTTGGATGCACATTGCTACAGGATACAGTTACTACATTTTTGCCGACATTATTAAAAAATATTCAAAATAAAAAAATCCAGTCATCATGACTGGATATTCAGCTAACACACGAAAAAACGTTAGCACTAGGAATGAAGCTTTTTGTTACCTACACTGGTTCAGATGACTGCGTTTAGATTTTCGAGAATTTATTTTAGAGACTTTTTATTGTTGTTCTAGCCGTACACAAGTATACAGTCGAAGAACATAGCATTCTCAGTGGCCTTGGTGCAACATTACAGCGGTCCCAGACAGCAGTGTGTGCAATAGGCAACACGTAGTACAAAAACTGAGGAAGACAAAGTGGCGGCACACAACAGAAATAAATGATAAACACAAAGATTTACAGAGAACAATGAATACAAACAGTGGGATAATACAATAAATATAAGCCTGGACATTAAATACAACACAAAAGAAAGTATTGGGTGTCTTGATGCATGCTCAATAATCCAGGTAAGTAATTCCCAGAAAGTTGAAGCAGTTCATCTGCACACAAGGTTTACTGTGGAGATACGTTTCACTCATCCAAGCGCCTTCTTCAGTTTAAGCTTGTTATAAACAACCCCAGGCTTAGAAGCAGCACGTTTTAGTATGTCACATGTAATATTAGGTGTTGTTACATAATTGTGTATTTCATCATGCCACTATCAACACCATGTCCAAATTTGCTGCAAACAGTGGGTTCTGTGAATGGCTCGGTATTAGTGTGTCAGCTAGTAAACCATGAACAGCCAGGCATGGTTTTGGGTCTAGCAATCTCTCACTCATTCTAGCCATGTTTGATGTAATAAAATTTAAACACCGCTTCATCCAGATTAGTTTAATTAATCAGTTATTTATTTTACTTCTGAAAGAGAATAGCAGTGTAGCTTGTAATTAGGACATTATAATGGCAGAATGAATTCCTGTTTATGTATGTGAAGTTAGAATGCGTCAATATTTCAGACTACATTTTATGCTTTGGCATCTGTCCACACTGAACAAAGTAGTTTTAGTACGGAGGTTTGTATCTCCTGGAATCCACATAAAAAAATGTTTAGTTACCACATAAATTCTGACTATATTATGTAGTTCATGTTTCAATACCCATGGTAATTCTCTGTGTGAGGTTTTCACTTTTCTGTGATAAAAAAAAAAAATGTGAAACTGACCAGCAGAAAGACACAACATACAGCTCAGTTACGTTTTGGGGAAGATGGTAATCAGAAGCTCAGTGAAATGTTATCTAGTAAGAAGATTAAGAAGACTTTGATCCCCATTCAGTCATGAACACACACACACACACATGCACACACACAGAAAGTGCAGTGCTGTGTCAGCGCAGAAAGAGTTTAGCAAGAAGCTTAGCCACAGCCAGATCACTAATGACCCAATAACACAGTACCCTCCTCCTGCCATACACATCTTTCTACATAGTTTCCCTTTCTTACACATTATGTCTCAGGGTAAACTGCAAATTACTACTCATCACTAGTTATTTATTATGTTGGAACTGCAATTCTTTTTTTTATTTTCTTATACAGTGCATGCAGAATCACTTTATTTATAACTAAATTATAACTATATAAATACTAGTGTGTCTAAAAAATTTTTTTTCATAATTTTATTTGAAAAAGGGAAACTTTTTGTACGTTTGGTGTTAATTTTGATCATTATGCCTTACAGCTCATGGAAGTCAGAAATTTTGCAATTAATCCCCTTGGTAATTTTTTTCAGATGTTCTATATCTTTGTATCTGATAAGTACCTATTTTTACAATTAGTTCAGCATTTGATGTATCTGGAAAAATGAGCCATGTGCAGTTTCTGCCAACCCTAAATTGTTGTAATATGATTGCAGTAATTGTCGAAAACAAAAAGATGGTTAGAGTTAAATTTACATAGCGCTTTCAGTCTTCTCCCCTGTGACATTGTGCTGTACATGGAAGCTGATTGAGTTTACATATCACTGTTGTATCGCTATGATTCAACCGCAACATTCAGCAGGCAGGCGGTGGCTCCTCCCCACTGTGAGGCCACTGATTACATTCTGATAGATTTTCAGCCCTTTGGCAATGGAATTAAAAAAGATTAACAGTTCATTATAAAGTGGGGAACATTGATTAGGGCATTGACAGATGGCGAATGACCAATGTCCAAAGGTAACAATATATATGTCAAGAGAATTGGCACTTAACTTCCTCAGTTGCTGTTTTTATTCTCCGCTTTGTAAGGATAACATTTGAGACAGCGGGTTATGAAAAAGTGACAAATTATAGTGGTCCTTTCCACCACAAATCTGTGTTTGAGAAATACACTTGAACAACAGCAGTGTGTAATCATCCTCACATATACTGGCTCTGAAAGTTTGTGCAATATGTTCTGCAACATTGCAAATATTACTATTCACAATAAATTCACAAACATGTATAACACAACCTTCAAAGGTGCAGCCAGTGCAGAGACGTAGCAGCAATATATAATAACACTGATATTATTGGAATTACTTATTTTACTGCCCCAGCAAAAAAAAAACCCTAATTTATTTACTTAATTTTATTGCCTACCAATTACAATGTAGAGAAACTGAATTAACCAACCAGAATCATGCATTTTAACATTTCTGTTTGAAAACTACTAGCTAGCTATTGCAAAAGAAGCACTTAAAAAATTAACATTTCTGTATTATTTTTATAGATAAAATGTCATAACTCAATTATTGACATGTTAGTTTAGTCATTTGTGAATCTATTGAGGTATTTTATAGCAATTATTAATATGGCAAAATCAGTTGAAAGTAGATTTTCTGCTGCTGCTACTGTTTGGCATCTTCCGAAAATAAAGGAGTGCATTACATTTAATTGTACAGATAATTTTGTTATTTTGTTTTATACAGTTCCCCATCCTGATTCCTTTCTACACCACTGGGTCAGTTCTACTGAAATATATTTTTTGTTAATTAATATTTATTTATTTATTTATTTATTTAGCTTGATTCCTGCTAAATTTCTGCAAATTTCTGTTGAAGTGTGTGTCATACCCCAGGTTCTATAAACAGGGAAAATACCCAACCAGTTAGGACAAGGAGGCATCTGAACTGACCTGTCATTCAGGAGTTCTAACATAGAGAGCATGTATGCTGTGTTCTTTTGGTGTGACTTGAAAAAGAAAGAAAAGAAAAAGTAGAAAAGAAAAGGATCTGTGTTAGTATGAATTCAAAATTTACGAAATGACTGCCTACATCTTTTAACAAGTTTATACTCTTTATTTCTCTCCTATATGCTGCACATATTATATGATTGGTCCCATCTTTACTAGATGCCATTTATAGCTAATGTACAGTACAGTGTACAGTGCTCTGTGTGTGTTACATTTATTATATAAATAGTGCAATGCTTCAGTACTGTCTATTGGATTATCTAATCATCCTGGATGGTCAATATGTATTGGCAATTCTTACCCAATCTGCTGTAAATTGAATTGATAATTAATCCCTGAATTGAGCAGCTCAGCACTGGTTGACCTGGCAGCGCGAGAGTGCACTCTGTAAATAGTTTGAGTGACGTCTGGCATGGCTGTGCTTATTAAGGTCGATGTGTGGGAAATGTTGACAGTTGGCTTTTTACTCTTGAGGTGCTAAAGACCTTTGACATACATACGGTCATTGCTTGTTCTTCTCCATCTCAAATTTCACAGTGTCCAACTGACAGAAGCATTACTGTAGTTACAGCCTGACATGCTATAAAATGCAATCTGGTTACTGACTTGGAGAAAGTACAAAGAAAGTCAGTGGCTGAAAAAAGAAAACCAGTATGTTCCAGTATGTTGGTCTGCTATGGTGAACATAATAAGTATGGAAAATGGTGGCAGTGCTGTTATTGCAAGATCTTAGAAGTCACAGTGTCAGTAAAGAGATTTTTGTTGCTAGAGTGCTTCACTGAATGTTAATGTCATATGCCATGGTTTGGAATAAGGCTTTACACGCTGCATCTTGTGCAGCCCAGTTGCTTCATCACATTAGACAGCTGTTAGTCACCTGCCTCCAAGCTCCAGATTCAGAGGGTGGGATTTTTCCACTAGGGAATTCTGGGCTGAGAGAGTCTGCAGAATTGTTTCCCACATGATCTTGCCACAGCCACATAGTAGCTATTCTTGTCCTTTAATGCCTTTCATTTTATGTGCGGCATCTAGAAGAGTTTTATATGAGCATACATACTTAGAACCTTTTCATTTTTTGAATGCTTCATACTTTTTAAATAATTGGAAATTTGGTTAAATGCATAAAAAATGTGAAGCTTTCTAAAAAAAGGTAGGTTATTTCTTGTAAAAGTAGCTAACCATAGTCCTCACAGATATAGAAAGCTGAAGACCTAATATATAAATGTATTAAAAATTATCACCT
The DNA here is from genome assembly GCA_028566375.1 of Leptodoras nelsoni. Classification (NCBI taxonomy): domain Eukaryota; kingdom Metazoa; phylum Chordata; class Actinopteri; order Siluriformes; family Doradidae; genus Leptodoras; species Leptodoras nelsoni. The sequence goes on from JAOVVG010000002.1 coordinate 17,890,370, forward strand.
CTCAAAGCTTACAGCTATCATATCTCGGCACACACCTCACGACACAAGATTATTCCTATCTTACCCCCCATTCTCCCCTCCCAGCTCCCCTAAAGCTTGCTGTTTTCTCTTTGCCATTAAATTGTGAAATCTCCTTACTGTGTTGCCGAGGCTGATCCCTCTCAAGCTGTGTAATCTCCTTGTAATGGAGTGTGAATACTGCCGGCCGATAAATCAGCACCTCATCAGCGGCCTTTATTAAATATAGACACCAACAGACAGGCCTTAGTATATTCAATTTACCCACTGACGGAGGCTTTAGCAGCCCAGATCAAGATGGATGGAGCAATCAGGTGTAGGCCCAGGCCTGATGCCCCATGCTTGAGATGCAGCATGCAGGGATGGAGATGTGAAGGGGGGCTTCCGGGACCATGCAAGGGACATCTGCTCTTCTGGGTGGGGTTACACTCAGAGAAAGGGCAAGATCTATTTTTGTTGTGTTAGCGCTGTCAAAGCAGAGTTTGTTTATGTGCATAGGGGTCATCTTTGGGTGTATGTACATATTATTCCTGTAAAAGCCTTCACAAAATCAAACACTTCTCTCTTTCATTAATCAGTCACTTAAATATATTTGCTTAACTACAATTGAGACCAGATAAAATTTGAGCTGCTGGAGGTTTTGCTCATGGAGCCAAAAGTAGCAGCTTGGAAGTGCTGGGATTTGAAATCACAACCTTCTGAGCAGTACCTTAATACCCTAACCACTCACTCATCACTTCCCTCTGGCAGCCATTCATCTTCAGGGTCATGGTGGAACCAGCACCTATCCCAGGAACAGTGGGTGTGAGGTGGTAATATACTATGAATGGGAACGATCATTTATATGTATGCAAAACTTGATTCAAACAATAATCCAAGCTGAGGATCGAACCTAGGACCCTGGCGATCTGTAAAATAAGCTTAACTTGAATTAATGTTCAATTGAATTAGATTGTTTCTTTTTTAGTGAGAACAAAACATGAATGTATTGGATTGGGTCTTTTTTTGGCCAGACCTTTTACGCAGTAGTCAATAGGACATGGCTACTCATTAACCAGTGAATCTGCTCAGCAGCAGAAATAAATGAAGTGTAATTACATGACTGATTAAGGCTCATCTCTTCCCTGTCACTGAGCTAAACAGAGATATATAATGTCCAGTGAAGGCAGTGGCTCTCTGGGGAGGACTAAGTAGCAGTGGAGTCAGGTCAGAAGGTCAGAAACAGCAGACTAAGACAAGGGGATTACTGTATTTAACATTACGAAACTTCAGATCGTTCACACTCCACTGCCCAAATGACCCATCAACCTGGCATGTGCTCATGTCTAATGGGCTTCTTATCATTTAAAGCACTGATGCTGTAGATCTCAGCTTGAAGAGGCTTTTTGTTTTAATTTGTGCTGTTCGAACAGATCTGTATGTTGAAGTGAAAAATGAAATTTGCCTTGTTTTGTTATTACAATGCTCAGTGAAAGCCAAGAGTTTTAAATATAATATCTTTCCTTAACTTTATGCAGACTGAAAATAATTTGAAGCTGTTCTTATAGTACGTTAAAATTGTCTCACGTTGAGAAGAAATATGGGTTGAAAAGAAATATGATCAATTCTAGTGTGTTTAGCTCTTCCACTGACTCAGAACAGACTCCTGTCACATTATTTATCTCAAGCACCATTAATGATATGGTCAGGCAAATTCCTAAAGAATTGTGAACAGTAAAAAGAGGATTTTTTTTGGATTTTTGTTGTTATTCATCTCTTTTTTCCTCTTGTTTACGAATCACTTTTACCCAGCCCAATGACACAGACATGCAGGGCTCCTAATGACAGAGGCTTGTTTAAGTGAAAAAGATTCAGAACATGAACAAGTTGCTCGACGCAGCAGTGACACGTAGATGAAGCCAGGAAAGCTAAGCAGACAGCAGGCTACTTTTGGAAACACAACAGAGAAGAGCCCTTGGCTGGTTATGCCTTTGATAGCTCTAGGCAAAGCGTCTGTAAGGCTTGTCTCTCTGATTAGGAGCCATGATAGAGGAGTTCTGTGTCTAAAGTGCTGGAAGTGAAGCCTTTTCTCTTTTTTATGGCTCCTTTTCTGTCAGTCTACCTCTCTGTAATTTATCTGTTTGCTTTGTTTTTCTTTCGCTTTTCTCTTTTTTCAGTGAAGCTCTTGAAATGTCTTGTGCACCCCCACCCCTTCTCGCTTGCACACTCGCTCTCTCATCAGATTGAGGGTGAAATATGAGGGGGTGCAGCTGGAGGGGGCCACTATACCTCGTAATTACATCTCTTTTTATGAGCACTGCTAATGGCCCTGAGGGATAAGGAAACAATAATAAATTAATATGAATATGAAGTTCCGCTCAACACGAATGTGCAGTACTTAATTTCAGCCCCTCTCCTGGTGGACAAAATGACAAAACGCATCCTGCTGATTGATCACAGGACGAGAGATATGTGCAAATGCCACATCATGGCTCTTATATCTTTGGGAGTGTTTACATCTGATACATGGTGTTTGAATGATGAGATTTGGATTCACCTAAGCATTTATTCTTTGTATGCCACATGGAAATGCAGAACATTGTGTTCACATTAATGGCTGTGGAAGGCTGTTATACTAAATAGTAGTTAGCAAGTCTATCACCCTGAAAAGAAATAAAGATCAGCAGTGCTGGATTCCACATAAACTCAGGAGGGCATGAGGTCAAGGAGGAAATACAATTTCATATATAAGCTTGTAAATGTGTTAGGATTAAAACTTGCTGTTTTGCTGTTATTTTATTTATAAAGGACTTCTGGGACTATAAAAGTCCCTCTTCTTTTGCAGAGCTGAGGCTTTTACCCCTTTTCAGAAACATTGACTTTGAGTCAGCAGGCATGAAATATGTCACTGAGAGCCGGCCAAGCCTGTCTTTGTTATAGCGGCTCTATCGAGCGATGAGCTTTATTGAGCTGCATAAAAACAAGCTAAAAACTGATTACTTTTTATACTAGTGTTGAAGACAGACCACACAGGGGATTTGTTCACAGACTTGATAAATTGAGTTTTCAAAAATATTTCAGCCTGAATATGAAAATGTGCTGTACAGGTAGCTTCACGTGTCTTACACAGAGATACACTGTTAGAAAAAATTCAAATTAGTAGCAACTAATACCTTTTTAAAATACGCTGTGACATAGGATTTGCCCCTGCTATTTTTTACTAAAAACCCCATTTCCAGAAAAGTTGGGACACTTTTTAAAAATGCAGTAAAAACTGAAACCTATCATTTGTTCATTTCCTTGACCCTTTATTTAACAGATAAACAGACAAAAACATTTTTTCAGTGTTTTCAATGATTAACTTAACTCTATTTGTTAAATATAAACAAATTTAGAAACTGATGCCTACAAGACACTCAAAAAAGCTGGAACAGAGGCATGTTTACCTCTGGGTCACCTCACCTTTTCTTTTAATTGTCTGGGAATTAAAGATTGTAATAGTTGACATTGTCCTGCTGAAATAGACAAGGAGTTCAGTAGAACTGTAAATTGTGAAAGAACTAAATTCTTTTCAGTCTTGCAAACATTGTATTTGAACTAACTGACGATTCACGCACAAAATTTGGCACAAAGTGGTGAACCATGACCCATCCTTGCTTGCAAAGATTAATCCTTTGGTAGATGCTCCTTTTATACTCAATCTTGATGACCTCACCAGTTACCAGTTAAACTGTTGACTGTGGAACCTTCCATAAAAAAATAACAGTGTTACTTGAATAACCTTTTTGGAATTATTTTGTCTCTGTTCCAACGTTTTCAGTGTGTTGCAGGTGTCACATTGTATTGTTTTTTATATTTACAAAACACAGTTAGGTTTGGCAGTGAAAACAGAGAAAACGCTTTCTTTGTACTTTTAACAGTTAAATAAAAGTTCAAATGATTTAACATGATTGTAACATGATTTAACAATTACAGTTTTACAGTTTTTTGCATTTTTAGAAAGTGTCCCACTTTATCTGGGTTTTTAATTTGTCACATTTAATCTTCAGATCGTCAAACTAATTTTAATATAAGACAAAGACAACACGAGTAAACACAAAATGCAGGTTTTAAATGATCGTTCCATTTATGGCATTTATGGCAGATACATTACTGTGGAGGAATTCTGGCCCACTCTTTTTCAATTATTTTTTTTAACTCTGTTTTAATTCTGCTTCATTGGAGGGTTTTCAAACATGAACTTCAATCACGAAGCACCTCAATGGGATTCATGTCAGGACTTTGTTTCAGCTACTCCAAAACCTTAATTTTGTTTGTTTTGAGGTGGACTTAATTATGTCCTTCAGATCCTTGTCCTGTCCCCGAGTGGCGCAACGACAACGCGTTCGCACTATCATCCGGACATCGCGAGTTTGAATCCGGGTGATGCTATAGCTGCCCGTAGCCGGGGGCTCAGAGAGCTAGATTGGCCGTGCTCTCAGGGAGGGAGGGGCAGCATACGTTCTCCCCCCATGTCAATCAGTGCGACACTGTCCAGTC
>JAOVVG010000002.1:17895005-17906792 GCA_028566375.1 Leptodoras nelsoni
TCGTCGCGTGACAAGGGGGGAAAAGCACTGACGGGTGGGAATTGGAGACGACTAAATTAGGGAGAAAATCGGGGAAAAATCACAAAAAAAAAAAAATCCTTGTCCTGCTGTATTACCCAGCTGGTGGACATTCTCCTTCCTTCATACTACCACCACCATGTTTAACTTAAGCTTGGTGTTCTTATGGTGGAATTCAGTGATAATTTACACCAGATTAACATGGCCCATGTCATGACCTTTGACTCATGAATATTATCCAAAAGTCATCTAGATGTTTTTTGGCAAATGTGACAAACCATTGTGTTCTTTTTGGTCAGCAGTGTTTTGCGCTTTGCAACTCTCCCATGGATGCCATTTTCCCAGCATCTTTCTTATTGTGGAATCATGTACATTGAATAGAATTGAGTAAGTGAGGTCTGAAGGTCTTTTGTGACCTCCTGGATGAGTTGTCGATGCACTCTTGGTGAAAATTTGGTAGGCTGGCCACTCCTGGAAGGTTCACCACTGTTCCAAGTTGTCTCCAGTTGTCTCCATGATTTGTTTAATTCTGACCAGTCAGATTCAAAATAAAGGCCAATATTGATTTGCTGTCTTGCAAACTGAAATAATCAGATACCAAATTAATTTTGCTTTGCTTTGTGTGAGATGAACAATTTTCATTGTGTGACTCCATTAGCAAATCTACATTTTTGTGTGAATCTACCATTTGTGTGAACTGAAAGCAGTTAAAAGAAGTTAAATATATAAAAGAAGTTAAATATATGAAATGATAAAAAATATTTTCAAGCAACTTGATTTTGATCCACATAAATGCATAATTAAATGGCATTAGTTGTGTTTTGAACGGAGAAAACCTTAGGGATTAACCATCATTTTCAACCAAGCAGTCTGTCAGTTGTGTTATTGTTGTATTGTTTTTTTGTTTGTTGTGTTTTGTTTTATTTCCATTGAGCCCTCTCTGATAGGTAAACAGTGCTGTCATGTGGTAAAACATAAAACCTTCAAGAATTAGTTTCTAATGTTCCACATTTAACTTTTTTCTAATAATGGCTTGCTTTCTAGTACATGACCAAAAACCTACAAGCATTGCATACTTTTGTTTATATCTGTCAGATTGCTTTCAGAGCCATGTGACGTATTTTTCTTTACATTTTTCCTTTTCTTCCTTTTTCTGAGGACAATGCTGCGGCAATGAGCATCAGATTGGCGTCTAGTCTATAAGCCTAATGCCCATTGACGCTAAGCACTCTATTTGCTAAAGTACCAAAGATATAGGCGCAGAAGCCAGCCCCCCCAGATTGATCAATTTTGTGTCATGTTTTGTCAAAGCACCCAGGGGCAGTTGGTTGGAAATTAAGATGTAAATATTGACATTTCATTAGTACAGGAATCACTAGCTACTTGCGCACTTCAGCAAGACTGCAGAAGTGCCAAGGCCTGAGCACAGTTTGACCTGGAGAGTCAGAAAGTCACTTCATTACTTGATTAAATTGAGTGGAAAAAGGCGAGAGGAAAAACACAAGATCCCATTTGGAGTGATAATTCAGTACAGTGGAAAGGAAAGAGAGCAGGAGAGAGAGATGGGGAGATATATATAGAGAGAGACAGAGAGAGACTGAGTGGGCAGCACGCATCGTTACGCATTTCACCATCTCACAACAAACCGTAACAGACGATTAAACGCCAGGCCTTTCAGTGTGTGTAATTGCTGGCAGCCGAGTCTGATGGGTGTGTAGAGCTGGAGGATGTGTGGTGTTCGGGGGATGTTTTGTGTTTTTGTGCATGTCGAACATTGCACACCCTTGCTTATCCTGTCAGGTCCAAGGAGAGAAGCATGGCTCGTTGATAAGCTGTCATTGTGATTGTAATGCGAAGTTCATGCACGAGTGGTGTAACACACAGTGGTGAAAAGTAGATAAATAAATTTACTCAACTACTGTAGTTAAGTACACTTTTGATGTACTTGTACTTGTACATTTTGTATTATTTTATACATTGCAGTTTCTACACCACTACATTTATTTCATAGCTTTCGTTACTCATTACTTTTAAAACAAAACACATAGTTAAAGATGAACTCTGTTAAACCAGTAGTTTTTAACTGTTTTGACGTCTTGCAGAAAGCAGTGTGTAGTCAGGTCACATTTCAGATGTCTGTTCCACCAAATAGTGATTTTTCTCTCTAAATTCTCACATGGTTTCATGATCCATTATTTCACCAGAAGTGAAAAATTAGAGAAAAAATCCAAAAACTGAAAACAGATTTGTGTATCAGAACTTTGCATTTTCATCTTTCCTCTCCCATGAATCATCTCTAAACCCCTCCATATTATCTGGTGTCCCTGTATATAAAACTGTGTTCTATAAAGTAGTTCAAACTAGTTCCACCTCCAGCAGCTACAGCAGTGACATGCTGCTTACACACTGATGCTTCCGTATTAATAATCGAATGATATTCATATATAATAATATGCCAGTCAGATGCACCAAACCAGTAATTTTACTTTAATATTTTAACTGTGTTTTGTGACTAATACTTATGAACTTGTTCTTAATCAGGCTTTTTCATGCAAGACTTTTACTTGGAATATTTTTACATTGCTGTATTGGTAATTTTACTGAAAGATCCAGGTAAAGGATTTCTTCCTTGTAAAGCAATACGCTGTCCGTATCTATCAAGTTCTCCAAATATCTGGATTTGGAGTTAAACCCAACGTGATTTTTTGGTTTGGTTGCTTGTTTTGTTGTTTTTTTATATGAACTCAATCAGTGTCAAATTACATTATTTTTGTTTTTACATGTCTGTGATAGAACCAATTTAGTTGCACAGATCTGTGAACCTTTCTGCCAGTAGTGTGTTACGTATTATTATGTGTTTCTGTTCAGTTTAAATGTATTTGCATTCATTTATATTCCCATGTGCATATACACTGCAGTAAAAAGATGTTTATTATTACACCAGACTAGACAATAAGTGATGCTTAGCAACTGGTCAGATGTATTAAGTGTTTAATCGTTAGTCTTCAGTTAGTTGGGCGGATTAATGCGTAAGTTTGTTGTCAGGCTTCCTCTCTGTCTTTTCTCTTTTCTCTTTGCCACCTCCACTCTGGCCCTATTGATTCCCTTTCACATTGTGAGGGTCCCTGCAGCGCTGATCGCAATCTGTTAATTAATGTATCCTCCAGCACGCGCAGCCAGTGTTCGTCCCTCTGATAAGGGAAATTAAACACTCAGGTACCCCGTTTTTCCCTTTTGCCTCTTCTTCTCTCCTCCATTCTGTCTCTCAGTCACCCTGCCACCACTCCAAAGTGTCACACGGCGAGCAGATAAACATCACCCTCTTCAACTCTTCCTCAATCAAATCATTTATATGAAAGAGGGAAAACATTGGAGGGAGGTATGCTGGGTGACCCAGTCAATACTGTAATCTATCACCTTGCTAATCACATGGGGGCAGACAGGACTGCAATGGTAAAACTTGTAAAAGCAATCATTTTAATCATCAGATGCTGCAACCAGCGCTAATATACTGTCAAGATGGAGATGCCTGGCAGGCACTGAGTGAGGGGGGAAAAAAGAAGGGAGGGGGTTTTGATGCTGGCAGAGGGCTGTGAAGAGTTTATCGACAGGTGAGGGCAGAGGAAAAAGGGATGAGATGGTTATCAGTGCATCCCCATGACACACTGTGTCTTTAGCCACTTTGAAATCAGTTAGCTTGCCAGGGCTTAGTTATTTGCCTCACTCAGGCAGCTTTTTTTTTTGTAACGCTTTCTTGTCACTGTTGACCCTATGGCCCTTCTACATTTTCTGGAACTGTTAATATTTGATGATACCAATGAATATATCTTAGAAGTGTCAAAGTTACAGGCAGATCACCTTGCTAGTCTACACATCAGTTAAAAAGTTGAATGTTGTTTTACACATTAGTTAAAAAGTTTGTCTATTTTTATTAATAATCTTGAAAAAAAAATTGTTTAGAGAAGGGGAAATGAGAGGATGTGAAAAAAAGCATTTAAAGCATTAAATATCAGTTCACGCAATGCATTTTGTTATTTATGTTGTTAGCATGGGGCTGCCTCATCCACCGATATATATGCTTGGGGTTTTTGTGATACAGTTGTGTTTCTTTTTCTCTGTGCTGACTAAGCTATCTTGTTAGTAATGTTGGCAATTCTGGAGCCAGCATGACAGAATGAACACTATCTCTCTTCTGGGCCTCAGGTTTTTCCAGCTTGTCTCTGGGAGATCAGATGAGTCTACTGCAGAGTGCTTGGATGGAGATTCTGATCCTGAGCATCGTCTTCCGCTCGCTGCCCTACGAGGACGAGCTGGTTTACGCTGAGGACTACGTGATGGATGAAGAGCACTCCCGGCTTACGGGCCTGCTGGACCTCTTTGTCTCCATCCTGCAGCTTGTCCGCAAGTACAAGAAGCTGAAGGTGGAGAAGGAGGAGTTTGTCACACTCAAGGCCATTGCTCTAGCCAACTCAGGTATAGCCAAAGCCACGCTAATTACATAGCATACTATTGTATTATATAAGAAAGCTTTAATATTAGAGAGAAATCCAGAATATATGGGTATATGTTACAGAATGATTCAGTCAATATATAATGACTATAACAGTAATACCTCTATGAACACATGAATTTTGTTAATTTTCATGTTTCCCTGTGAGAAAATATTGGTTAAATCATTGTTTAAACTCTACACCTGCTTTGAGAGAGCCACCAAATTAAAAAAAATAACCCAACAATAGACTCTGTCCAGAATGTTCTCTAATCTGCTCCATCTTGATGTGGCCCTCTAAATTGATACAGCTGAGATAAACATGAAGGACACATAGAAAGAGAAAGCGGGGGAAGGAGGGAGGGAGAGCCGAGCTTTTAATTGAACGCCTTCCGTGTTGTGGCATTCCTCCATTCGTTCACTCTCTATCTCCCTCACAGTAGCCACAGGGCCCTGCAGCCACAGGAGATAAATTTAGCATTTCATTAGGAGCACAGGGGCTGTCAATAAAATGTGTTAAGTCGAATGGAATGAGTATCAGGGAGTGATGGGCCTCGTTTGTTCCGGGGGAGAAGACGAAGCGCCCGTATCGACAGCATGCTTTTCAGAAGGCACGGTCTGTCCCTCTCTGATCAATGTCTGGACAGAGCCCGTGAGCAAGCACTCTCTAACCCTCTACCCACCACCCACCCCCTCTCTCTGCCTCTCTTTTTGTTTGCCAGAAAAATGAAAAATGCTGAGGGTGGGCTTTGCTTTACTTTCGGATGACAGACCTTTTGCGGAGAGGTGGGGCCAAGAGGATTAGGGTGGGGGGAAGAGCAGAGCGTGCCGAGAGCTTGAACAAGGGCTCTGTGCAAAGTCTCTCATGGGAGTGCCTCTGTCTGACAGCTGTGAAAATTCATAGCGATTGATTTTGTAATTAGCAGTTTATCAATCGGATCGACGCGGCCTCTCTGATGGATTGCAAGGAAATTGTTTCTTCAAAGTTGTTTTTTTAATGCTCCCCATACACACTCTATCTCTTGGGCACAAATATACGAATGTTTCATCCTTTATTTCTGCCTGTCCTGCTCCGACACACATACATACACACACACACACACACACACACACCCACACACATATATATATACAATGCACATGTGGAATTGCATGTGAGAATAAACCCTAAGACCCTGAGACATGTTTATATCAAGGCAAATTGCATAAGCTCAGCATTATATGAGATGTTGTGTCTAGTTCTCACATGTGAAACCATTTAATGCCATTGCATGTCACTAGCATATACACAAGTAGCTAGAGTACAAAATCATTTTCTCAGAACAATTATTTTTTATTTGCGTAATGCATAGACTTTCACACAGTTTTTGTCTCCCACTGACTGTCATCACCTCATTCTCTTGTTTCAAAAACAGTCTGTCGTTCACCACTAAATGTCTCAAATGGTCAGAGTAAGAAATATCTCACGGTCTTGGGAATGCAGCTGTTCCACTCAATGAATTTTAGAATTTTGAAGTCTGTTTTCCTTTTTATTGTCCCACATGGTGAAATATTCACCAAGGTGAGATCAGCCAGGCAGCCAGTCACATGCCTCTTCTAGGTGTCAGACACCCCTTAACAACTGTTGTCTCAGTGTCCCTCTGTGTCTCTGTCTACAAGAGTGTGTGGGTGTGTTGTAGGTGATACACAGAGGGCTGTAGCTCTGTGATCCTGCCTGCACGTATTTAGTTATATAAAATGATTCATCAAAAAATCTTAATTGGTTGATTTTATATTTAATAATGATCCTTGTGAAACATAGGTCAAGTCTAATATATATTTTCATATAGACTCTTTATTCTATATGTTAATTGAAACTCTTTATTCTATATGTTAATTGCAACCAGTTAATTTTTCTTAATATAATATATGTTTGTATAGAACACTGCAAGAAATATAAATGAAAAGTAATCATAGTGTAAATTATGATTTTCTTTATGAGCAGAGTGTCTGATTATTCAGAACAGCAGAGGCAATGTGTTATTATTATTGATGTAATTATTATTATTATTATTATTATTATTGGACTTAAGCTTGGTGTAGAAAATAATGTGACTGTAATCATGTGACATAAAAATACTGTAGATGATTTAATAAGTAGAATTTTGAGATTTTTTTTTACATTTTATGATGAATAAAATGTTCTATTTTCTTTTATCCATTACATTTCTTGTTTGTGATGTTGAGATTCCTTACTGTTTGTAGGGAACGTAGTGTTAATGAACATGTGCTGTGTGTTTTCTGCCGTTAGACTCCATGCACATAGAAGACGTGGAGGCAGTTCAGAAGCTGCAGGACGCTCTCCATGAAGCGCTGCAGGACTATGAGAACAGCCAGCACACAGAGGACCCGCGGCGGGCAGGCAAGCTGCTCATGACCCTGCCCCTGCTGCGGCAGACCGCCACTAAGGCTGTACAACACTTCTACAGCATCAAAGTGCAGGGCAAAGTGCCCATGCACAAACTTTTCCTGGAAATGCTGGAGGCCAAGGTGTGAACAGGCCGAGCTACCACAGCTAAGACGTTAAGAGACGCTAACTGAGGAGAGGCAAGAGGAGAGACATACTGTTGACTGGCAAGCAAGTTACAGACTCACCTCTCTCCCTCTCTGTGTTTTCAAATCTCTGTCTCCCTCTATCTCTCTCATGGACATGAGCTGTTTTTAAAGAACAACCTTAAAAAATAAGCAAAATGAAAAAAACTCAGTATAAATATAAATGATGAAGAGTTTAAAAATATATAACAAATCCTATGTACTTGTACAGTAATGATTTTTGTTATTTATGGTCTGTGGTTATGTACGAAGAGAGAAATCTCTCTAAGTCGGATTGTTCTCAGTGAGGTGGTCAGGCATTTTTTTTTATTTTTCAGTTTTTGAAAATCTAACTCTATACACGTCATGAATAAATCAGAACCAGTAGGTAACATGTGAAGCATCATGTCAAACACATGTGATCGTTCAGCCCCAAGGACTCGTCCAGGACTTGTAAATATTCATCACAGGGCGATTAAATAATGACTGGAAAACGTCGGGGAAAATGGCAGCCATGTTATCTTGCTCTGCTCAAAGGGATGAGAAGACGCATAAATAAAAAAATGTGAGCTTTTTTCACTTTAAATGTTCTTGAATATACCTCTTCAGAACAGTGAACCTGCAGCAAGGATTTTATCATACCATGTACAGAAAGTGACATAACTGGTAAACATGTTTAAACAAACTAGTTGAGCCAGGTAGTCAGTAGTCTTACTGTGTAGTAATTCAGCAATAAAGGGAGCTGATGGTACAGATCTAATCAAACTGCTTCACAATGCTGCTGCCATTAGAACACATTTCATATTACATTTCATACATTATGTGTACAAGTGAGTGCATTTCAGCAATAAATCGCACCACTTGCCTGTTGCACTATGCCCATTTGCTGATGGTCATTAGCATTGTTGATGTTTCCTCCAGCCCAGATTTGGTCAGCGGTGTAAGCTGGTGCTAACTGTTAGCTGGCAGGTTGACAAACAGACCTGACCAGGCAGAGTGAAAGATGAGTGAAGGATTGGTAGGGGGGTGGGCTGTGGAGAGGGGACTTAGGTTCAGCAGAGGAGGTATTAAACAATTTATGCCAGGTGGCATGAGTCCAGGAGATTCCATGTTCAAACAATCAGAGCCCCATACGTCAAAGGAGCTATTCTGGGTGCGTTAAGCCACGGGTAAAGCCGTCCCACACAGAGGAAGAAAGGTGTCCAGCATCTGCTCAGCCCGTTTTAGAAGTGACCAGGACTTTTTATAGTCACGGCACTTTTATAGCCATGTATCCAAATGAAGGTGAACAGCAGGTGCAGGTTTTTCACACCAGCGATATTTTTAGGCCTGCAAAGGTGGCAGAAGCCTGAAGAATAGTGTGTGCACACATTGAGGGTGCCTGACCCCATGTTGACACAACAGCACTGATGCATTGATTACTAAAAAGGGCTTTGGAGCATAAACAGCTAATTACCCTCTTAAACCTCCCCCTCCGAAGGTTTCCAACTATGCGAGTGCCCATGTACGATGACTAGAAACCCCCGGCATCACTCTGCTCCTGTCTGAGAGCAACATCGGAGCAACTGTGTGAATTGTGCTTGAAAGAAACCTGCCATGTTATTTTGTTTGACCTTTGTGGTGCATGATTGGAAATGTAGTTCAGTACTGTAGATTTCTGTCACACCCTTTTTCCTCCATTTGAGAGAGTCTAGAAGGAAAGTGATGGCTTATACTACTGATGTCATTTTATGTGATGTTGTAAATTGTGGCTCTGTCACAATTTGATACTGTGATCAAAGGAATTGACATAGTGAAGGGTGATGATGGCCAGCTAACTCAATATATCATTGGCCAAGGAGAATTCTGCTGTACATACATTGGCTACTTAATGGAGAAACTGTTTAAACTTGAAGTGGCCGCTGTCCTGTGTATGGAAGAGGCTCAGCCAAGCAAATAAGGACAATGAAATATAGGGCATTTTTCATTTTATTGTGCAAACAATGTGGTTGAAAACAAGGACCAATTCTGACTACACTCATGCTGTTGCTATTCCTAAAGTATTCAGTGCTGTAGTTTTTTTTTCCATGCTGCAGTTCATAAATTGTGCATTTGTGATTCTAGCATGCAGTTTGACTTTTCTCTGTATTTAAAGCTTCCAGTTTTGGCAAGACAGCAATTCCTATTTGTGGTCTCTCTGTATGTACCCTACTTACTTGAATTACATGTACCATCCAGTTAACCACCTCACCATTCACGTCTATTTGAATAATCATGTTATCAGCATATGCATTTTGAGAACCCAGTGTGAGCTTCATATACACTGTAAATTCACTGTAACCCTCAGTTATACCTTCACTTTAGACAGTTATTTGTATATGAAGTATTCTAATGAAAAAACAAACAAACCTACAAAAAATGTTCCCTGTCCTCTAAGCCCTTTAAGCATGCTCCAGTCAGAATTGGTCCACTGTGTTCAAAAATGTCAAAAATGAAAAGGGATTTTATTTTCTCCTAAAATATATTTATTGTGTGTATTATATCACTTTGGTCACACTGTACAATAATATCTCTAATTGTTCATTTAAGAATTCATGTGTCACATTTTTTTTGTTTTGATGTCAAAAAATGAGAAAAAGGAACAAAGAAAAGATATACTCCCAAAGTACTGTGGCTGTTTCTCTCGTGTTGTTCTGAGCACACACCAGACACTGTACTGAGCAAAAGCTCAGTGATATGGAAAGGCCTAGGACTGGCTCTCCAGGGAAAGCGGAATATGTCAGCTCAGTTATTATTGTCTAAAGCAGCTCACTCCAGCCTGGCTATAGATTCTGGTCCAGAGCGTTTCCACAGACTCTGAGTAAGTAGGCCTGCATTACTGTAGCTCTCTGTACTACAGGAAATGAGAAACTGTACATTTTGTATACCACTTAAAACCAGCATCTCCAGACACCATTGCAGTTTAGGAGGAAATAATTGTTCATACATTTTTTACAGCCATTATTACTTACTTATATTTGAATATATTTATCACTGTGAGTACAATGAATCAATTCCTCATTCAGGTTTTAGCATAATTCCACACACATAAGGCTTATACAGTAATTAAAATCTCTTTCAAGAAATTCTAGAGGAAAAATATTCAAAATAATATAAAGAAAAACTCAGCAAGACATTCCTGGTATTAGTTAATTCCTTAGACTATAACTGTATTTTCTTTCCTTCAATATAAAGATGTATCACTTAATGGCATGCTTATAAGACATTTATCTTTCTAATATCTTTAACCACTTTAATGTTGATATTCTTTTCATCAAATTCTATCAGCATGCTTCACAAAAACAAATACAATACACTTTTATTTGTATAGCGCTTTTAATAATGAACATTGTCACAAAGCTTTACAGATGGAGATGTTCGTCCATATTAAGCCTAGGAGACAGTGGCATGGGAAAAGCTCCCTAAGATGGTGGAAATATTAATATTAAGAAGAACAAATATTAAGAGGGTTTTTTTTTCACTTTTGGGTAACACTGGATAATGGTATTTTAAATCATGACTCTTCTACAACTGTGTTTATGATTACAGCAACAGTTCTCATAATAAACAGCCATGTACTTATCCATTGGGTTATTTTCCGGATTTGGATATGTACTGTAGAATCACAACTAATAATCAAACATATGGTTTGAAAAACAAGCAAAAAAACAAACAGGACAATATTTCACAATAATATACTGTTTGTGTGTGTGTGTGTGTGTGTATGTGTGTGTGTGTGTGTGTGTATGTGAGCCATTCACAGTGTTAGGGCTTCCCTCGGTTCCACTGGTAGATTACCATTCATCAGGATGCAGTCCCCATCAGTACGTGTTCAAGGCCTTTATACTTCCTAACTGAGCTCCATTATGCTCAGTGTTGATGATGGCTAGAGAAAGAATTGCATGTCAGTGTGAGTGATTGGGTTTGAACTGAGCTGCAGTATACACTTTGCATAAAGCAATGGCTCAAATTACACTTAGGATTGAAAACGGAGCGTGCGAACGTCCCTCGAGAGCTTGTGGCACAGAAATAATATATAAGCCCTAACTCCCTCATCACTCTCTTGCTTTTCTCCTCCTTGTCTCTGCATCCCTGCCACATTTCTATTCTTTTTAAAGTTTCTATCCATTCTTAGCTCTATTTTTTTTTTCGCAAAGTGACATATGTATTTGTTTATTGGTTGAAGAATGTCCTTTTTCTAGTCTGCTGAAACGAATAAGGGTATTCACCAGGAGAATCTTGCTTCTTCAGACACAGCGGTGTAAAATGGTGCTTTTACACCACCGCACATGAACACTGTAGACATAATTCAGTACTAAAAAGAACAGGTCTGTGTGTAGTCAAGACTGTGGGAAGACTTCTTTCTGTTAAACACTGAGATAGAGCTGTAAGTTCCGAACAGTGCAGCAGCTGGTGCTAAAGTTGACTACAATTAGTTGTTAAATATAAATATCTGACATAGTTACATACGTACAGTAGACATATACAGGGGTTGGACAATTAAACTGAAACACCTGTCATTTTAGTGTGGTAGGTTTCATGGCTAAATTGGACCAGCCTGGTGGCCAATCTTTATTAATTGCACATTGCAGCAGTAAGAGCAGAGTGTGAAGTTTCAATTAGCAGGGTAAGAGCACAGTTTTGCTGAAAATATTGCAATGCACACAACATTATGGGTGACATACCAGAGT
>JAOVVG010000002.1:17936989-17949396 GCA_028566375.1 Leptodoras nelsoni
GGCCCTACACCATACTAATAAATTATTGTGGTCTAAAATGAAAGGTGTTTCAGTTTCATTGTCTAACCCCTGTAGATCTACTCAGAAAGGTCCACTGCAATTCAGTACTTGTTGTAGGAAATGAAACATACCACCCCTTACAGAAGTCACATGTGGTTCTTAGACGCTTTATGGTACATGTTATTTCTTAACACATACTGGATGTTTTTACCTGTAGGGCATTTTGGTTCATTTTCAGATCTGGATTTTCTCCCATGATGAATTCCTTTTCACATGATCCCATATTGTTTGCGTGATGTCATGTTTTCTTGAGTTCAAATGTGCAGTTTTAGGGCACGTGATCACATATTACGCATATAATGTGAGAAATGTGTGATCATGTGAAACTGTGACCTGATATTGACTAAGTTGTATGAACAGTACAACTTCATAAGAAGGAGACCAAAATCTAACAATGTTGTATTCATTTGTTACCATTTTGTACAAATTTTAATTCACATCAGGTTTGCAATTTCAGTTTACAGTTGTACTGGTGCCAATTGTGCCTGCACTGCTCTGAGTATTTTATTTATAGGCTGACCCAAATTAACTTAATAATAATAATATAAATAATAATAATAATAATAATAATTATTATTATTATTATTAGTAGTAGTAGTAGTAGTAGTAGTAGTAGTAGGATTTGTATTATTATTATTAGTATAATAATAATAATAATAATAACAACAATAATTATTATTTTATTCTATTTTATTTTATATATAGTGCCTTCCTCATTGTCCTTAAATGCAATAAATTAGGCTATAAATACAATTAACATTTAGATTTTATCTTATTCATTTACAGTTATGTATCTTTTACCTTGTAAGTAGCTCTAGTAGTGGTTGCATTATAATGAATTATTCTAAAGCCCAGGTGTTCAATACATGCAATTTACTTCTTTTTTTTTTTTAAGTACTTTTTGTTTTTCTCATACTGATCCCCCAAAATCCATTGCCACTAAAATCGCTCCTTACACTGAAATCTGGGAAAGAAAGAAAAAAAATTGCTCTGCCATAATCATGATATTCCTCCTGGAACATGACGTTATTCCTCACAGGGATATACAGCTGGCATCATAATTATGGAACGTTTATGTTTATTAATTTTTTCCGTCTCAATCCGCTCCACCTCTTTCTCATACTCCCTCTCTCTCACACACACACACTTTCTCTCTCTCTCTCTCTCTCTCTCTCTCTCTCTCTCCATCCCCATCCTGCCTTGAGTGCCTCAAGTTTACCAACTTTGTTTTCCTCTCTCTAATTGTTGTCTAAATGTAATGAGTGGGTTTGTTTGTGACATGAATGTGGGTGGTAATCAGGAGAGCTGTTAACAGCTGTTGAGGCTGTGGCACAGTGAAGCATTAGGAGGCTGCTGCTCTCTCCTGAGTGCCGCACTGTCGAACGCTGCTAATGAAAAGAATGTAGTCACAGATCTCATTTTTCAGGCAATTCTTGTGTAAACTGGAGATTTTCCAGTCTCTGCACTGTGGAAGTGAGGGGGGAGTCCCATTAATCAGGCGGGCCAACTGCTTAGGGTGTGATGGAGCATCGGTGCAGCATCTCCAAGTAAACACACACACACACGCACACACACACAGACACAAACACATGTCTCTCAGGTACATTCAAATACAATGCAGGCCACCATCATGACCACAGGTCACAGAATTTGAGTAGAGGAGGACATTTAGATCACTGTGATTATAATGTATTTTAATGGAGACTTAAATAATCTGAAATTAAAATGGACCTGGGATTCAGAAAGGCAGAAATTAAGAAAGTAACTTAAGAAACAGCTTACCCCTAAATCCTACCTCATTCTTCATCATCATTTCCTCTTCCAGATTCCCCTCCCCATTCAACACACACACACACACTCACACACTCACACACACAAAACACCCCCAGGCATGCTAGTCAGCCAGTGAAGCTGTACGAGCCACTGAAATGGGTCATTTTTTAATTAAATACAATATTAATTACTGCGAGCATCATTAACGATATGTGAGATTTGACTAATTAGTGTAATAGTTTTGGAGTCACGCTCATTAAATATGAAAATTACGGTGGTCGGAAGAATCAGTTCCATGATCAATCTTGTATGGACAGAGGGGAAATGATTTAGAGAATAGCTTTTATTGTACAATTATCTCCATTACAAACCTGCCAGACATGAAGAAAGAGAGCGAGCCAGGCTTTGGGGAGGAGTTCATGAGCTGCTGAAGGGAAACAGCTCTGGAGCCATTTCTTCGCTCTGCCGTCTTCTGCCTTTCAGTCACAATCGTGTGCGTTTAACCAGACGAGACAGTCGCCACGGCAGCTGAGCTTCTCCGGAGCGGAGCGTGTGTGCTGGGTGATGGAGGCAGTCCAGACAGTTGTTCGAAGGCAGACTTGTTGATTGGTTGAAATGACATGGTAGGCAGTGTGTGTGGCTCCATCAGGGCCTTTTGCTTCCATGTGTAATATGACAGCACACTCTTCTGATCGGCCAAGGAACAGGTGGCTTTGAAAGAGAGCGACGAGGCCGGTGGATACTTGACCTGGCTGCTCCTGGCAAGAAGAGTTCTGAAATTACATATTGTGTGTTATATTTATCTAGCATGTTTTTAAAGGTTACACGGACGTGAGAGAAGGATCTGTAGCATACACTGCTCTGTTGTTGAGTTCTTCATCCTGATTGGTCAGATAGTGTTCTTCAGATTCAGATCTGCAGCAGTGCAGACGGTAGCTCCAGCTGCAAGGCAAATCAGTGTTGCAGATTTGTATTGATTGATGAGAATGTTCTAATATTTTCTTGCACAGGGACTTACATGGTGTTGTATGAGGAACATTTCACACAAATGGATTTAAAGTTCATCCATGTATAATTGGTGATATGGTTTCAGTGATTTGATGTTTATTTAGAACCTTTTGGAAGGAGCCGCCAGTTTGTAACAGTCAGAGGTGAGGCTCGAACTTTGCATTTTTTAAGACATAATTGTTTTTCTTTGGACAGCAACAATATCTTCCTATAACAGCACACTGAGTCTTGCTTTAGACTCAGACTCAAACTCAGACTCTCTTTATTTGTCATTCATTGTACATTGTACACTGGTGTACGCAGAATGAAATTCATTGCATTTGGCTCACACGGAATGTACAGGAAAATTTCTGATAGTTAGTATCCCAGAAATTATACATAGAAATATCGAAATTGAGTTAAGTTTAAATTTGCGGAATGTTATAGGAGGCATCACAGGATTGAGCAGATAAGTGAAAAGTGAAAATAAAAAAATATATAAATATATAGATATGGTATGGTATGGATACCTAGATGTACATCTACATACAACCATATATAATAGTAATTTTCCTTAGTTTTTCAAGTTGTGTTTTTTGCATCAGTGCACACTAAAGCACCTCAAATTTCGCTTAAAATTTTGGTCCATGATGAACCTCAAGGCTATAAGAACATGAACACACACACACACTCTCTCACTCATGCTGTTGTAAACAAGCAGGTCAGGCCCATGGCCAGCTTTATGGTGTTGTATTTGTGGGATGTTTAGACTGCATAAAGTTGGACTGGGGTGGTTAGGGGGGGTGTATTTGGCCAAAATAACTACTGTGAGTGTCCAAGCTGTGAAAATACAGAATGTTTACCGTGCACGCCACCCTCTCCAGGTGTGCTATCATATTTGGACCAGAAGCCATTGTGTCTGTGTGGGAGGTAGCTGTATATTGATGCAGTATTGTTTGTGCATGTTTTACAATTGCATCTGGATGGGAACTGTAACATACCGAGCAAATGACTCCCTGCTCAAACAATTCATTAATCTAACTCGAAAAGGTCTGTCGCGTTCACGAAGGGTAATAATCACTTTATTAAAACCTTATGGCAGCATCATAACTGTACACTAAAAACTATGCCTTAAAGAGCATTACAAATTTTTTACAACAATTGCAGTTGTATTTGTATAGCGCTTTTAACAGTAGATATTCTAGATATACAAAACAGGTTTACAGAAAGCCTGATGTTAATTTTAGATCCCTAACGAGCTAGCCAGAGGTAACGGAGGCAAACTAGATTCCAAAGATTCCCTTTTCAATTTCATGCTCTTCAGACACCAGATAGAGAATTGATCAAATTATAATGATATAAATCGTTATTCTTCTACAGCTCTATACTATAGAGTCAGACAGACAGTGGATTTTGTTATTATTTTGCAGACCATTAGTTATGACTAATTATTTGCTTTACATTTTGTCCACCTGAACGTTTCAGAAGCGAACCAGCGAACCTTCTCTGCCTCTTTTTATTGTTTTGTTATGTTTATTGCTTTTCCCATAACGTCAGCCGGAGTGGCACTCGGTGCATTTTTTTTGTGACCTTGTATCCTTCAGCCACCTTTTGTGTACCTCCGCTTTTCCCACATAAACAACTCCCTCTCTCACTTTAAATATATGCAATAATGCTATCTCTCCGCTCTTGAATACTAGCTCTCCGGATTATTGTAATGCTCTCCACCGGACCGCACGCCAGATAGCCAACACTTTATCACATTTTACTTTTTTATTTTATAGACCCTCTGTCTTTTTAAAATGATTGCACCTGTTTTTGATCTGATTAATTTTGTGTGAGCGCAAACAATTACTTTTCATCTTTATCAGTTAAAGGGATCACCCTCCTTTTATGGGTATCATTTATAACAAGTGGACAGCTACCTGTTTATTAGAATTTCAAGCAGCATATCAGCGCACCGATCTCCCACGGTCCATATTTACATTTCAACTTCGGCTAAACAAGCATGACAAACACACATAGCGCGGGGCCGGCAGGGCGCCAGGCCTCATTTTCATACTGCCCCCCTTTACACATACACACACACACATAAACACACACACACACACACCATCTCCTGTAGACAGCAGGGTCTTTATGCCAACACTGGGACCTGACAGAGGGATGAGGATGGGAGGTATGCTAGGGTGGAGCCTTGAGTACTTTCTGCTCAGAATACGTCAGTGTTGTAGATTGCAAGAGGATGTCTATCATTCATTGTGTGTGTGTGTGTGTGTGTGTGCGTGTGTGTGTGTGTGTGTGCGTGTGTGTGTGTGTGTGTGTGTGTGTGTGTATGTGTGTGTGTCTTTACTGAGCGCAATAGAGAGAGAGAGAAAGAGACAGGGATCATGGCCTATAAAATCCAGCCATGGCACGAAGGTCCAGTGTAAGAATACAAGCACATTTGCATGTGCCATGGCCAGGGCCACTTTTGACAACTCAACAGCTGTTAATTATGAATTGGCCTGTGGAGAAGTAGACAGTGCTGTGAATATGCAAAACAGAGAAGTGCAGCCAGGGCCCATCCAACACGCGTGTCAAACTCCCACCCTCCCTGCACATAGTGCCCGTTGCGACACGGGCTGCCGGAAGTGTCAATCATCCGACCGTGGCCTAACACCTGAGTAGGATTGCGTGCAGCTGTAGTTTAACAAGGTAGTGTTTGTCCACATCAAGGTATTAGTCTATACATTTCCTTTATACTCTGAAAGTCTGCCAGGAGTCATTTTATTAAAGAGAGTCATCTTCTTGACAATACATTTCTATTAATATTATATTTCCCTTAGTGTAATGCATTAATGCATTAAGCTTCCTAGCTGTGTGATAAAGTTCTTACACTGTGGGTCAGCAGCAGTGTTTTTCCTGTCTGTGTGTCTTGGCAGTGTAGTCACAGCTTCCCAGGTCTCCCTAGAATCTGGAAAACCAAAAGAAAATCTACTTCACCTGATTGGTGCAGATTCCAGCCAATCAGACTCCTGTGTCATTAATCTATGCAGTTTCTAAAGCCCATCTTAGAAAGAAAGCACTTAGAGGCCAATATTTTTCCTTTACAGCTTGGGCATGCTTTGCCAAACTCTCAGACCAGGGGTTGAGGAGGCTCTGTGCCTTTAATGTGAAGAGTATCTTCAGGAATTTTAATTAATTTCCCTCTTACACCAGCTGAATCTGCTTTAATTTTCCCCCCAAGGACTTTTATAAATTTCATCATTAATAAAATCAGACATTCAATTAGTCCAGAAATCTAGATTGCCGACTGTTTCATAACAGTCTTGCTATGGTTTCCCTCCCTTTTGTGCTATAAGGTAAGGAGAGTGAAGCGATGGTGTTGGGGAAAAAGGTGGGGGTTGGAAGGGGGGGTGGTGAGAAAGTTAAAACTAATTTCATTAATCTAATTGTCATCACTTCAAACCATCTCTTAATTAGTACAAATTAATATGATTAATCACAATAATGACAAAAACTCATTCAATTACAGCTTTTGAATGGAGAGGGGATGTGTTGAGCTGATATGGGGGGCATAAAAAATGGGGGTGGTGGGTAAGCTCAGCTGAGCCAGCCGGGATTCGTCCTGATTATTCAAATAACTGACAGGTTATCAATCACCCTCTACTTGTAATAAAAAGAGCAGAAAGTTTAACGGGAGGCAGGGCTTCTATGTCACTTGCCTTTTTTTAATTGTCTTTCTCTCACATAGGCACAAAGGGTACATTTGCAGTATAAAATATCTTCAGTTTTCAGGAAAGTCATGCATATCTAGTATCCAAAGGGTATTCGGGGGAGTATACCGAGAAAGCATTATCGTCCAAACCTTTAAGACGGCAAATGAAATAAATTATCCTGTTAACCATCACATAGATTAGAGGACAAGATAAGCAAACATGACTAAACCTCAGGTCTACAGGCAGTGGCTGATATCTTCCTCACCTCACCTGTCTTTCTGAGTCTCCCTTATGTTACGGTTAGCATCATGACCCAAAATTTAACAAGCAGGAGAGCAGAAGGATGTCACCATTTGCCACGTGTCATCCAGACACAATATGAACAGCAGGTCCACCTCCCGAGGCAGCGCAGGTTCCACAGAGCTCATAGGGGACTGGCACCCAGCTCTCTCTAGTCAGGACATGCCATCTCTCCACAGTGTGCATACAGGAAGAGAGAGAGAGAATGAATTAATTAATGAATATCTGAGCGCCCCTACATCCAGAGGGGATAATAGTTGTTTCATCTTGTTACATATCACAATTTAGAAAACAAATGAAGTAAGTGAATTATATGTCATCTGTAAAAAGTTTGGTGCAAATGGGCATCATTACATTCTAAAACTGTATGATGCACGCTTTCTTGTATTAAATAATTTTACATAAGATTGACGCATTTAGCATTCTTCCTATATATCTTATATGTGTTCAAATATACCCTATCATGCAACAAAAGCATTTTCTAACTAATATAACAGAAGGCGAGTAGATCAGTAAACAAAAATGCCAGCATAAAGAACTATGAATAATAAGGTTAAGGACTTTTTGAAGCAAATATAAGGAATATTTGAAGCATCCCAGCTCAAATCCACAGCAATGGCCTGAACTTTAACAGCCTTCATTTTCGTCTTTTCATGCAGCAGTCATATCAAATCTGACCATGTTGTCCTTTTCATTAGGAGTAAAAGTAGTGGAGCTTTATTCAGCCTGCACCATGAAAAGCTTTGCCATGTCCACAGCCACATACCCAGCCTTCACACACATGTGAAATCCCAGCATGCAGCATATGCAAAAAGATGGAGTAAAGCGAGGCATTGTCCCTGCGCTGCCTATGTGAACCAATTTCCACGCTTTCCAGTTTAAGTGCAGCAGCTTCCAGTAATGGCACACTAATCTCACTTTGACTCCATCTTTTTTTTCTCCACATTATTGTTGAAATAAATAACCTTTCACCACAATCAGTTTGGGGGATCTTCCCTTAAATTATTACGCCACAGATAGCTCACTCACGATCTGCCTCTATATCCATTAACGATGGTGGAAAGTGATTTATTGGTGAGGTGCAAGGAGAAGAAAAAAATTTAGAAGACAGAAGAGGTGAGATGAGTTTCAGTGAGGCAATTGTGCCCTCTACTGGTGTTTCGCGTTAGCCACAGGTGTTCAAGGTGCTGCCGAAACGGACAAAATTGATTTCAATTTGCTTATATAGTCGCTGGACATTTTATTAGGAACACCCGTACGTCTGCTTAATCGTGGAGTTGCAGGTCAAGAGCATCAGTTATACTAGTTACATTTCATAATTGGCATGGTTGCTGGTGCCAAATGGTTTGGACTGAATATTGAACCCATTTTGTGGAACAAAAGTCTTTAGTGTTTGTACAAAATTGGTTCAAAAAGTAAAAAACATCCAGTGAGCAGCAGTTCTGTGAGCAGAAATGCCTTGTTGATGAGAGAGGTCAGAGGAGAATGGGAAAAGTGGATCGAGCTGACAGGAAGGCTATGGTAACTCAAATAACCAGTCTTTACAACCACGGTGAGCTGAAAAGCATCTCAGAATGCATGCTACGTTGAACCTTGAGGTGGACAGGCTACAAAAGTAGAAGACCACATTGCATTCTACTTCTGTCAGCCAAGATCAGGAATCTGAGGCTACAAAGGACACAGGAAAGGTGAAGAACGGATAAAGACCAGACAACCTTTTTCCGCCACATGACTGAAAGATTAAACAATTGCATGAAAGACCCTAGCTAATCTTATCCTGGCTACACTGGCTGCCTAGTTCTGTAATGACTAAGCATTTTATGGTGATCTCCTAAAAACAGCATACAACCCTCACTTTTCCTGTTTCTCTTTCTTCCTCCACAAGCATTACACATATTATTAAGATAAAACAAATCAGCTTTAAGTAAAAAAAGATTACAGAGTGATACTTTCACTGTAGTTCCACTATCGTTAGTTGCGTACGCAGCGACACTCATTTCCACAAACTACAAAATAGTATAAAAAGGTGAGGACAAACCATTTAAACTGTATGACACTTCAGATACAGTACAACAAGCTACAGTCATGACTGCAGACTAAAATCTGTGTTTGATCCACTATGAGATGTAAAAAACATCACAAAACTCGGTGTCAGTACCTGATATGATGCGCCTATCAAGCATCAAGGGTGACTGAACCCTTTCTGCCATGATGTATAAGGCCATAGACTATGTCTCATCAAACCCTCTCCTCTCCTCTTCTATCCTCTCCCCCTTGCACTCCAGCGAGGTGTCGTTACACGCTCGGCTAACTCCTCTTCCATGACAGACTGTTACCTCTTGAAGCGGAAACACATTTGATTGTTAACATCTGGGCTATTACAATTGCAAACTAGGGCTCTGTACATCAATCAGAAAGTGATTTCAAAACAAAGAGACCATCTTCCAATCAATCTATTGGGAAGCAGGGGCATTACATGCTCCTGTAATCCCGGCTAATTAGCAGGATAATAGGAACGAGATTTATGAATCCAGCGGAGAGGAATGGAGGCGCGAGTGGGATAGGCGCAAATTAGCAGGGAGGCATGCCAGAGCCTCAGTAAAGCCGATGAGCTCTTCTTCCACTGTGTTGTTTTTAATCAACTTCTGTGCATTATTCCATCACTGCAACTCTCTCCCTCTCTCGCTCCCTCTCTATCTCTCTTTCTCTCCTTGTCTCACTTCCTTTCTTCTTATTCCCTGCGAACGTTAAGGATGTCAGTGACTTGTACAGATTAAATCGGCTTTAAGCCTGATTAAGGACCTCGAAGCTGAGAGATTACAGGCAGATCCTTCCTTTTTCTTCAGCCCCACCATTGTTGCTTAATTGGTCACTATTTACTTGTTTTGATCAAAGAGTTTGATTATCTGCTCTCAGTGCTGATCTTTTTGCTACAAGGCAACCATCATGAAGAATGGCTGTGAAGGCTTTTAGCAGTGAACTGGATATGTGGAACTGCTGTGGATGATTGGGGGTGAAGTGAACAACCATATGGAGGCTTCTCAGCTGACTGAGCAGATGGAGAGAGAGAGAGAGAGAGAGAGAGAGAGGTTCCTCTTCTTTGGTTCTTGTGCTTGTTGGGTTTACCTTTACTAACTGGATAGTAGGGAGGAGACATGAAAAAGAAGAGAGGTTATATTAGAGAAGGCTGGGTAATTATTACTGGTCTGACTAGTTCATGTATAAGAGCATTTCAATCATTCAATAGCTCATTAGATAGACATGTTCTGGCTTGGTTCATATCTTATTTGGAAGACCTGTTTATTATTAGAGATTATTCAGAGCCTTAAGAGTGCTTTATGGTGTCCAGCAGTGTCCAATTCTTGGCTAATAATATCATATACTTAGACTTCATCAATTCACATGACATTTACATTTATGGCATTTAGCAGATGCTCTTATCCAGGAGAGAGACAGAGAGAGAGAGAGAGAGAGAGAGAGAGAGACAGAGAGAGAGAAAGAGGTTCTGGGGTCCCTCTTCTTTGGTTCTGGGGCTTGTTGGGTTTACCCTTTTTACCCTGGGGCTTTTTTGGGTTTAACCAGTAAACTAAATAATGACATGACACTTGGTATGGTTGTATCCCCATGCGTTTGATGGAATATAAGGTTTGTGTCCCTAGGTGTGTGTTGCCCTTTGTACTAGCACCCCCTAGCCTGCTGGAGTTGGCTCACAGCACTTTGGGGGCAATAGCTAAAAGCTGGTTTCACCTAAAATTATAAACATTTTATGACACATTGTCCTCTAGGAGACGCATTACCCTAACCCTATTATGATTCATTTGTAGAGTAGTGCTAGTTTGAGTATAATGTGCATAGCAAGTTCACTGGCTAATATCTTGTGATGCAAAAGCTCCAATTTCATGAAATTTCACAGCATGCATCACTGCGACATTCTGTAGACTTATGCCAAATTTTGTACGCTTCTGTCCATAACGATACAGTCTACTCATGATTCGATTTAATTCGCGATCTTTTTTATTTCTGAAGCGTAAAACGATGCATTTTCTTGTATATGTTTTTTTGCAGCTTCTCTGTATCTTAAATAACTGAGTGAAAACTTTCCTTTTTATATTTTTGAAGAATAACAGTACAAAATAATGTGTAATTTTCTTGAGTAACTTTACAGCTGTAGGCACGAGCACAGCGGTGGAAGAAGGCGGCTATGCGCCTCACTCAACCGTGGTTGGGAAGCAAGCTTTAAAGTGTGGGCAAAACACTTTATGTGTGGTGCTAGTCAAGCCTCACTCACCTCGCTCAAATGTTGTCCGTAACAACAGCAATGTTGTGATTAGCTTTCACAAGCTCCCACTCTGAAACAGCTGATTTCCTCGGCTATGTTTAGCCTGGTGTTTGACTCAAAAAGAGGGCGAGGTTGGAAGATGAAGCTCGCCATTTCCCACTCTCCGGTGATCACATGTGCTGTTATAGTTACATAGCTCTGGGTAGCCCTTGTAGTCCATCTGTCTGTGGTTATCGCTACACCATCTGCCTCTTTCAGAGTTTGAAGGCTGAAGACAGTGTTGTGTATGAGAGCATGACGTATGACATGCTAGTGAGGGTGGACAGCCCTCTGCTGTTCAAAAAATGCTATTACATACATTAGATGGCATTAAAGACAGAGTGCATGTGATATCGTGATATCTCCACGATGCACATCATCACACAAGTTGGACTAGTGTTCTGCAATTTCATATGTTCACTGGCCTATTCATAGTTGCTACATAATTAGTTTATCTTCTTAAATATACAAATATGTTTCATTTCTTGTATTAATTTAGCATTAATGATTATTTTTTTCTTATTGTGCCTTATTGTAAATGTTAACCTTTTAATATGTTATACCAACTGATGACAAAACCCTTAATAAACCAGTGGAGAAACATATAAAAGCTCAGATGCTTCCAGACAGGTGTACTGCATGCTATAATTAAGCATTATGTATTATGTTCGTCAGAGTCACCTGATCTCCCCCATCCAGAACACCATGGCAGGTTTTGGAATGCTTTGTTAGACAAAGTGTCAAAAACCAAACAAAAAGACAGTTGATGGAATATCTTCTGAAAGAACGGTTCATACCTCCATCCAGTGCAATTCAAGAGACTCGATGACAAGAGGATCGATGCCAAGATGCATTGAAGTCTTTCTAACAGCTTGTGGTGGCCCAACATCTTATTAAAACATATCATTTTTTCCTTTCATTTGTCACCAACCTGTATATGAAGTACATCATCTCATATTGAAACATTTTTTTGTTTGTTTTCACGCCTATGAATGTACTAGTGCCTCTCAACAAAATTGAATATAATGGATTTTTTCTTTTTCATTTTTTTCATAATTTAATTTGAAAAAGGTAAACTCATATTTTATATTCATTACATATGAAGTGACATATTTCTAGCCTTTTTTGTGTTCATTTTGATCATCCAGTATCTCAAGCAGTATATACAGGGGTTAGACAATGAAACTGAAACATTTAGTGTGGGAGGTTTCATGGCTAAATTGGACCAGCCTGGTGGCCAATCTTCATTAATTGCACATTGCACCAGT
>JAOVVG010000002.1:17951516-17962176 GCA_028566375.1 Leptodoras nelsoni
GAAAGCAGAGTTTACCAACACCTGCACCAGACATTGCACCCCAAATCATGACTGACTGTGGATATTTCACACTGGACAGTGTGAAGACCTCAAGCAGTTTGGGTTCTGTTCCTCACCCGTCTTCCTCCAAACCCTTGGACCTTGATTCCCAAATGAAATGCACACTTTACTTTCATCTGGCACTGGCCAACCGTCCAGCTCTTCTTCTCCTTTGCCCAGGTGAGATGCTTCCTACGTTGGCTCAGGTTCAGAAGTGGCTTGACCCGAGGAACCTGACAGTTGTAGCCCATCTCCTGGATGCGTCTGAATGTGTTGATTTTTGAAGCTGTGACTCCTGAACTATGAACTTTTGTGGCTTACCCATCCTATGGAGGATATCAATGATGGTCTTCTGGACAGTTGTTATGTCTGCAGTCTTCCCCATATTCAAACATTCACACCCTGCTAAATTTGGGCTGATTTCTCCACAGTATTACATTTTTTTGAATTCCTGTTTTCGTGGGTTTTATGAGCTGAAAGCCCAAATTATGTAAAAATAAACAAATAAATACTTGAAATTGTTTAAACTGTGGGTCCTGAATCTATAATCTATGAAAGTTTAACTTTTTAAATGGAATTATGGAAATTAATCAACTGTTCCATGATATTCTAATTTTGGAATGGGTCTGTGTATATATATATATATCATATGCTATGGCTTTCACACTCGGATATTCTCCAACACCTTAGTAAGGCTAAATTAATTAATGATTAATCCAAACTTACATACAGTTATTCACACAAATGCATGTAAAATTATTAGAATGGATCCTTAACAGGCTCCTGAAATTGTTTTTTTTTAAAGGAAAGAGAACAAGAAGAGTCAAGAGAAACAGAAACTAAATGCCCAACTGTTAAAAGATTTTTGGTGAAATTTTTAAACTTCTACAGAATGTGTAAAATATATTGAATTTCCCATTAAGGCATTAAGGAATTAATGTCTTAAGGCATTATGAACTAAAATGAATAAATTAAAAACTAATATTATATTTGGCGCATTGTATATTTGGGTTGGGGTTGGGTTATGTAATTATAAGAAGCTACAAATAAAAAAAAAATAATAATAATCCAGGATAAAAAAGGATACCTCTATCAGTTGCATGACTTTTAATCCTCTCCCTGAACCAGTGTGTGTCTGCAATCAGTAATCTTCTTTGTATAGTGTAGTATAGTATAATACTTTGTCTGCATGTTTAGGTTTATAACACACTGTTCACCAGAGAATACAATAATGCAACTATTGATTCTTTGTAAGTGTGCATTTGAACAGGTTGGGGATGAAGGAGTGAAGTCCTGTTCGTATGCGGTTGTCCTGATATGAGATCGTGTTTCCCTCTTCTGGTCAACATTATAAATGGCAGAACGCATACCAATGTTTGACTTTGTCTTTGATATTGAAAACAATATCAATGAAAAATTACAAGAAGAGCTCAAAGGTTACCAGCCCAGCCCTTTGGATGCCATAATATACTATACAGCCCTATTTTAGAGTATCAATGCACATTAACTTCAGATTTAAAGGCTTTATTATAAATGTTTTATTATTATAGCGAAATGCAACAGGTCTATAATGTAAATGATGCATGGCAATGGCAATCTTTGCTATTTGGACAAGGAGAATTAATAGGTGATAAAATGTTTGACAGCCGTCTTTAATCTTGCAGTTGCGTGCAAGGCCACTAGGTGGCATTATTTTCCTTCCATCAGAATAGAAAGGGCTTTCTGGGTGTAATATGGGCAATGATAACTTTTAGGTAATCTGTGTAATAATTGTTATTCTTATTAATAATAATAATAATTTTACCTCAGTTTAATTTGCTTTACTGTTTATCATGCCTGACTTGCTGCCGTGTTTCATTCAAGTCTCAAAATTATGTTTAAATTGTATCTGATTCCAAAGGGAATATTAAAAAAGGCTCTTCAGCGGATGTAAAAAACAGCAGAAAGCACTTACCAACTCATTCTCATCGAGACACTAATCAAAAGAACATCTTACCATAAGGAAAACACTTCATCGCAATTACGTATGTTTTAATTGAAAAAAGTAAGCCAATTTGTTTTGGGGAGATTGATCTAATTAAAAGCAGATTTCTCAGAATTAATTGCCACAGTTTTATATATATATATATATATATATATATATATATATTCATATTTTTCTCCTCCTCACGATGCCAATTAAACTTGTGTTTTAATTTCTCCAGTATTGTAATTTCAGATGTAATTGTTTCTTGGGTGCCGTGCAGGGTTTACGGATGAACGTGTTTTCGCTGTGCGGCCTGCAGTGGCTCTGATTAAAACATTAACACAAACACGTTACTGCAGGCCAATTAAAGCAGTCTTCAGTGTGTCCAGTTATCTCGTGGTAATATGTTCATTTGTTTTTGTGTGAGTAAAACAGAATTGAGAGCTTATGTTCAGTCTGAGGCTACAGTGCGAGCAGGTTAATGGAAACAAGTTTTTGAAAAAAGTTTTTTTGAGTCTATAACTGTTTATATTTGGTGAATTTGTTCCAACTGTAACCTTTGAGTTCTGTTCTTGGTTGACAGGAGGGGAACCCCATGGGCTCTTCTGATTTTGTAGCCCATCTGCCTCGAGGTTTGATGAGTCGGCAATTCATTCATTCATTTTCTTAACCGCTTATTCCTTTTCAGGGTCACGGGAGAGCCGGTGCCTAGCCGGCAGCATAGGGCGCAAAGCAGGAACAACCCTAGACAGGGCGCCAATCCATCATAGGGAACACACACACTCACACACTAGGGCACCAATCAACCTAACGTGCATGTCTTTGGACTGTGGGAGGAAACCAGAGTACCCGGAGTAAACCCACACGGGGAGGACATGCAGACTCCACACCAGGGGATCAAACCCGGGACCTTCTTCTATATTTATTTCTATAATTTAAGTTACTTGAATCAGTCTGGCCATTTTCCTTTAACCTCTCTTATCAACAAGGAGTTTCCACCTCAATGGTGGATGTTTTTTGTTTTTCCACACTATTCTGTCTTTCAATTTTGCTTGAAAAAAAACCCGAGGATCAGCAGTTTTTGAAAGACTCAAACCAACACGTTTGGCATGAACAAAAATACCACGGTCAAAGTCACAGAGATCCCATTTATTCCCATATTCTGATCTTGACCTGTGAAGCATTTTCTGCATTGTCCTGCTGTCAAATGATTGGCTGATTGGACAGTTTCATGAATGGCTAAAATTCTAGCAGTATCAGAGCTCAAAGTAACTTGAATTCAGGTCTACCAGCCTTAGCATTGGATACTCCAAGCTAATGACTAAGCACTCTTGTACGTCGCTCTGGATAAGAGCGTCTGCTACATGCCATAAATGTAAATGTAATGAATGTACAGGCGTTTCTGATAAAGTAGATTGAAGTGATTGCATACTCTAATGCTAATGCTTTAATTCCACTATCCCCTGTCACTCCAAAGAGGACGGGTTCCCTTTTGAGTCTGGTTCCTGTCAAGCTTTCATGATATCATTTCAGGGAGGATTTTCTTGCCTCTAGTTTGTCCATTAGAATTCTAAATATAAACCTCCATCTGGTTTTCTGTAACGCTGCTATTGTTAAACGTGCTACACAAAAAATGAAATGAGCTGAATAATTGCAGATGTGTTTAGGGAGTAAAGAGCGACCACTTCACAGCGTGGCACAGCAGCAGCGAGGAGTGATGAGTCGGCGATTCGTGGGTGCTTGGAGGAAACTGTTGATGTTTGAGTGGAATTCTGCCTGGGTGGCAGATTTCTGTCATGTGCACATACGCATTAGTCATGACCAGAGAATGCATTGTTGCTGTTTTTAAGACATGGGCAGTTGCAAACACTCGTGCCTGCCCCGACACAATGAATAAAGGCCTTAGAAATGTAACTTGAATCAGCTGCAGAGAACAAAACAACTCTGCAGTCTCAACAGCAGCCTTTATGCCGTGGATTACTAGCACCTTACTGGGCTGCACTGGGGAAAAGTACTTTCAATGGTGTTTTAGGTCTGTCACACGAGTGAACAGACCAGATGTTTCCAGAGCTTAGGTTGTAGTTTGACCACAGCGAGAAGTTCATTTGGATCCTATCATACTGTTAAATAGTTATAAAAATAAATGATAAAAGTATAGGGAATATATATTACAAATACCTTTTACATATCATTTTATTTTTGTCGAGTCAAAACTACTATATTTCGAATAATTAATTTGGCATAATATACCATACTACACAACTACAGGCAGGAAGTAGCATATCTTTAGACAGATTTTTAATTTGTTACACACATTTTTTTTCCTCCATAAGATCATAAGAGTTCCAACTTATATCATAATCTTTTATATAAGATAAATCCAAGCTGAATAAATTCCAATTTACAGGATGACAGAAAACACGTTTCTTTGTTTTTTTTTCCCTTGACAAAAAAAAATCTCCCAACAAAACTGCATAACATGATATAAACTTGACAGTATCAAATTAAAGTACAGTTAAACAAATGAAAAGAAAGCTGTGTTACATTTGATTCCCTGTATCAAGAGTGAAAAAAATGGCAAAAATGGCTACTGAATCTCCAAAAGCATTCATATTCAAAGGAGATATCAGACCTCGGTCTTACAAGTTGTTGATATAATCGTAACATTTCCTTGGTTAGAAGCCTTAGAAGCCTGCAAATAATTGTACCCTGTAACTGTATTTACAAATATGAAGGAGACTTGAACTCTTCAGGAACTTCACTGTCTAGTTTACAGATGATTTTGTAAATGGCTTTTTTCCACGACGGGTCTGAATCTTTGCTGAGGGAGATGGCGTTATAAAATTCATGCAGGGTGATCTCAGCCACCTCCAGAAAGCGCTCAGGCACCTGCGAAAGAAAGATAACAGAAGATCTTAGTGCTAATGGTATAAACTTAAATGAAAGGATTCTCATTCTTAAGGAAGCGGCAGGTGAACTCATAATATTCACATAAGAGCAGAACAGAGTTGAATTATTCTTCTAAATGAAGACCCAGTCTTTGATGTAACATCATGATGGAATGACGGGAATGGCAACGGGCAAGTGTGATCTCCCTTTTGCTTAACCTGTTCATTAGCACGGTGCTCTGAACTAACACTGTAGCTCTCCTCGCCTTTGCATGCAATTTTTAATGTGCTGGCTTCAAAACAGCGTGC
The DNA here is from genome assembly GCA_028566375.1 of Leptodoras nelsoni. Taxonomy (NCBI): domain Eukaryota; kingdom Metazoa; phylum Chordata; class Actinopteri; order Siluriformes; family Doradidae; genus Leptodoras; species Leptodoras nelsoni. The sequence goes on from JAOVVG010000002.1 coordinate 17,956,719, forward strand.
TCCTTTCCTTACATGCTGCCTTTGCTCTCAGCATGTTTCAAACAAATACAGGGTCAGAACCATTAGCTGACTGATGCTTTGATTTTTGCTTCAAAATTAACCCTTTATGGGAAAAAAAGACTCAGAACTCAGGCCCTTCCCTGGAGTTTAGGCTTTTTGCACACAGTGTGAACAGACTGGATGTGTCGCAGTGTAGTGGAATTTATCTGGTGTCATTTTTTTCCCCATACAATGGCTAAGCTTCTGATGGTCCACACATGTTATGTTATTTTCTTCCTCCAAATACAAAAGCAAGCCCTGGGAAAGGAATGTCTTATGCCGAAGGTAAAGACAACTGTCTCCTCTCGTTCCCATCGGCCGGCCTCAGAATCCTCAAAATCTGCAGTGTCTTTCTCAGCATTCCGCTTCAGTAGCAATCCCAGCCTCGCTCAGGCATGGCCAGTTCCTAATCCTGAGTTGTTTTAGCAGGACTCTGTGGCTTCCTCTTCCCACAGTAGGCTAAAGCGGTGCTGTGCTCTTGGATAATGGCTGCCAAAGGTGTAGTATGACACACAGATCAGACCAAGAACTGTGGCTACATGTCATCATCTGCTGCCATCAGTGCATATCTTTATTTACTGTACAGTATACGTATGTTATACTCAAGGGAAGAGACGGTAAGTCACCTAGCAGTTAAGTAAGACTTAAAACATTTGTGGAAATGCTGATATAGGAAAATAATCAACGAAAAGTGGTGGGATGTGGTGATGTGTGATTTGTATTTCTTTTAAAAAAGCTAGTTCCTGTTATCACTTGCATAACAGCAGCTACAGTATAAACAGTCATTCCCTGAACAGCCGTACCTCTCTCTCCTGAAGTTAAATAAGCTAAATAAAGCACAGACTCTGGAGACTCCACCCACAAATGTAAAAGAAATGTCTCCTAACAGAAAACTGCACTATATATCCAATTTTACATTTCTCTTTGTTAAATAGCAATACATTTTTCATTCACTTAGTACTAGTCTTAGATCACGCAGAGCTATACAATCCTCTGTGATTAGCTATTAATATAGAAACTACATTATATTAGAACAATATAAAGCTGTAATTTGCCTGGCAGCCGGTACAATTGTCAGAACTGCTGTTAAAGAAAATTATTCAACACATTTTGGCCATTCAGAAGCAATTATCATTAAAATAACAGATGATAATTATTATTAAAATAAATTCACACAATCTCTGATTTTACTTCTTCTTCTTCTTCTTCTTATTATTATTAATAATAATAATTGTTTTTATTATTATATATAATAATAATGATTATTATTATTGTTGTTATTATTAAAAACAAATTATTATTATTATTATTAGTAGTAGTAGTATTAAAAATAAATTATTATTATTATTATTAATAAACTATGAAATTATACAGCAAATGTTTGGGGAAGATATTCAATAAGGTGTGTGCATGGAAAGGAAACGGACCTGGAAATCATTGGCTTTGTTGTAGTGCATGTTAAGAGCACGGAAGACTTCGGAGTCTCTGGTAACAGCCATGTCCTTCACATCACTCACTCCCTCCACGATGGCCTGGCGTGCAAACTTCTCCATCTGAATGTAGTAGAACTCTCGGAAGTTACTGAACCACTTGATTAGCTGGGAGGTGATGCAGCGATTAAACTGAAATGAAACACTTTAATTTAATACATGACATTCAAGACGTTTGCAAAAGAAAACATTTTACATTACAAGTATCTCAGACTTTCATAGTAGTGATGTACATTCTGTACATACAAAACAGTGGCTAAACATATCCATTCCCCTCTGAAAGTATTGGAACAGCAAGGCCAATTCTTTAGTTTTTGCTATACTATATATAAGATATATGGATTCGACATCAAAAGATGCTTTTAAGCGTTCATTTCCTGATGATTATACATATTTCGATCTGTTAAACAACTGAGAACACGACAATATTTGTTTGAACCCACCCATTTTTCAACTGGTCATAAAATATTGGAACATGTGACTAATAGGTGTTTCTCTTAGATTGATTGATGTAACCTCTTAGATTGATTATTTAAACAATTAATAGATCATGGTTCAAGCCCTGGATTTCACCTGTGAAGATTGCATTTGTTGCAAACCAACATGAAGACCAGGGAGTTGTCGATTTTGAAGCTGAAGAAAGAAGGAAATTCAGGACATAATATAACAATTTTGAATTTCCTGAAAGAGAAAGAAACCCCTGGCGTACTTAACAACGACAGATTGAACAGGTCGGTCAGAGAAAACAAGAGTAGTTGATGACAAAAACATTGTGGGAACTGTGAAAAAAACCCAAAACAGTCTGTGACATCACCAACAACCTCTTCAGAACAGGGGGTAAAGATATCACAAGCCAGCTTTCAAAGAGGACTTGGAGAGTACTATGAGAGAGCCACAAAAGTTAAGCTCTACCAAAGTGACAGAAAGGCCAAAATGTGGAGAAAGAAATTATTTGTTTACGATCCAAAACATACAAACTCATCAGTTAAGCATGGTAGTGTGTTGGCTTGGGCTTGCATGGCTGCTTCTGGACCAGGCTCACTAATCTTTATTGATGATGTAACTCATGATGGCAACAGCAGAATGAATTCAGAAATCTACAGATTACGTTGTCTGCCAAAATACTGAGAAAGGCACCCAATCTAATTGGGAAGAACTTTATCATCTAGCAAGATAATGATCCGAACACACTGCCAACACAACAAAGAACTTCATCTAGGGGAGAAGTGCAAGGTTTTAGACTGGCCAAGTCAATCACCAGACCTTAACCCAACGGAGCATGCATCTCACCTCCTGAAGACAGCACTGAAGGGAGAAACTCCCCAAAACTCGATGCAGTTATGAGACACGCAACCAAATAATATATGTTATTGATGGTATCTGTGCCAATACTTTTGCTCACCTAAGACTTGTGTGATCTGCCATCAATTGTGCCATGTTCTCAGTTGTTTAACACATCTAACTGCAAATATTAGGAAATGAAAGCTGATCTATCATCTCATATTCATCTTTTGGTCTCAAACCCATGTGTCTTTAGTGTAAAGCAAAAACAATAGAATTGGCCAGGCGGTTCCAGTACTTTCTGAAGGGACTGTATGGAAACAAAATAGTGCTGGTTTGATGGAAGTTCCAGTAGTACACTGTAAAGATTTTTATTGATTTTTCCTTTGGGGGTCCCTAAAGTTTATCTAATGCATGTTTCTCAGTCTGTTTATTTGATTTGTAGATAAACACAAAAAGGGTTTGATTTTTTTTTTTTCACACTGCTATCATTGATTATATGGTCTGCTTCCCAAGTACTCAATGATATTTTTAAGTCTATTTAACCGGCTCCTTGTTCCCACCAGCTGCTTGCACATAAACAACCAGCAGTAAAAACACTGGGGCTAAATGCAGTCTTGACATTAGCCCTGTTATTTTATCTGCTCATCCAAAAAAAAAAAATAATGACCAAAAAAAAATGGGCTGATCTGCCATCAAAGACGTTTCTTTCCTCTCTGTGCACCGTGTGAGAACATGCCTGTGGAAGAGTCCAGGAGGAAGCCTCGCTTTCTGTGGGTTTAGATGATAGGAATGGAATCAGACACTGGGATTAACTTTGTCTTTGTTCACTTTGACTTCTCACAGAAGGGTCAGCCCTGGACGAGGAGGAGACTCGGCCTAGGCTCTCCTCACTAACCCCTGCAGGGCAGTGGAACATTCCCATCAGCCCCAGCAGGAAGTGCTAGAAGGGTGTATAGAGTCAGTCCCCACAGGATGGTGTGCACCAGTGTGCTTTTGTTTAAAACTGTACACAGTATTCTTAAGAATGGTGTGTAATACAGCGGCTAAGAAATAAAACACTACGGAGTGTGCTGTTATAGGAAAATAATGAATGTCTGTAATTAAAAGAAAATGAAATGAAAAAATGATAAGTAATATTAGGATAAATATTCACAGCTATTTAACGTAGTGTTATTTCTGTGTTCATAAGACAAGGAATAGATGGTGATAGGTAATAAATCCTTCTGAACAAGTGCTCTACAGATGAGTTTAAGCCTCAGGACATGTCACAAACTCACAGGATGTGCAGCCAGTATACACAGGTTGTTGTTGTTGTAGGGCCTAAACTCCTCGTCTCTGTCCACAGCTCAGCAGTGCTCTATTGTTGCCTATTGACAGCTCACTGACTACACAGCATTTAGGGGTTAACTCTGAATAGAGAAGGCTGCGCACTCGTCTCCTTTCTCCTTTTGTCTCCTTTTGCTGACTTGAGGAACTTTTATAAAAACCCGTGTTAAAGATAAACCAACAGCCCCTGTCACCTAAAGTCCTAAAATCTCAATGACAAATTATGGCAACTTTTACTGTTTTGTCATGGTCAAAGGTAGGTTAGAAAAAAATGTGCTAAATAAGGGATATATGTTTCTGGTTTAGACTTAAGATAAAGAAACCTCCCTGGTAAATTACATCTGTATAAATAAATCAACTTAAAGGCTAGTATAAGCTAGTATAATATAGTATAAGCTATTTTGGATTGTGTGCGCTTGATTCATAATGTACCTTGACATCAGGGAAAAAGGTCTTCAGGATGTTTGAACTTGGGTACCGTGTGTAGAAGAACATCAGTTTGGCTTTCTTCAAATGGTTAGGCGTTAGTCCCTCTTGGATGTACTGAAGTTAAAGACAATATGTTCGTTAGAGATGGAAAATTTAATTAAGACGTGACCGGTTGCCTCAGAACCGCAGTCAATTCCCAGGTATTAAATTTACGTTATCACCTAATTTCATTTTGCGCGTACAACGCAGCTAAAGCCATTGTATACAGTGTATCACCATAGGATTTATCTTCACTAGTGATTTTACAGTGCGGTCCAAATGAAATTTTATTTACGCCGCTCTACACTAACCATAGACTCAATTAACACCTAACAGCATGTGCTAATTGGAAAAATAGCTAAACAAATCAGATTAGGGATTTGAATTAGAGACTTCCACAGAAGCGCCTTAGTTTCATGTCCATCAATAATAATCGATTTGTTGGGAAAATACTAGGAAGCAAACGTAATTTGGATATGAGGAGCCCACTGTCTTGCATCTGAGCATCGCTTTAAAAATGTTCTCCTGAATAATACGACGACTCATGCATTAGGAAATAGCTTCGACTCCGTTGTAAGGTCATATCAGGGCATGTATGTTTTAGTAAGCAGTGCCTTTGAATTGGGGATGCTGAAATAAAGATGAATAAAAGACCATGTTCTAATCTACCATCCTAAACAAACACTTTCGGCACAAGAGACATTCACCATTATCACGACCATTATCACAACTGTATGGAAATATATAATGTGTGTATATGTGTATATGTGTATATATATATATATATATATATATATATATATACAGGGGTTAGACAATGAAACTGAAACACCTGTCATTTTAGTGTGGGA
>JAOVVG010000002.1:18248756-18259914 GCA_028566375.1 Leptodoras nelsoni
TTCACACTCTGCTCTTACTGGTGCAATGTGCAATTAATGAAGATTGGCCACCAGGCTGCTCCAATTTAGCCATGAAAGCTCCCACACTAAAGTGACAGGTGTTTCAGTTTCATTGTCTAACCCCTGTATATATATAATAGTAGTAGTAGTAGTATTACACCTTCTACCAATAAATTTGGCTAAATAAATTTTGACTCACAAAAATTATTATTCAAGAACAAATGTTCACAATGTTAGACCGTAAGATGGACACCTCGTGTAGTTTGCAGGCTTGGTCGCATATTGTGTTCATCAGAGGAGTACAAGCAGCTGCACCGCGCACTACGAGGCAAGCGAATGCCTGTTCACGGCTCCCCTTTGCTCTGCAATCACATCGTGTTGTTTTTAAAAGCCTCCCGAATGTCATCTCCACACGTACAAAACAAGTCTGTGATGCTCAAAATGAAAACCAGCTCTGCTTTCCATGACTTATTAAAACCTGCTTTTTGGCAAAACAGTTTTTTTTTCTTTTCTAATTACTTATTAGGAAAGTGGCCAAAGCAAAAGTTAAAGGCTTTATGCTGTTGCATAACAGTTACATAATCTGACCCCCTGGCTATGTTGCGTGATCATCACTCCTAAGTGTTGGTGCTCCAGCGTGAAGCTTCAACAGGCTCAACAACCGAAACCAAAACAAGAGCATCGTGGTTCATCTAACTTATGACTCATGCTTTTCTACAGTCTTAGAATTAATAAAACAATGATAAACATCATCATAAACTGCTGACAGACTGGTTTAGCCGTGGCGTGTTTAACCATATTTGACGCAATGATCGTGAATTTGGTTTTATAATTTTACTACCCATACAAGCGTTCATATAATATATCTTTGAGCTGTTATTTCTCTATTTAATAGACAGTCAGAGGAATTTAACATGCAGTCCTTGTGTCATTAGGCTATACATGGAAGTGTGTGTGTATATATCAGTTACAGAAACTACGAGTATTGGAATGCAAATGGAAATCTGAGTAGACTGACAAAACAAAATCATCCAAGAAAATAAGGCTGAGTATGAATTAGTTCTGAGTATGAATTATATACTGTACTGTATATGCATTTATGTCAGTTATTGTCAGTCTAGAGGTTCGATTGTATGATGTGTATGATTGCTGTGCTTATATTGAGTATCAGATGGGCCTCTTTGAACCTTGCTTTGTATCTAATTTTTCCTGTTTAGATATTGATGAGTGTGAGGATGAGATGATCTGCGGCAAGCACGGCTTCTGCGAAAACACAAATGGCTCCTACTATTGTCATTGTGATCAAGGATATGTCAATACACCTGAGGGCCAAGGTTGCGTTGGTATGGAAGTAGAGAATACTTTATTAACTGATATGTATGATTCCAATAATAAGTAGTTTTTCAACTAATTGAATTATGTGTGTGTGTGTGTGTGTGTAGATGCAGATGAATGTGAAATAAGCAGAGAGTTATGTGGTGAGGCTCATTGTGAGAATGTGGAGGGAAGCTTCCTGTGCCTCTGCCCCACTGATGATGAGGAATTCGACCCCACTACTACGCAGTGCAAACCCCGCCACATGATGTCACCAGGTACAGAAACATACAAGCACATACCACCCATTTTTGGCTCTGATGGTTCTATGTACACAGCAAGTGAAAACAATTTGTCATTTCAGTATTCCTGTAACTCTCAGTTACACGCAGAACAAATTCCGCAAGCGCACTCAGGTTCTTTAACTCGCTTTGATATTCCATATTGTGCATGCAGCAGGAACACAGCCAGAAGCCAAGTTTCAGTCAAGTTAATTCTGCTTCAGGGTGAGCTGTTGGCACCCGGAAACATTTCTCAACAAATAACAGTCCTGAGGATAAACAGATTACTGATCAGAAATGCAATTTGGAAATGCCTTAGAGTAACTTTATCTTGTGGCGTGAAATTGACCTGTCAGCTCCATAACAATAGTGAATATAACAGAATGTTTTAAATTTCAGTCAAATGATAACAACGATACAGATTGTTGGCTGTGTCCGATATTTAAATGACATCTGGTGTGTAAATATGGGCAGGCGCCATAAAACTGTGATCAGGTCACTCGGGTAGTGTTTGAAATATTCAGTAAATGTTACAGCATTGAACAAGCAATGATTCCAGTTTCAGCTGATCTCAGCAAGCCTAGACAACAAGTGCAGTTTTATATTTCATGCATTTTAGTTTCAACTCAAATTTAATACATGGAATAACAGTTTACAGTCTGTTTTTAAAGTGTCCGTCTAGCCTTCTGATTCTTATTCTTTATGTGTTCAATGGGAATCATATCAGACTCTGCAGGACATGAGCTCCCTTCTCCTCCCATTGCCGCCTCTGATAACGAACAGAGGAAGGATTGCTACTACAACCTAAATGATGCCAACTTCTGTGAAAATGTGCTCTCCAGTAATGTCACCAAGCAGGAATGCTGTTGCACTGTGGGAGCAGGCTGGGGAGACAACTGCAACATCCACCCATGCCCACAAAACGGACAAGGTAGGCTACACCAGACCCATTTCACTGCATTTTTATTAAATAAATAAAAGTGCATGCATGATCTGTATGTGTCACTATGTCTCATTGGAGCCATTTTGAATGTGTATATCCTCAGTGGAGTATGCTGAGCTGTGTCCTCATGGTCCTGGCATTCTCCCCATCATCACGTCAGTCCAAGGCTTTAATCACCTCCTGAGCAGAGGTACTTTTCCATCTGCAGTGCTCCGTATTGACAAAACTGAAAAAAGTAGCTTTGCAGCAGTCATAGGCATGACCAACACAAGTCTTTTAATATTTGTTTGAGACTCAAGACCAGGCCTGGCTACGAACAGCATATGCTGATTGATAGGAATTATTATCAAAATAAACTACATTGTTGTAATAATAGTTTCTTTTTTTCACTTTTTGAGCTTGGCCATCCATTCAACCTGAGAAATCACAAAAATATGCTTATTTGTGGTTGTCTTTAAAAATGGTGTAACGAATTACAGCCACCTGAGAAGTCCAGAAGTCCTCATTCGGACTCTCATAATTAGAGAATATAAACAGGGTGTTGGCCTCTGTTTACTAGGAGAAATGCCTGGTTTTAAGGTCTTAAAGTCATATTCTCCATTTTTTCTCATACGCAACATATAATTTTGTAATACCAATTAACTACTCATGTCCACAGATGCAGATGAGTGTGAGATGTATGGCCCTGAAATTTGTAAAAATGGCTATTGTGCAAACGTCTATGCCTCCTATAACTGCTACTGTCATAGTGGCTATTACTATGACAACGTCCGTATGGAGTGTGTTGGTAAGTCATTTTAATTCATTTTAAGTTTTAAATAGATAGATAGACAGATAGATAGACTCAGTCTTTTTTGAGTAGGAGTTTATCTGCATGGCACATCTTGACATGGCTTATTTTGCCCATTCTTCCATGCAAAACCACTCCAAATTTGTCAGATTGCCATGGCATGTCCTGTGCACAGCCCTATTCAGGTCTCCACACAGATGTTCAGTTGGATTCAGGTCAGGGCTCTGGCTTTTTAGCAGAGGCCTAAAGGTTTTATGACAAAATTGACTGATAATTGGAACTGTTCATAATTCCTTCTACTTTGACTAAAGCCCCAGTTCCAGCTGAAGAAAAACAGCCCCAAAACACAATGCCGCCACCACCATGCTTCACTGTAGGTAGTGTTCTTTTGGTGATGTTCTGTGTTGTTTTTGCACCAAACGTACAATTATGGCCAAAATGTTCAACCTTGGGCTCATCAGACAATAACACATTGTCCCACATGCTTTTGGCAGACCTGATGTATTTTTTTTTGCAAAATGTAGCCAGACTTGAATGTTTTTCTTTATAAGAAACATATGAAGAATATGGGAGAGCCTCCTGGACCAGTATTCTTCTTGTGTTTTCATCCATTTTGGAGGGATGTCCAGTTCTTGGTAACATCACCATTGTGCCATATACTATCCACTTTTTGATGGCTATCTTCACTACACTACTTTTGTCATTTATGTGCAGTGTATAATTTCAAACTGTTTGTACAGTAGTGTTACTCACAGATAATCAAAAAAAGGTGAAGAGTCTTTATGTGATGTCGAGTGTTTATCCACTGCCCCACTGACTTATGGCACATTTTTATAAAGCTGTGTTGTAAATACAGATAACCTAAGCTTCAGCTGTCCCTGTCTCCCATGCTTTTTATATAAACAATAAACCAGGCTTTTGTGCTGGTAGTGCATTATAGATCGAACAAACAGTGATTATGAAGGTGGAATAAGCATGTATTCTGCACATGTGCATCAGATGATGACGAATGTAAGGAGGAGAATCAGTGTGAACACGGGGAATGTGTGAACACACCCGGCTCCTTTAACTGCTTCTGCCCTCCTCCACTGATCCTGGATGAGACACAGCGTCGCTGCATCTCTGCCAACAGCACAGAGGGTGAGCCTCTGATCTCTCATGCTCTTACATGTGCTTCTGACTGTCTTGTCAGAGAAAAAAAATACATTCATATACCTTAGAAATATTACAGCATTGCTGTTTTGTGCAAATGTCTTTTCTCATGCTATCTATCTATATACCAATTGTACTCTTGTATCTCTTTCTGATTATAGGTCCTTTCCCTGATGAGGATTATATTCACACAGACATCTGCTGGCAGGAACTTAAACCTGATACCACATGCATTAATCCTATGCTTGGTATATCGACAACCTACACAGAGTGTTGCTGTCTCTATGGTGTTGCCTGGGGTGCACAGTGTGCCTTCTGCCCTGAAAAGTCATCTGGTGTGTTTTTATAAGTTTTTCTATTTATACACAACTCAGTGGAAACATTAACCCCTCACCATAGAACTTACACTTTCTAAAGAAAATTCACACATCTAACCAAAACTGTAATGTGTCTCTACACAGAGGATTTTGCTATATTGTGTAACCTGCCTAACAGAGGCTCAGACAGCCTCCGGGAGCACCCAGGCTTTGAATATGGACCCGATTCCCCACCGGAGGGTGGCCCACCATACTGGGATAACTATGGTGTTTTGGGAGGTGAAACCTTCTATGAACCTGAACGCCCACTGACTGGTTCCATCTTTACTGATCACACAAACAACTACGGCTCAAGAGCGGGAGGACGAACACCTGTGCCCAGACTTCGAGAGCACCAGCCACCCAGCCGACTTAACCCCTACAGGGGTACCTTCATTCTTCCATAGAATAAACATACTTCTGCATGCACAATTAATCACATTTATTACCTTTCTAATAAGAACATATGAATAGTATCAGAACAGTATTTTTTTATACAAACACAAACTCTTAGTAAACAGTCAGTGTGAAAGTGCCTGTGATTCCATGCTATTTTTCTTTCAGACCATAGCGCAGGATTTGAGGGTCTGCAAGCTGAAGAATGTGGCATCTTGAACGGCTGCGAGAATGGCCGATGTGTCCGTGTACGAGAGGGCTACACTTGTGATTGCTTCGATGGCTATGAACTAAACTTAGGCAAGATGGCATGTATTGGTAAGACCTTTTATTCTCTCAGTCATTCTCTCACACTTCAGAACATATGTAAAATGCATAAATATTAGAGATACCAGGGAAATACCAGCAAGAAATTATGGATCAGATAGCAGAAAAAACATATTGGATATCAGATCTTAAAACAGATGGCAACGATTTGGAAAAGAAATTTATTTTTGTAACTGGAAAGTTTCCATATACAGTGGTTTTTTTTTTGCTTGTTTGTTCCGATTTTATTTTATTAAATTTATACTTTATTATATTTATTATATATTTAAAATATGTGATTTGTGTAAAACTGTTTAAACTGTGAAATGCTTTAGTTTTAAACAAAATGTAAACTTTGTTTTTTTTAAGTAAACCAGTATTTCATTGGTTTGACTGAAAACCGTATTACTTATGTGCATTTCACTATGGAACATGGTGGACTAAAAAGGAAGGTTTTAGGCAACTTTAGGCTACATCCACACTAATAATTTGGCAATAATGGGGAAGTGTAGACAGTCGACTACTGACCTGAGCTCAAATCTCACCACAGCCAAGCTGTCACTGCTGAGGCCCTTATCCCAACTGCCCAACTGCATAAACAAGATAAACTGTAAGTCACTCTGGATAAGGGCATCTGCCAAATGCCATAAATGTAATTTTTATCCTCGCTTTAATTGTGTTGACAGTAATGGTCATGCCAGTATGAACAGGAAGCTGCTGGACACTGCTGGAATTGTCACATATCACTCAACATGTAATAATTATCATATCATAATTCAACATGTAAGCAGTTATAACATTATAAAAGGCTCATCATTATTATAAAACTGCACAACAGCTGTTACCAAAGACAGCAAGATCAGTATCGCTTCATGTTGCATTTGTAGCAGACATCAGCAGGACACGAGGACAGTCGAACTCAACACATAAATCTACGGGCAAAATTAGTGCACATACGCCGCTACACTCTCTCTCCTGCCCATACAGCATTCGCCAAGCGTTTCTTTTTCTTTTTATAAAAGAACGAAAATTACAAATACATGTGACAAAACAACAAAAGATACAGGAAACATTTTAAACAATTACGAAAGCAAATATAACATCCAGGGCAACATGGTGGCTCGGTGGGAGTCTGCATGTCCTCCCTGTGTCCGCGTGGGTGTACTCCGGGTTCTCCGGTTTCCTCCCACAGTCCAAAGACATGCATGTTAGGTTGATTGATGTCTCTAAAGTGGCCGTGTGTGTGTGTGTGTGTGTGTGTGTGCGTGCCCTACGATGGACTGGCGCCCTGTCTAGGGTTGTTCCTGCCTTGCACCCTATGCTGCCGGCTAGGCACTGGCTCCCCTGTGACCCTGAAAAGGAATAAGCGGCCAAGAAGATGAATGAATGAATGAATGAGTAGAAGCGCGTGCTTACCCGTACCCGTTTGGTGATTGCCCGGGAAAAGCGCAACCTGTATAGGCGCGGTGCCACACCAATTAATGCCCTACCTACAACTAGCTCAGGGGGAACCCCAAACAGCCCAACCACAACAAAACTCAGACATTTCACAAAAACAATATCATTAATCACCATACATACATGAAAGCTGTGGTGGAGTTCACCCCAACTATATATATATTATTACATAATTACAATATACTAACTTAACACAATAATACATTTAAAATACATAATAAACATGTATATTCAGACACAATATTTAAAAAAAAGGACAATATTAATCCGGCCAGTCATCAAGACTGATGCCATTTGTTTTCTTCTGGTAAAGGGTCACGCTCTAAGAGCGCGATGAATCAGGGAAGGAACGTCCTGACTGATAAAACCCAATCAGGAAGCGAACAATTGTGTCTGCGTCATCAGTTCCAAAAGCTCCTCATTTCTGCCCGTCCACACTACAACTCAGCCCCGGAGTTTTAAATCTTCTAAAGGTCTCTGTTTAATGTATTACCGTGGACGTAGCCTTAGGCAGGCTGTCTGTTTTTACCGCTGCATTTGTTAAACCGGATCCTTCCACAGCATAATCTTTGCAGGAATAAGACCTAGAAAAAAAAAAATAATGATTTAACACTAAATACATTTCCATGCCGTTTTGATGAAATATTTGTATGCTTGTTAAAGTAGAGGTTTCTGGCCAAAGACAATTTGTATCTGTTTTGGCTGACTGAATTCAACTGCAGTGAGTTTTCCCAGGCCACCTCACATATTTTTATAGTCATATAGTTTTATAGTCATTTCATTAATGATTGCAGATTATATCAACATTTTACATTGTTTGACCTTTCATATTTAGCGCAATCTAGACTCTATGTGCTATAAAAATAAAGATTATTATCGTTCTCCATCACACATCAGCACTATAAATGTTTGAGGTTAAATGTTATGCACACACACTGAAACAAGCAAGGAATAAAGCAAACCTAATGCTTTATGTGAAGCCAGCTATATGGTGCGTTGAAGCACTGCTATGTTCCCATGCACCTGACACACATATGCTGATTTTCTAAAAAAAAATGCCTAGGGATTTGGAGGATTAGGAGTTTATTTTTATACCCTCTAGCGTCAAATAGAGAGACTTGTATTACATAAAATCTTAAAAATACACTAGTCTTGAAATTTCCATCCTGCTTTAAGAGGATGTGCCTGAGGCAAAGGTCATGTGTATTTCAGTTCACTCACCCTTGATCACTTTTCCAGAATTTGTCCATGAAACAGACAACTCTTGGATGTATCTCAAGAATTTTTCTCATCATGTGCTCAGCCAATCAGGAGTGCTGACAGTAATGCTCTTACGTTAGTTCCTGTGAATCAGATTTGGGAATAAATGATCAAAGTGTGCTCTGTGCCGTGTCTAAGCTCAAACAGCTAGCCATCGAGCCAAAATCCTTCATTCATGGCCACCTTGTGTATTATGTCGATATTGCACAGTTGAAACGGGTTCGGTTTGTTTGATTTGTAGTCGCCTTCAGACCTCGGAACGTCCTACTTACCTGATCATCCAAGATGCTGAGCAAAGCATACTCAGAGCGCGTTGTAAATATGAATTGAGATAAATTACTTTAAGATCCTGATGTGAAAAACATGAAAAAGGGATAACATCTGCAAAAAAGATCTTTCATATGAACAAGATCCAATATCTTCTTCGTTTTGAATGTTTCTGAAAATCTCAGTGTCTCATAATGGAAAATAATTAGGATGTTCTTCAGTGACTGAATGTTATCACAGCAAGGTTGGTTTCATATTAGATATCACTACCTCAGTTGCCAGTTTCACTCTTCCAGCTGATGTGAGCTGCTTCAGTATCTGTGCTTTGACTTGTGTGTGGTAGTGTGTATTATTCGACCCCATCCAATTCAAGACCCAACTGGTTGCAAATCAGAATCCTCTTGCAGGTCCTTTACTCTTCATACCCATTTCAGCTGAGCAATGTTATATCTCCACACCTCTCCCATTCAGCTTGTCTCTCCTTTGTCACCTCTTACAGATATAAACGAATGTGAAGATATCAGTGACAGTGTGGAGCTGTGTAAGAACGGAGTGTGTTCCAACACGGAGGGCTCATACAAATGCACCTGCTTGCCTGGCTTCTTGGCTTCTTCTAAGCCCCATGAGTGTATCCCAGAAGACCAAGGCTCTGTCGCCCACACTGTGGGAAATTGATGCACTCATATCTCTCTCTCTCTCTCTCTGTCTCTGTCTCTCTTCTCTCCATCACTTCTCTAAGGACTGACACTAAACCTGCATCAGTGAAGCCAGCCCAGCTGAGCTCCAAACATGAACATGCGCAGTTGCTTTCAAAGCCCACTCCGTCTTGTACATAAAGGGTAATCTGAGAAATAAGTTCAAGTTTTAACAGGACCTGGGAAGTTACTTGGATTTGGATTGGTTCTCATTCTTAAAGTGATATGCACCACATTCGCTTGGGAAAGTTACCCAAATGGTCATTACATTTACAATGTACATGCCTAATTTGTTATTAGAGGTGGTTCAAGCTCAGGCTCATGGGTCAAGGCTTCATTGAGGGGGTTTGGGATTTTTGTACAGATCTAGTACTATGTATTTAAATTGGTTTGTTATATATTCTAATAAACTCATTCAGTACACTCAATATTTTGTTTGACCAAAAAAAGGGTACAAAAAAGTACAAAAAATCTGAGTAACCATGTAGATTTATAGATTTCTGTACAAATGTTTTGTAGCACTATCTTTTATGTATGGAAAAAAAAAGGTTTACACTGTATCAGATAAAGTGTATGTATCCTGCCCTGTGGAGCAGACTATGAAATGTTATTTTATGGAATGACTGCACTTTTTAACTCATGTTATGTGGTGCCTTCAATCCAGCGAACACCTAGTTCAGAGATTTTCAGCAACACCTTAACGTGCGTCACATTTGCTTGATAATTATGTAGTCGACTTTGAACTGAAATACTTGCATCCATTATTGCTAACTAGACATTCAACCATTTTTAAGCTGCCTTAAACACAACGCAAACCACTTTTAAACAAAATATTCTGTCCTGCTGTTCAGCAATATGACATGTATACTATAACATTAAACATTTTACTACTTGGATTATAGCAGAGGCTATGCCGAAGCATGAATATTACTGACGAAACACACAGGCAGTTGAGAAAGAATAGGGAAAACATAACATTAGTAAGATGTTAAGCCACAACAAGCTGACAGAACAACTTCAATAAGCCATGGCACAAATTCTACAAGTTTCTGGAACTGTGCTGATGGAATGACCACCATTGTTTCAAAAGATATCCCTCAATTGATATATTGATGATGGTGGTAGAAAGCACTGTCTGGTATATATGTCTGATCAGGATAGAAATGTTTCAGCATAAAACAAAGGTGATCAGAAGAACTTTGTATTGACATGCAGTGACTCTTCACTCTAACAGGAAAAATGGACCCAAACCGTGCAAACAAAAATACTCCCACAATATTGCAATTTATTTCCTTTAATAGAGCACCTGCCTATATATACCAACATCACTTGATATAATCGAACGATCAGTTCTCCCTAATGTGGAACAGACATGATTAGATGTGTCTGTACTCACTACCATTTGCAATGGCCACTGTGCAATCACCTTTACCGTGTGCTCAGTACACATCTTGAAATGAACTTATCATTACATTTGCTTTATGGTATTTTGGAAGGCAATTCTAAACTTAACACATTGTGATGATGGTTATGAGTAGGAATATATTAGTATGATGTAGGAATGATCCCTTTTTTGGAACCATTGGTCCACCTTGTTTTGTTCATTCCACTTGATTACCTCTGACTGTACTTGTTTCCGGACAATAAAATCTAAAAAAATGACATTGTGCCTTTTGTGATTTATATACAAGGCTAACTTTCACAGACAAGCTATAAGACACCATAGATTAAAAACCATAGTTTCATTGTGACTGTATTCACATAGTGAGTTGTCAGTTAATTACTTATACCTATTATTTACAATCGATGCACTTTATGTGTTGAATAATTAATAATCATTTTCATATCAGCAGTTACATTGACCTCCCCGTGTTCGTGTGGGTTTCCTCCGGGTACTCCGGTTTCCTCCCACAGTCCAAAGACATGCAGGTAGGTGAATT
>JAOVVG010000002.1:18347738-18360425 GCA_028566375.1 Leptodoras nelsoni
TGATCCGCACTGAGGAGTATAAAGGAAGCCCATCCAGCACTCCTCAGTGCGGATCAACAATTGTCTTACCGACTCCACGCCAGTTGTAACAACGAATCTCTCGCCTTATATTCCAAGTTAAGTAATCTAGTCAGTTATTCCCACTTCCTGTTTTGTTTTTGTTATTCAGTTTCCTGCTTGCTTCTCAGTGGTGTTTTGTTTATGCTTTTCCCTAGAGCCTGCCCTATCCCTGCTACTTGTTTCTGGATCTTCTGAGCTTTTGGACTGTGTTTTGGTTATCGTTTGCTCCCTGCTTCCTGCCATAGAGACCACGCTCTGTGCCTTTTTTTTTCGATTTTGTATGAACTTGGTTAACATTCTAATAAACATAGAGTTATACTAAACTCTGCTCTTGACTTCAGCCTGTGTGGGGATCATTACAGGTGGATCCGCCTCAATGGATTCCGCAGATACACGTAAGTTACAGCAAATGCTTTTGCATGGCATGCAGCAACTGGAGGAGGTACGCATCTCCATTCGCCACTGGGAGATTACCCGGCAACGTCTCGAAGCCGCTCCCACACCGGCGACTTGCATTGTTGGTGCCCTCCCAGAGCGATAAGAAGACAAAGTGCAAGCGGTTCTTCCTCCAGTGTGACCTGCACTTTACACTCCACGGTGAGCTGAGGGACCAGCAGAATGGGCCAAGATGCAGCAACCTGATGTTGGGGCTTGAACCCCTGACCTTCCAGTCTGCAACTGGGAGGCTTAACCTACTGTGCCACCACTGCCCCCTGAGAGAAAGTAACACTTACACTAACAGTAACAGTGTTACACACTAACAATAAGTAACAGTGCTAAATAAATGTTCACATTCAAAATTCAACCAGTTAGCTACAGGTGAGCAGTATAATCACTTTGCCCCTTCACAACTGTCCACAAGGGATCAGCTGCCTTTATAGAGGTTACACAGATCACTAACATATTCATGATAAGTCTCGCATTGTCTCAAGCAACATACTATGTCTAGTTTCTCACCCATATTTATTGCTTCAAAATTCAAACTTGTAGTCTTTGAGGCTCCCAGGTCAGAGGACACACCATCTCCACTGCTTGATGCAGATAGGTACATCTCAGAGGAAAAATTAAGAGTCCCTGGTGAGGACAACCCGAGCTGCTTCTTCACCTCCACTTTTGAGGAACACATCCAGATCTGAAGAACACCCTTCTAGTCAGCTAAGTATTCTGGCATAGTCTGTTGTATCTGAAAGGGATGGACTTACCCCCCTCTTCTTATGTAATGGTAATGCTGGCCCAATAGGTTTCTTTAGTTGTGTAGTCTGCTACTTGGAAAGACTTAATATTCTACCTAATACAGACCAATGCAGGTGCTTAGATTTTTGTTCGCTTCTATACAAATTGTATTAATTTTTTTAAGCATGAGTAAGTCAAAATTCAAGATGTTTTGTTCACAAAGGTACATGTCTACGGACAAGCTGGTGAAAAGCACCAGGAAGTCTGTTAGATTCTGTAAGACACACAATCATCATGGACACTACAACCAGAATGGTTCCACTGTTAAAGCCATCTTTTCTCTGTGTGGATTACATGCAACAAGATTGTGATTTACTACTGTTATCTTCCTCATCATGTTTCTTTATCATTAGATAAAAATTACCTCAGGACGCTTAAGCTCTTCAGTCACAGAGTTCAGGTTGTTCCAGCCATCATATGCCCATAGACACTGATAGAAAGCCATTCCAATCACACCAATGCTTTGGTTGCTCCCGTCAAATGCATTTTGAAGATTACTAGTGTTTCCTTGAGCAAGCAACACCATGCCACAAATGGAAATAATCAGCAGTGCAAGGAATTTAACTGCCATAAGGATTGTGCTGACAGCAACGGCAAAGCGAACATTCAGGCAGTTCACGGTGGCTAAGATCAAGAGACCAAATGCAGCTACAGACTTCACCACCACAACTGGAGGTGTACAGTCTTCATAGAAGGGTGCGACAGCATTCTGGGCAAAGCTGAGAGCTATTCCAGTGATACTGGTTGGCCTCACAACCAGCAGAGAGGTGAAGGCAAAAATAAAAGCCATCAGGTTGCCTGAAGTACGTATTATGTAGGTGTATTCACCTCCAGATTCACGGATCACAGTTCCCAGTTCAGCGTAGCTCAGTGATGCCAGCATCACCAACAGCCCACAGCAGGCCCAGATCACCAAGCTAGCCCCAGGACTCCCAATGTTCAGCAGTACAGTCTGTGGGGACATGAAGATCCCCGAGCCAATCATGACCCCTGCGATGAGAGACACTCCTCCCATCAGTCCCACTTCTGACTTTAGCTGGAGTTTCCTAGGTGTGCTATCCATGTTTATACGTGTATTAGAAAATGGAGTTCCAGAGCATTACTTTTGACACTGCAAGGTGAAGACATGTGAAGAGATTTGCACTGTGCCCCACCTGCAATTAAATCAGTTAATAATTATACTCTTGAGGCCACATCTAAACTCAACCCTGTAGTCAGTATCATTTACAGAATAAGAGAAGTTATGTTCATGTCAGGAGACTCATTTAACGTTTATAATGTATTTCTTATTTGGTCACAAATTTATGTTAAGCGTTAAACAATTATGGATGTTTACACAAGACTTTTTTGTTTGACAAGCTCTTGGTTTTGAATAACCGATCAGAAACAAAATTATTTATTTTTTTTACAAGATATCCATAGTAATCAAAATATTAAGCCTATTTGACTTCATAAAGTTACAGTGTACACAGTAACATCTATGCTTGAAATTCATAGCTTTTTTCAAATAGTGAAAAATATGCAGTGTTAAAAATGTAAATTCAGATATATAACTAAATAATGCAGGGAAGAGCTAAACAATTAAGTAGAACACTGCACTGTTCTTCATTTTTTAAGATATAAAAACACAATAATTTCTTTGTAGGATGTATCTTTGAAATGTTTGCTGCTGTTCTTCTCAGCATTCTCCTCAGTTCCATTCAGCTGGCTTTTGTTGCTTTAACCCATGGGTTGAGACTGGCACTTAATATGTCCTATCTGTCTATCTGTCCTATGAACCCTGCCTGATCATAGAAACTTTAAAAAAACACTTACTTCTTAGAGTCTTGCTAAACATCAAATATGATTAAGTGCTGTCTTTAGAAAAGCCACATTTCCATTAAGCTTAAGGATTATATACTTATAATTTAACGATAAAACTAGAATTTTATAATAGGCAGCAAAAAAGGAATTAACTAAATGCCAGTATATTGTAATGACATATGCCTCCAGAAGATGTCACCATGTAGTTGGTTTACCAATTCAGCCAGCATTGGCTCTTTTGTTATCAAACTTGTAGGCACTGAATTGAAAGCCAAGGAATTCCTGGCAATCCAGACTGTCTTTAAGATGACTGTTCCAATGAGTTGAAAATCAACAGCATTTATTAAAGTAAAGTCATTTCTAATAATGGACCTTCTTTAAATGTTAAGCATCTCACAGACACACCTGGTTTGTAATCCATTCACCCACCTACACAAATCACTCCCTCACTCAACAGGCTTAAGATTCTCCGCAAGAAGAGTTATCGCTCTCATCTTTGTCTTGTACAAACTCTCCTCAGGTGGGTCTAACCACACTAAGAGCAAAAACGGGGTCTTGCTACCTGGCCTGTCAAGTGGAAAGAATCAGCAGTAAAAGAGGAAATTCATTTATCAGGTATTGAGGATAGCTGTGGCCCAGAGCATCCTAAGTCAGAATTTGCAAAAAGGACTTCAGGTCCTTATAGATAGCTCTCACCTACATCTGCCCCCAGTACCCCTGTGGCACAAGACAGCCCCTAGACTGTGAGGGAAGCATCAATGGTGATTATCTCTTTCTGCTGGGAAACAGCTCCTAATCTGACCTCTGAACACCCTTCACTGCCAGCAGGTAGGAAGGTTCTGCAGGGCCGAACATCTATTTTCTGGCGGAATGGATTGAGCCTAATATAAAGTTTGTAGAGAGTATTCACATAGAGAGTTTTCATGGTATCGTCATCAGTATGGCTGCAGACAGTACTGCACACATCTGGGTGCTGCACTTCTTCCAATAAAACTACCAATAAAGCAACATCAAAAGAATGCACATATACAAGTCCAACCTGTTCAACAACAATAATAATTGCCAGAAGGCATACCATGGTGCCTGGGCAAGGATGAACTGGGGGCCAAGCAAGAATGATGGAGGTAAATGTGGTGGTCTGCTTTCTGGGCTTCTTGCTTATTGGTTATCACTGGGCCTGGATATTTACAAACAACAGGCTGTTTAGTCTGATTCATTCAGATTCAGACATGCAGTCAGGTGAACTGGACATACTAAACTGCCCCCAGGTGTAAATGTGTTTATATGAATGTGTCTGTCTTTGTATCTGCCCTGCAGTGGACTGGTGATGAAAAGGAAAACATATTCACTGTAACACTATTCAAATATTGCCGCACAGACAGCTCAAATATTCAGAAATTAGTGCACACATCAAGGAAAAAGAGAGTGCTTGCAAACAGCAAACACTATGTCACACATCACTGTGTGCCCTTGTTGAAATATCACAGTATATGTACACATGCACAAATGCAGATGTTATATGCCACCCCTGGCAAGGAGAGAAACAGAACTCATCAACATATAATGGAAAGCATGAATTAACAAAAGAATTAATTTAACAAACTAAGGAATTCATGATCAAAGGGGTGTTTTAACACACTTTAAATGGACAGTTCAGGTCCACACAGAAAATAATTTTTTACCATAATTTAAAAAATTTGTATAATTCAACTAAAATGGCATACATTCAAAAGGTTTACACTAGTCCTTCTTTTTTATAGAAACAGCCTTTTCTGAGCCTATAGTTATTGGCGTTTTTTGATAGAACAATAATATTCTAATGAAATTACTAGATTACAGCCCTTCAAGGTCTCGCAAATATACCCAACACAAGGGGAATCCAAATCATGCCAGCAAAATGCTTTCACAATAGATTGGCTCTACACAATTTTTCTTTAATATGTCATTCATCTGTATAGCATGTGATAATTACCTCAGGACGCTTAAGCTCTTCAGTGACTGAATTCAGAGTGCTCCAACCATCATAGGCCCACAGACACTGATAAAAAGCCATTCCAATCACACCAATGCTATGGTTGGTCCCCTCAAATGTATTCTGAAGATTACTGGTGTGTCCTTGAATAAGCAACACCACACCACCAATGGAAATAACTGCCAGTGCAAGGAACTTAGCTGCCATTAGGATTGTGGTGATAGCCATGGACGAGCGCACATCCATGCAGTTCACTATGGCCAAAAGCAGGAGGCAAAAAGCAGCTACAGATTTAACTACAACAGTTGGTGGTTCACAGTCTTCATAGAAGGGTGCGACAGCATTCTGGGCAAAGCTGAGAGCCAGTCCAGTATTACTGCTTGGCCTTACAACCACAAGAGAAGTGAAGGCATATATAAAGGCCATCAGGTTGCCAGAAGTACGTAGTATGTAGACGTATTCACCTCCAGATTCACGGATCACTGTTCCCAGCTCAGCGAAGCTCAGTGTTGCGAGCATTGACAAAATGCCACATCCGGTCCAGGTTAAGAGGCTTGCCCCAGGACTCCCGATGTTCTGCATCACAGTTTGCGGGGACATGAAGATCCCTGAGCCAATCATGACCCCTGCGATGAGGGACACTCCTCCCATCAGTCCCACCTCTGACTTTAGCTGGAGTTTCTTAGGTGTGCTGTCCATGACTCTAGATGTATTAGGGAATGGCCTTTCCAACTGATGTACCTTTTAGAGACACTATAATGTTGTAGAGTCTGCTGCCCTACCTACTACGTCAGTTAATAATTATAGGCTTAAGGCCACATTTAAACTCAACCATCTCTTTAATATTACCTACTGCATAGGAGAAGCTATGTTTAAATCTCTGGCCACTCATTTACCTTTTTCTGTCCTGCTTTTTACCATTGTTAAGGACTTAAAGTTAAAGTGTTACAACAGTGCAGAGATATACACATGTCCTTTCTCTTTGACATTCTTGTTATCAAATAACCAATCCCATCAATGACACTTGATTTATTTTTTAATAAAAAAAAAGATAATCATAGTGATCACACTATTAAAACATTATTAGTTCATGTGGTTGCACAAATCTGGTATGAATCAAGACTGGACAAGTAGTAGCACTAATAACAAAAGAGAAGGTGCACAGTCAGCATTAAAATTCATCCCAACGGTGGTCATTCATCCCAGGGTAGGAGTCAGGGCTCTTTGCAGGCCACTTGATTTCTTCTGCAGCACCCTTAGCAATCCATGTCTTTGGAACTTGCTTTGTGTACAGAATGGTACATAAAGGTGTAAAAAACCCTAAAATATCCAAATTCTGTGGGTGGAAATGTATTTTATTCAGGACTAGCAACTTAAAAAAATCAGTGAGTAGAAAAGCATCTCAGAATGCACTAAATGTTGTAGCTTGACACACCAGGGACAATGTAATCTTCAATTTACCAGACTGCATGTTTTGGACTATGGAAGGAAACTCATGCAGACATAGGGATAACATGTAAACTCCCTGAAGAAAGAACCTTGGAGGCCCAGCCAGAGAATCACACCCAGGCTTTTTTTTGCTACCCACTATGTCACCTGCACTACCATTGCCCTAGCTTTAGAGAGAGTTTTGCATAAAAATAGCAGGAAACCAGCCCCACTGGTTTACTTTGATCTTTTATGAACACACCAGGAATTATGTGCAGTTTATCATAGTCCTGTGTAGTTACATGTAGCACCCGTAGGTCTTGGAGGAACATTGATTCATATTACTGTGTACTGTACACACTGTGGATTGTTGACATGACAATAAAACTCACTTAATTTGACTTGACAACTTGCAGTCTTCCTAAACATCAAATTCAATTAAAAGGTGTCTTTATAAAAGCCACAATATTTTCATTAAACCTTAAGACCAATGGAAGTAGCATATAATTGGTCTCAAGACCACTTTTTCACTTACTCAACTAGTGATACATAGGTTGGACTCATTATATTAGAGGAAGACATCAAGAGTGATATTGGTGAAAACTGACTTGCTTCCTCCAAAGACCCAAAATGCCAAAGTTTTAGTCTTGACTCAGACTTGACCCTTTAAATTCTTCGTCTTGCCTTGCTGTCAGGTCTTGTCCCTATCGCTTCTCAGTCACTCAGATACAACAGTCTTCTGATACCAGTGGCCAACAGAAGAGATAAACAAGTACAAAGACTGTCTGCATGCCCCATTCTGATTTGGAATTAACTTGGTAGCACCTAGGAATTTAGCTAGTCCACCACCAGAATGTTTTCTTGAGATGGGAAGAAACCCATGAAGACACAGCCAGAACATGTGAAACACCACACAAACTATAACCAATGCTCAGGATTTAACCACCATAATCTGGTCAATTTTAACCAGTGTTTCAGGCCTGTGACATGTGAGCCTACATGCACTGCACAGTTGCAAGTGTAAAAAAATAATGAGTAATACTATCACATATACATTTTTTATATGTTTGAATATGATTTTTTGCAAGTTCACTCAGGCCTTGGGTTTGACACTCCCATGCTCTAAGGGGACAAGTGGAACCACACAGTGTAAAAGATACAACAGTTTTTCTTTTAATTCTATCACTATACTATATAGCATGTGATAGTTACCTCAGGATGTTTAAGCTCTTCAGTGACTGAATTCAGAATTCTCCAGCCATTGTAGGCCCATAGTCACTGATAGAAAATCCTATATGATACTGATGCTTTTGTTGGTCCCCTCGAAAGCATTCTGAAGATTACCAGCAGGTCCATAGTGACAGACATGTCATGGAATAGCACAGATTCAGGCAGCCCATTATGGCCAAGAACATGAGGCCACCAGCAGCTACAGATTTCAGTTAGAATGGTGCAACAGGATTGTGCACAAAGCCGAGAGTCAGTCCACACATGCTGCTTGGCCTCACAATCAAGAGAGATATAAAGGCAAAAATAAGTAATCGAGCTGCCAGAAGTGCACAGTATGTAGACTCATTTGTCTCCAAATTCACAGATCACTGTTCCCAGCTCAGCATAGCTCAGTGATGCAAGCATTGACAACACACCACCGGCAGCCCAGATCACCAAGCTAGCCACAGGACTCCTGATGTTCCGCAGCACAGTCTGCGCTGATCCCGGTGATGAAGGACACTCTTCCCATCAGTCCCACCTCTGACTTTAGCTGGAGTTTTATAGTCTATAGCTGTATTATGGAATATTCTTTCCACCTGATGTACTTTTTTACAGACACTGTATAATGTTATAGTGCACACTGGCGCACCTACTTTTACATCCATTAATAATTATAGGCTTAAGATGATTTCAATTCAGCCATCTATTTGGTATTTTCCACTGCATCTGGAGAAGCAATGTTTATATCTCTGGCCACTTATTTAACTTTTTCTGTTAAATGGTCTGGACTGGATAGTTAAAGTTCACACAATTTCCCTTTTACAAGCTTGTTATCGAATAACTACTCTCATCAATCACAAACATTTTTGCTTTTTGCAGGTCAGTCTGAACTATATGTCAGGTTCTTGTGACTTTATTTTACTTCACGAACAGTAATTTAATTTAAAGTTGATTTAAATTAAGGTTGAACAAATAAACAGAGGGTCTTCATGTTTATTTAGCATAATGAAAAAAGCCTCAATAGTTTAAAATCAAATAAGGGGATGCAACTACAACCTAACAATCTGAGAAGCTGATAAATATATTTGGTACTCCCAAAAAAATTCTCTATGCCTGAAGTCTGTCTCTTGCTTTAAGTCTCTTGGATTCATAGATTTGGGTGGCACATTAAGCTCTAGGACTTGCAGCAGCTACAGTAAGTCACCTAACAGAATAATTTTAGCTACACTACCGCTTATAGTCCTGCTAAACGATTAACACCACACCAGAGGTAAAAACCTAAACATGGACAGATATAGCAGAATAATTTCTTAACTAAATTATAACTTGACCAAAAATCTATTAAATATGATTTTATTGCATAAAAGACATAAGATATTTTACTTGTGTTGACTTTTGAAAGTTTATTATTAAACCGGATGTCATTTTGAAGAGAACTAACTTCAGTCAGTATTTTGTAATGACTTGCTATTCCAGAAGATGTCCTCAGATAACTAGTTTACAGGTTCAGCAGCCTAAAATGGGCATTGATCTGTGCAGGTGTGATCAATCCTGCAGGCATTAAGGGCATGGAAGATAAACATTTTAACAATCTGGGGGAAATGCTTCATTTGCAGTTAGATAATCACAACCAAAATCATCAGTATCAGCAGCTGAGAAAGTGCTTCAGTGTCTCCTCTGGTTCAGTTTCAGTAAAATAGAGATGCATGTTTATTTTTTTAAACTGGTAACTCATATATCTTATTTGTAGGTCAATTACCCACCCATATTATTTTTAAATATGTATCCTATATATAAACAACCTGCTAAAATGTGACTGATTTAGACCTTCATGTACCCATGGAAATGAATTTATTAAATGCAGTACCCGTTTCCTGTGCTACTGGTTACACACACCTTCTACTTTAAACCCTATGATGTTTATATTGCAGAATACAGTTTGAGGAGGGAAAGTATTCACATTGTGGAGGTGTATGTGGGATAGCTGTTGGGGACAAGGCCTATAGGCCACGTCCTGATTTCTTGTCTTTGTAAAGCTGCTTTCAGGCAATGTCCTTTGTTAAAAGCCCTTTAGAAATAAAATTGAATTGAATTGAATTGTATGTATAGGATAAAAAATATCTGTAAAGCTTTCTGTGGATGGCACGGTGGCACCGTAGGTAGCATTGACCCCTCACAGCTCCAGTGGCCCTGGGTTAAACATGTTCTCATGCTTATGCATTATGAATTAGTGGGAGCTTGCATCCATGTAGTTGAAGCAGATTCAACAATGGCATTCAAATTGCAGCTCATTTTGCTCATACATATTGTATGACAGTTTAATAAATCAGATCCATGAATTAAAGCCAAAGTGCAGATCATCAGCACTTGATGAAAATACTCGATCAAACTAGATCAAACAAATACTAGGTCAAAATATGATTTCTTCCTAGCACTGGACAATATGCAGCTTATGCAATACTATATGGCCAAATGTTAACATGACTGGCCTGTACAATGTGCTTACCTCAAGCCTAGTCAATATCCTTCAGATGAACTGGAATGTCAACCTGAAATTCTTGCCCAACGTCAGTGCCTAAGCTCACTAATGCTCTTGTGGCTGAATTGGCAAATCCCCACAGCCATGCTCCAAAATCTAATGGAAAGCCTTACCAGAAGAGTGGAGTTATTACAACAACAAAGAGGGATTAAATTTGGAAGTTCAAAAAGCACATATGGGTGTTATGGTCATGCTTCCCCCAACCCATGGCCATTCAGTGTATTAACTGTGTAATATAATATTCATTTTTGTCATCAGAATCAGAATCACTTCATCTACCAAATGCACACAGGGATTTAACTTAACATATTATTGCTGCTAAATATCTGTGAAATGCTACATTTACTACTAAATAGCCAACAGTTACACCCACCTCACAGTATAGATACAGTGCTATCAATCATCAATATCCAAAGATATTGTCAAAATTTGACTTTTGACTCAAGTAGACCAACCTAAAAACCTGAATTACTCAACAAAGATAGAAATGAAAGTAAAAGTAATCATTTCAGTACGCAGTATTCAGTCTAGTCCCGTATGTCTAGTACGACACGTTCCACATTATGTAAGAATGATGTTTTGTTTGACACTGTCCCCGCAGTTTAACATTAAGCTTAAAATAATCCTTTCTGTTTGTTTCTGTGATGATGATTTTTTCGATTGTTGTTATTTTGTAAGGGTGATGTTTACATGAGCATTTTAGTTAATATGTTAATTATAATGCCATGTAGCCTGGGAATAGCAGCACTTTTCACTGACCTTTAGGGTGTGGTCTTAATTTGCCCTACCTTTGTGTTGATACATGAATGAAATGCTGAAATACTGACTCATTTCCTGTTTGCCTTCATTGCTGTCAAGTTTATTAGGGTGTCATTGGCAAACAGTAATGAATATCAAAAACCCTTCCATTATTTTTGGGAGGGGTCACACGCTGAACTGAAATGACTGGATGCTATACTGAGCCCATTCGATTAATACAGTGTATAGTCCTTAGCTGGATGATAGATGAAAAGAAGATTTTAATCAAGTACTGATTTGAAAGCCTAAATAAAAATGTAAGGCGTAAAAAAGAAATTTGGTAAACATACAAATATTCAGTTCTGATCATACTTACAGGGTGACTCGGTGGGTAGCCCCGGGTGGGGCAGTCTGGGTCCTTTCTGTGTGGAGTCTGCATGTCCTCCCCGTGTCCGCGTGGGTTTTCCAAAGACATTTAGGTTAGGTTGATTGGTGTCTCTAAAGTGGCCCTAGTGTGTGAGTGTGTGCGTGTGTGTGTGCCCTGCGATGGATTGGCGCCCTGTCTAGGGTTGTTCCTGCTTTGCGCCCTATGCTGCCGGGTAGGCAATGGCGTGACCCTGAAAAGGAATAAGCGGTCAAGAAAATGAATGAATGAATGAATCATACTTACAATATGCCAAAATTATATTTATTATTTCATATAACATATAGTAACAGAATAAAATTAAGAAGTTTCCATAACAATCTTACAATATAATATGTTTCTTTTACTGAAATATGACCATTGTTTATGAAATTAGAAGATAATTTAAATATTATAGATACATAATACAGCAATGGCAAGATATGAGGAACAATATAGCAATTAATAATTAATTAATCAGCTATCTTCAAAAATGCTGTAGTTGTGCTATCTTTATTTTTTTCTTGCATTTGCATTTCTTGCATTTCTTGTGCCCTATACACAAAAGAACTTTACTGTGGGTACTACAAACTTAGCCTGACATCCAAGTCGTGTTTTGCAATCCAGTGTAACACTGTATGGATGGGATTACACTTATTGCCCAGACATGGCCTGCTATAGAGATGAAACATGTTATGAAAGTGCGATATGACACAAACGAAATATTCAAACACATGCCCATGAGGGTCACAAAGACATGTTACAACAGAGCAAGTGAGAGGCAGAGACTTAGATACTATTTAATATTGTTCTGTCTATGGCATTATGCTTATTTACTTATGTTATAGGCTCAAATGGAATTGGACAAATGAACATAATTATAAATATTAAGATTATTTTTAATACTTGGATGTAAGTCTAGAACCCTTGGACATAAATGCCAATAAACATAAACGCTGATAAATGCTGAGTTTCCTTCCTTCAGATGCTTTGCCAGGCTTTTACTGCAGCTGCCTTCAGTGGCTGCTTGTTTGTGGGTCTTTCTGTTTTCAGGTTTGTCTTCAGTAAGTGAAAACGATGATGAGCTAGGCTGAGAAAATATAGCTCTATATACTTCAGCTTTCATCCTGAACACTTCTATCAGCAGTCACATGATCAGTAAACATCAGTGACCTAGTTCCACTAGCAGTTGTACATGCCCATGCCGTAACACTGTGTTTGAATGATACTTTGACAATGATACACCTACCTCCTCTAGAGTGTTCTTTACTTGGCTGAATGTGTGTGAGTGTGTGTATA
>JAOVVG010000002.1:18368244-18379993 GCA_028566375.1 Leptodoras nelsoni
CATGTGTGTGCCCTACGATGGATTGGCGCCCTGTCTAGGGTTGTTCCTGCCTTGCGCCCTATGCTGCCGGCTAGGCAATGGCTCTGAAAAGGAATAGGCGGTTAAAAAAAATGAATAAATGAATGAATGAATGAATGAATAAACAAAGGTGTTAATGTATACAAATATAAAAAACAAAACAAAGAAAAATTGTTCACACTTTATATGCATAGTCCACCCACAGATTTACAGAGTTTTTGTAGCAGTTTTTCAACAACTTATTATTTGAGATTCAATAATTTAGCTATGTTGCTTTGACTGTAGTTCAGTCATGTCCAATCTTATCCACAAAGGAATCTTATGCATCCAAGCAGTAGCCACATGACACTGAAATTCAAGATCCCCTGATTAGATCCATTTGATTAAAAACAGGTGGAAAGAGGTGTGGCTCCTGCTTGACTGGAAAGAAAACTGGCCCATTATGGATAAGATTGGACACCACTGCTATAGATCATTTACCAAATTATCTATAGATTTTACACTATGTGATGATTCTTGAACATTTTTACAATCATGGCGCCCTCTGCGGCAGACGTGTTTGCTTGCTCCACTCCTGGATATTGTTTTTTTCGCTTTTTTTTTTCCTTGTTTTGGACATGGTGCATAAAGGCCTTGCACTACGGACATACAGCAGATAGGCATTATTGGATATTGCTGCACATAACTTGGAGTTTACTGGTCATATACCGGAGCTGCAACTCATTGTGCGACCCTAGAGCCAACGCTGCCACCCCCAGGAAGGCCCCAAAGCACCGACCTCATGTGAGTACGCGGACCCCAAGAGTGCTGGCAGGAGGTCTGGGCTGGGCTGTTGGCGATGTGGGGATCCCGGGAATTTCCAGGATCAGTGTCCTGTGATGGAGGTCGGGATGGTGATCCGGATCCCGGACTCACCACAGGCCACCCACGGTCAGGCAGGGACCTACAAGGTTCCAGTGAGTGTTCAAGGGGTTACACACCAGACCTTGGATTCCGGCTGCATGCAAACCGTAATTCACCCAAGCCTGGTTCAAGGCAGGGCCATGAGAAAAGCATCACTGGTGAAAATAAAATGTGTCCATGGGGATATTCACAGTTATCCTGTCCTTACCGCCACCATAAAATTTCAGGAACAAAAGCATGGTGTTAATCCCCACCTCTCCCGTCCGCTAATTCCAAAAGCGCCATTGTGCCCATTACCATTGATTGAGGTCCCCTTCGAAAGAATTGGAATGGACCTCATCGGGCCATTAGACAAGACTGCACGCAGGTATCGTTTTGTATTAGTCCTGGTGGATTATGCAACGGTATAAACGGTATCTGGAAGCAGTGCAGCTCTGCAATATCTCCGCTCAGAGCGTAGCGGCGGCACTCTTCTCTATAATCTCCCGGGTCAGGATCCCGAAGGAGATCCTGACAGATCAAGGCACAATGTTCATGTCTCGCACTTTACACAAATTATATGAGTTACTGGGGATTAAATCGATTCGCACTAGCATTTACCATCTGCAAACCAATGGGCTGGTTGAGCGGTTTAATCGAACACTGAAGGGAATGATTAGGGAGTTTGAGGGAAAATTGGGAGGAGGGACCTTCTAAAAGTAAAAATGAAATTCAGTACATGCGAGCAAAGCTCCACACTCTGGGCTCCCTCACACAGGAGAATTTGCTCCAGGCACAAGAGCGACAGGCCCGGCTGTTTAACAGAGGCACTCAGCTGCGTATTTTCACTCTGGGAGAAAAAGTACTAGTTCTTCTACCCACGTTGAGCTCTAAATTAATCGCTAAGTGGCAAGGGCCCTTTGAGTTCACACGGCGAGTTGGGGAGGTCGATTATGAGGTTGTGCGTACCGATAGGGGGTGAGTCCGTCAGCTGTACCACGTCAATTTGTTAAAGCAATGGAAAGAACCGCAGTTGGCGGCGTTGGCGACGCTAGTCCTGGAGAAGGATGAGCTCGGACCAGAGCTAGTTAAACACCCAAACATTTTCACTCTGGTCCAAATTAGTAGCCACCTCTCCGCCTCCCAAGCCGATGACATAGCACGGGTGCAGCGGGATTTCCCTGACATGTTCTCCACCCTACCGGGATGCACTGACCTCTTACAGCAACACATAGAGACCGCCCCGGGCATTACAGTTCATAGTCGACCCTACAGGCTCCCTGAATATAAAAAGCAAATAGTAGGGAAGGAGCTCAAGGCAATGCTTGACATCGAGGAATCGATCGAGGAATCCCACAGTGAGTGGAGCAGCCCGGTCATTCTGGTTCCCAAATCGGATGGGTCGGTCCACTTCTGTGTGGATTATGGAAAAGTTAACACGGTGTCCAAATTTGATGCGTATCCCATGCCCCGTATTGATGATCTGCTTGACCGTTTAGGCGCCGCTCACTTTTATTTGACACTGGACTTAACTAAGGGATATTAGCAGATCCCTTTGACTCCAATGTCCTGGGAAAAATGGCTTTTTCCATCCTGTTTGGTTAACCTTTCCGTTCGGGTTGTCGGGAGCTCCAGCCACTTTTCAGCGTCTAATGGACAGGGTGCTGTGGCCACATAACGCGTACACTGCGGCATACCTATGTGGCATGGCTGAAAGCATAATATTGGCGTGAGTAGCCACCACAATGGTGATTATAGGCTTTTGTATTGCTGTAAGACATTGTAATAGTTTTGCACAGTTCGTTTATATCCAGTGAACTCAGGTTGTGCCCTTTGGGGGGTGTTTTGGTCGTGTTTGTGTAATCTTATAGTTGAGCACAGTTGGTGCAACTGCTTGGTGTGGTGGAATATTTGGTGTAGTGGTTGTGTTGATTCATGGTCATTTGTGAGGGGGCACTGTGGTTTTGGGACACTTTCTTGGCCACACTCCTTGTTTTTAGTCTGTGCAGAGCTACCTAGCTTGTTTGTGTTAGATTGAATCCCCCTATATAGCAGTAATATGCACTATTAAAGGTGTTTATATATATATATATATATATATATATATTTTTTTTTTTTTTTTTTTATACACCACACACACAATATTCAGAATATATTAGGCTACTGAAGAAGTAAGGTGTTAATAGTGCCCTTCAAAATATAGCAACATGCCCAATATTCACAGAAACTGGCAAATTGTCCATGAGTGTCCATTAGCTATCAGTGAAGTGACTGGTCTGTGAGAGTATGAGTGTGGGAAGAAGTGGAAGCAAGAGTGGGAGAAGGCATAATGACTGGATTACAGTTTATTTAGGATCCCGATGACCTGCTGGTAGAAACTATTTTGCTGCGGTCCTGTCTGTCTAATGATCAGAGTCTGTGGTGATTCTTTGAGCCGTCCTCAGACTTCATGCATGGAAGATGTTCTGTAAGCCTGGGAGGTTATTGCCAATGTCGAGTTGGGTTCTCACGACTTTCTGGAGGGCCCTGCAGTCACAGAGGAAGGAACTGCCACATCAGACAGACGATGTTAGGGGAAGACCAAACATCCTGAGCCTCTGCACAATGAGCAGAAATCAGCATTGTCTAAGTGTGAACACGTGGACTTTATGTGCAACTCGTGGGACAGTTACAAATACAGTATCTGCAATGGCAAATATAAACAAAACATACAGATAGACATGCAAATCACTTTCTGTTTAAAGGTGTGACAAATAAAAAGGTGCAATAACATAGGCCTGATGGATATACTTTTGATAGAGACGACAAAGCACTTCAGTAAGACGCTCTGGATAAAGCCGTGTACCCACTGCCATAAATGCAAATGTAAACATTATACAGTATACAGTATACTCGGCTGTGCTGGAGGATGTGACCATATTTGTCTGTGGGCGGAGCCATAACTGCACTCACCTTGGGCCAACCGTGAAGGTGGGCGGAGTCTCCCCTATCCGTATCCGTGCTTATTAGCGTCCCTGCCGGTGTTTGTTACTTTTTTTTTTACTAGTTAGCTCTCTTCGTTTGAGAAGTTCCGTCTGCTTGTGTCTGAATCGACGTGATAACACGGAGTCTGTGACCGCTGTGTGAAAATGAGGCTTGATCGTGAAACCGCGCTGCTTGTGTGCCTCTGCTTGTGGATACCTGTTGCTCAGTCGGTAAGTTGGACGTGAATTAAAGCCACGCGTTCGGTCTTTCCCGGAATGATCTGTTAATACTGATTATGTTTAGACGCGTTTTTGTTTCTGGGACGCACCGGTGTCACACGTGGCATATAAATCATGGTTAAGCGCTCGATCTCGGTGTTGTTCCACTGGGGTTTTAATGGCTTGTCTTCATTTTATCAGCATGCATCAGGAACAATCCGAAAACTCGTAGTTTCTGTGTTACAGACAGGGTTGTAGAGCAAACGCGGTTTGTTTTGTGTCTGTTCTGTCGTGGTGTGTGTGTGTGTTGTATAGACTGTTCGTGTTTCACCTAACAGGTAAGTTTAGGAAGCGTATTAAACACGCGCGGATCGGATCAGATCGGATCAGTTATCAGCAGGCCACACTGAAACACAACAACCCTGCTGGGGAAAACGCGCCCTTCTCTATTGTTTCACCTTTTTACACGTGATCATGTCAGTCTGCCGTGAATGCTGTGAATCGTCTTTCCTGGTCACTTTAGGTGTCTGGGTAAGAGAATCTGCACATCAGATTTTCACAGGCAGGTTTAGATTCCTGTGTTATCTCAGATCTTCAAGGGGAAAGGCTGAGATTCAGTAACACTGATGTCTTTTTCTTGTCGTCTGCTTTTCCTTGTGTGGTAAACTGCCCTGCTCTCACCTTGCAAGCATTCACACATGACTTCTCAATCAGGAATGCTGCAAGTGGAAAGTTTGAATGGCTTGGGGGCTTTTATTGATGCTTGTTGCTTCCAGCCATGCCTTAATTAGACTGCTCCTAACTCTTACTTTGTAGATGTAAATGGCTTTTCACTCGGCGCTGGCTCTGCTGAGATTTTAAAACAAATTACTTTGCCATATTGTCCCATCATGGTTGTCAGGGAATGTAATTATGCTAGGCACTTTATGGTAAGAGCTTAGATCTATATATAGAATAACAGCCCATTTTTGGTTGGGTCCTTACTTCGGTGCACAGATTTCTGCATTATACTTACATTGAGTGAAATGAATATCATGTATCCAGAGAATACTAAAAGGAATATACAAGAATTGTAGAAAACTGCTGTACGACTCTGTGTGTGTGTATGCAAGATCCCCGTCATTGTGCACCCTCTACATCCTATCACAGTGTATGAGCTGCTGCGGAACAACAGGAACTGCCATTTCCTTTTCGTTTAACACGGCCATTTCCAGAAATCTTGGATTAGCAGCTCTCTTGTGACGTACAGTAGATGTGCGAAGTGCAACGAGCAAGCCACCAGGTGTTATCTGCAGCAAACACTGAGAAACACAAAGACAAACCGAACACACCCAGGCGCTCCATTATCCAGGCCATTAGTTCCTCTTGTCCGTCATGCCCTCTCAGCATGTTTGGTTTTCTTGGCCTCCAGGATCTTTTTTTTCTTTCTTAGTTTCTATGAAAGTGGAGCCTATTTTAGGATGAGAAACTTTTCATGAGGCTCTCTGGTATGAAATGAGAAGGTTTGTGAGTAAAGATTGTAGACCCATTTGAGCTCAAGGACATATACTTAAGCTCTCGAGGACGTATGCGTAAGCTACCGCTGTGGCCTTTTCTTTTTTTAACTTCTGGCTCTTTTTTTATCCATCTGTCTCACATGTTCAACTGTAAAGACTGATTGTTCAGGAGCAAAGTCAGCAAAATGGTAGTCCACTGTGGAAAAATCCTGTGAACAATATTGTGGACGTCCACTATACATATGTCCATCTCTTTCCCTCTCTTTGTCAGGCACAACCAAAATAACAGTCTTTTCTACCTGGGTAGGTGCTGTGGTTTTTCTGTGGTTGCTGTCATAACAGAGTAATTGCTGTGACTACAGACTAGTTCACATGGCTGGGTCATGTTGCCTGACTCATCGAGTCTACGTCGGACAGATCTGCTGAACGCACTACTAATGCACGGCTTTATTTAAAGGAACATCTTTTGTTGGTCTGTTTGCAAATCACTAAATCGCACTCTTTTTTTAAACCACATTGATGACACGCTCTGTTTTTCTGTAAGGCCTTTTCAGACGTAGTAACCACCCCGTCTCCGAAAGGTAGATCGGTGTGATCTCTTGGTGATTAACATAACAACTAAAACGGACCCCTGAGCACTCTGATGAAATGTGAGTGGATCACAATCACTGATTTTTGTTTTCCCTTCACACCTTTTCTGAAGTCCTGAATCTGCCTATTGTTCACAATGGTCATTGATTGGCAGCATTTTTTCAGTCGTTATTGTTTTCACCATTCAGATCATCCTGCTGGATGATTGGGCTAATCCTGCTTCAAAAGTGAATGTATACTAGTATAGGTATTAAAATGACTTTTCACTGCAGTGAAAGTAAAAATTCTGGTTTTTAAGCATCTGGCAAAAGAGTAAATGACATGTAAGAAGAGTTGCAAAATGAAGGAATGGTCAAGGACTCTTTATTAAAAATTATGGCTTATTATTTCCAACTGATTTTACTTGGATCCTTGAAACTATCTCTTGATGGTTTGATCTCAATCTCTATCCTGAGGATTGCACCTAATACAAATGCTTAAGCCAAATTTGTCCATATTAATATTGGATATTTGCAATTCTTCCTAAGCTGTTTGATAAACACAGGGCTGGACAAAATGTATTATCGGACAAATGAAAGCTCTGTTGTGCTGCATAGTCCCGTGTCTTATTTACCACAAAACCTAACTAAGTATGGTACAAGATGGTGCTTAATGTATACCGAAGTACCTGGCAAAGCTGGTATTCCAGTTAATCATTGGTAGGTCCCCCTTTGGATCTTGGAGGGAACATTGCACAGTCCTCATGCTGATGTTTGTTGAGGCCCCAGCATTGAATTCCGGTGTTACTCGAGGCAGTGTTGCACATCCAAGTTCGAGGTTTTGTCAGAATTCTCACAGTAACAGTACACCCTTGAAATGCTCAGACATGAAAATCCGAACTTTGCTTCTACCTCAGAAATGCTATGATCCATCTTGCCAGCTTCAACTATTAAACCATATTAAAAATGGCAAACTTGTGGTGGAATTTTTTTTTTAATTTTTTTTGCCTTATACACACATGTTTTGTACACTGTGCAGTAAGGATAATGTACCTTTTGTGGTGTGTGCCTGTTTGAGGAAAATCCCACCTCTGAATTCCAGTCATCGATATGTCTCAGCCTGTTTGTCACATGCCTGAAAGCACAAGCTATGGGTATCGGAGCATGGCCAGTGAATGCAAGCCATTTTTTTTCCATGAATATTCCTTAGTGCTCTTGTGTCACACCCAGCTTTGTGTAAAATGTTTTCATGCTATTTTCCATTCTCTAAGCAGTCTAACCTTACATGACATTTACAATTGTGCATCATGTGGTTTTGGGTTTTTCCTCCTGTCTTTGAGCATCAGTGACATGGGACCTGAAAACAGCCTTGAGAGATGGGAAGTTGCACTGGACAAAAAAAAATTCATCAACGATGCGTGTGAATGCTTTTGTCACTTTAATGTGAGATCCTTCCAGTCGTGACGGGTGTCTGTGAGGTGTTTGTTTTAATGAGGCATTTCGCATGAAACCATGAGCTCATCAGCAATTTGTTAACGATGATGGTTCAGTGATGGATGTCTTGGAATTGAAAGCAAGTCTATTTGATCTTGACTGAAATAGCAACATGGGATGGACTCATTTTGTTATTGTTGTTGTCCCTCACAGTAACAATGATGATCTATAATGTTGCCAATGTAGACAAAAAAACACAGACTTTTTTAGGTATCTGTCTCAACTTGGTCTTGCCTTCTCCAATGACTCACCTTGAATTTGGTCTAGACCACCCCAAAGTCTTGGTCTTTACTCAATATGGGTAGTTTTCTACTAATTTGTTTCTTTATTTGGTTTGGTTTTCAATGTAATGTATTTGGCTTAAATGAGCACTAATTTGGACAGGTGGCTATAGCTCCTTGTCATTGTTTTCGGTGTAACAATCCCAAATTCCACAAATACTAGTGTGTAGGGTGGTCCGTGAAGCCCTTGAACCCTGCAATCTGTTTTGTAGTGTATTCACGGAGATAATGGCACACGTCTTTCCTTTTTTTTAATGGTGTGCTGTATAATCTCAGAATATTGTTTTGAATAACTGGAAGGCTGAACTGTTTTCATATGACTATTGCTTTGTTTGTACTGTGTGTGTATTGTACATGTATCTGTGCCTGCCTAATACATAAATATCCATAAGAAATAAGGCTACCTCGGTACCCTTGATTAGCTATCTTTGGTGGTGCGAGCATGTTTATTTTACTCCATTTTCTGAACTGAGTAAAACCAGTTCTAGGATGCACATGCAGTTAGTAATGGGGCCAGCTTGTAAGGAACATGATATTCAAATATAAACTGGTCACAGCTTCCTTTTGACACCTGGCCTGAGAATGGCCGGTGTTTACATACATCCTGTCATGACCGTAGAGCGGGGATTAAAGCAGAGCTGAGCATACCAAGCGGTGAAAGATAACGTCTCCCTGTTGGATGTGTTGGCTGAAATCATCCAGACGCTGCTGGAGTCATGCTAGGGTTCTGTCCGTTGGAGCATGACCGTCCTGAACTCCAACTTGATAGATGGCAAACCAAACGTTAATATTTTAATTGGAATATTTTTCCAGTATTGAACTGCCTAAACATTTCTTATACAGCATTGCTGTGTGATGTGAATCATTTTTCTACCGTCAGCTCAGCGTGAGTCAGTGACCTTGAGTGTATTAGGGAGGAAATTGGTCCAAGGGTTGAATTCAAAGAAACTGATTGCAGCTCTCTTGGCAGAACATCAGATCTTTACTGACTTTAGGGAGCTCATGAAATCAGCACATTGTGCGAAATGCGTCTGTCCCCCTCACTCTTCCTCAGACAGTACTTAACTTAAGCCAGGGCCAGACATGTAGAGGTGGGATGTCACACGTGTATGTGAGTGTTCTGTGCTGCCGGTGATCTATTTATACACAGATTTAGCCTCCCAGCAACTCTATGCTTTCCAGTAAACATGCGATTTAGCATAGTTGTTTACTGTAATTCAGTTCAGCAGTATCAGATGTACCTGAAAGGATTTTGTTTGCTACTCATTGTATTGTAAATGAGTACCTGAATTACTCTTGTGGAGTGGAGCATAAATATTATGTATGTCAATACTTGTGCAATAAATACATCCAACAAACTGTTGCCTAAAATCTGACAATGAAAAGTCTTGTGATTTGCATATAAATAGCAACGGCTTTCTTTTCCTTCCTTATAATGGAAAAGGCTGTGTGTATTTTTAAAGGCACACTAATGCTTTTCTGTTTTCTTAGTTTTGCACCTTACTATAAAAATGTCTACACCAAATGGCAAAAAAAATGTAAAGGATCAAGTCTCCTCTAAAGAGCTAGGATAAGCATAGGTGCCCTGTGAACTTGTAACAAGGAGCCTGGGGACTACTAGAACACCCCCCAACATTATACAGCCATACAGCTGCTGGGGCTTGTTAGCTGACCAAAGTAGATTTTGATGAAACCTGAACTTGAACACCAAATGGTAGCAGGAGGGCAGAATATAGACTAGCTTTATTACCTCTTGAATGATTTCCATGTATTTTTTTTAATCCCATCAGATCAGGTAAAGCACCTGAAGTTGTCTGCATTTTTGTAATGTGAAGCCACTCCACTGGCCTCCATTGTGATTGGCTACTGGGCTGAAACTTTGTGTAAAGTGATAGTCAGAGGCCTGTGGCTCAGTGACATGAAGACTTAGTGAAAGCTTACTTTTCAAGAGTGGATCACTTGAGTAATGTGAAATGATTGAATTCAAACAACTTCTTAATGATCTGTAGCTCTTGGAGCAGTGGTTTTCACCGTTGGGTCTGGATTTGTTTTTCGTATTGAGTTCTTGGTTATTAGTCTATTTACATTGTCATTGAAATGTAAATGCTATCAGCTGGACAGAGTGTGTTCTGTCAGTGCAAGTTTTAGGAACCTCTCTGGCACTAGTTAATAGCTAAAATATTTTTGCACATATATAATAAAATAATGAGCCTAAAGTAAAACTACTGTACTCAGGGACCTTGGATATTTTTCCACCAGCTAAATGGGTGCCTGGCTGATTAAAAAAAAAATTAAGCTGTTATTATTATAAAATGTATTAATTGACATGTATTACTTGGTTGCTAAAATTGCTATTCAATTTCCTCAGCAAACAAAAGGTTGCATCTAAAACTTCCAGGTCTATACTTGAGTCCTACATTTAGATGGCTTAAAATGCTCTATCCACAGAACACTTTTTATATTCAGGCTATTCATGTATTTAGTTTCACTGGCACAGACAGCATGTTGTGCTTTATAAGCTGCAGTGGAAGGGTTTCTTTTTCTTATGTGAATCACCAGCTTACACGCCCTTTTTTTTCTCTTTTATTACTGTGCATAATAATTTAATTGGATTAACTGCCTTATGCAATACTTCCCATTTATGACTGTGTCTTCTGAACATTGCCTAAGATTTCCCTCCCTTCAGTTGAAGCTGCCAAACGGGAAAACAGTCAGCAGGACTCTTTCCTGATATCTGACTGCAGATAGCGAAACTTTAACTATTTTGATTGTCTCACTTCAGTTTCCTTCAATGCAAGGAAATCATGAACAATTGACTAGAGGCATAACGGCTTAATTTAATGTAGACATAACAGAATATGCTTCACAGACAAGAACAGTTTTATGTGGTATTAACACACTGAGTGGAACAACTGCTGGTAGACCACTTTAGCTAAACCGGCTCCATAGAGTCTATGGCTCATATTTGGCGGCAGAGTTTGAGGGGTCAAAGGGTAATGAGTGTCATATAAGGCTACAGGGCATGAGGATGGTGTGGACAGCAAGGACAGAGGCTTTAGAGTTTGTTTTGGGAGCCCGTTTGTTCTGAATACCTTGAGAAAATGAACTGCATGTGCTGGTTAAAGGTAATCTCTTATTAATTATGGGCCTGGGTTGTGTGAAATGGAAAGTAAAATCTGATGAAATATTTAAGTCAAACTTTAAAGTATGCTTTTGCACAAACTTCTATTAAAATAATGTATGCTCTCATACACTATATGGCCAAATATCTGCACATCACACCCATGTGTTTCTTCCCCAATTTTTTCCACAAAGCTGGAAGTTCCATACAATTATCTACAATGTCTTATTATCCTGTAGCATTAAGAATTTCCCCTTTACTGGAACCAAGAAGACTGAACCTGTTCCAGCATGGCACCGTGCCTGTGCACAAATAATGACATTGTTTGCCAAGCTGGGAGTGGAAGACCTGGAGTGTCCTGTACCAGAACCCTGACCTCAACTCCACTGTATACATTGGGATAAACGAAGATTTCACCTCAGATCTCCTTGCTCTACATCAGCACCTGACTTCACTAATGCTTTTGTGGCTGAATGAGCACACATCCCCACAGTCATGGTCCAAAATCTAGTGGAAAGCCTTCCCAGGAGAGTGGAGGTTATTATAACAGGAAAGGAGGACTAAATCTGGAGCAGGGTGGTCAACAGTGGCGGATGCTGGTCTTTCAAGGAGGGGAAGCTCAATTTCGGCCTACATCATAAAATGTCAGTTTATCTATATTATATTATAGATTTATTTGTGACAGTGGAGGGGCTCAGCAGCACCC
>JAOVVG010000002.1:18437273-18450677 GCA_028566375.1 Leptodoras nelsoni
CTGGAGCGCAAGAGAGGTCGTCCCAGGGGTGGGGGGGTTGGGGGGGACGCACATTTTATCATTGATATATAAGGGACCCCCAAGCTCCCAAATACTGGGATGAAATATTTTTTTTTCCTCCTAAAATAAAAATTCATGCCATAGAGGGTTAAATATGATGAGTCAAATAGAATCACTATTTTATCCCTAAAGTATTTTTAACAGTTGACCTTGTCCCAAAGCAGCTTTACAAAATCATAAAATAATTATTTGCATAATTTGTAACTTAATTTGTAACATGTCAATTTTATCCCTAATGAGCAAGCCAGGGGTGACAGTGGAAAGCATAATCCCTTCTATAACCAAGAGCTATACAGTAAAAAAGTTTTTAAAAAAGTGTGTGGGGGAAGGGGGGGGAGATTATGTACAATTATCAATTACAAATTATACATATTGTCATATGGGAAAGATTAAGGGTCAATTATGAAACAGATGTACAACAGATGTAACACACAATGGTTAGTAATATGGCGATCACATAGTGTGCATACAACATTTCAAAATCATGGCTTAAGCCGTTCTTGAGATTTAAAAATGTCAGTTGCAGTACCCCTATGGATAAAATTTGGCACACGTGTGGAGAATGTGAAATGTGAAGTTTTAGCCCTTACATCACAAGATATTCACTAGTGAATGCTGCAATTATTTGCTTTGAATACTATTCACTAGATGGCAGCACAGAAAAATAAATCATAATGTGTTACTGTTCCTCCTAGAGACTGACTTGCCATAAAATGTCATAATATTTGGCAAACAGCTTTTGAGCTGTTGCTCATAAAGTGCTTTGAGCCTACCCCAGTTCAGGGGGCACTAGCTCGAACACCAATATTCTGTATTAGACTGTGGGGCTACAACCAGACCAAGTTTCATGTGGATTGGGGAAATTTAAGTACAAAGATTGAACAAAGATTATTCAAGAAAATAAGTAAACCTTTAAAAAAAAAAGTCACTGGCATCCATGAGAATTCAATAATTAAAAATGATTGAGTCATGTTCCCAATTACACTATGTTGCCAAATGTATTCACTCAGACATCCAAATCATTGAATTCAGGTGTTCCAATCACTTCCTTGGCCACAGGTGTGTAAAATCAATCACCTAGGCATACAGACTGCTTCTACAAACATTTGTGAAAGAAATGGTCGCTCTGAGGACCCCAGTGAATTCCAGCATGGTCCTGTGATAGGATGCCACCTGTGCAACAAGTCCAGACATGAAATTTCCTCACTACTAAATATTCCACAGTCAACTGTTAGTGGTATTATAACAAAGTGGAAGCATTAGTTAGAACTTGGTTCCAATGAAAGGAACTCTTAATGCTTCAGCATACCAAGAGATTTTGGACAATTTCATGCTCCCAACTTTGTGAGAACAGGATGGCCCCTTCCTGTTCCAACATGACTGCATACTAGTGCGGAAAAAAAGAACCATAAAGACATGGATGAGTGAGTTTGGTGGGAAGAATGTGACTGGAGTCCTGACCTCAACCCAATAGAACACCTTTGAGATGAATTAGAGCGGAGACTGTGAGCCAGGCCTTCTCATCCAACATCAGTGTCTGACCTCACAAATGTGCTTCTGGAAGAATGGTCAAAAATTCCCAGTAACACACTCCTAAAAATCCGAGGAGAGTTGAAGCTGTTATAACTGAAAAGGGTGGACCGACATCATATTAAACCCTATGGATTAAGAATGGGATGTGACACAAGTTCATATGCGTGTGAAGGCAGGCGAGTGAATACTTCTACAAATTTTCACCTAAGACTTTAGGAACAGTTACACACATCATTCCTGTTTCACTGGTAAGTATGAGATGATAGAGGTTTCTCAGTGTGAAGAAGGTTAGAGAATAAACAAATAAAATAAGATAATGTATAATGTTATAAATTAAAACAATTACATACCTGAAATTACAAATATTACTAAATATCAGTAATTAAGGGGTTTAAAACAACAGATCTGTAACATACTGCCCTGGAAGAGGGCACATATTTTCCTCCACAGGTTTAGGGAAACAAAATATTGCTCAATAGCAAGTCTCAAAAGATCCAAACTGGATACAATCTCCATGCCAAAAAATTATTTGGAAACCATCTCGGAAGAAAGCAAGCACATGGACTGCCCTAAGCACTCTACTGGAACTGGGTTCTGCTCATAGTAGATAGTGGATTTGGCAGAAAAATAAAAATGATTTGTATACATTTTTGAAAGGTAAATAATTTATTTCAAGGACCCTAACTCAAAGAGCAGCCAGTAATTTGCAGTATACATCTTAAATGCGCTAGGAAAAAAACTTTCTTTACTAAGAAGGGACACTGTGAGAATAAAATTTTTTTTTTCAATTTCTTATGATTTAATTGACGCGTTATTTTCCACATTGTGAGTAATTTAGTTCATGTAAGCTTAACGTTGATGAACAATTCTCTCATGAGGACCTAGCAACAATTACAGCGATAAAGCTATTGAGATTAAAAGTAACTAGAGACAAAAGTTATATTGTTTTATGACTATTTACATAGATCATAAATCCTTGAATATAAAAACAAATTGTAAGTTATAGTGCTTTTTATTCAGAAAACAAGTTCTCCCTTATTTATTTATTATGGCTATATTATTATGGCAGAAGCATTGACATACAAATCAGCAGCCAATGCAGTCGATGTACATATGAATATGATCAGCCCAATTTTCCTCAGTCTTCATACCTGGACAGTCGGGTATAGTGGAAATGAATGAATCTCCTTACTCTTTAACATTTTTTGATTACTTTCACTGTAATTGTCTCCTCTGTATAGTATGTTAAATGATAAAAAACAAGCAAAACATTTTTACTGAAATTTTATTTATAAAAACAAATAAAATACAAAAACATTAAGTTTCCATAGGAAAGCAGCATGAATGCAATCCCATCTCTTTCATATCCATTTTCAAATGCATCATTATCATAAATAATGCTACTTTTAAGTATTATTACTGTACTACAATACAAACAATAAAATATTTTAAAAGCAAAATGAAACAAGACAGGAATGTGTATAATTTCTGTGGAGGGTCAGAAAAAAAGCTTGCCAGCAAAGAAAGAAAATGCCATGCCCTGAATATAGTGTCCATTGTAGTGGTTAAATATATTCAAACTGCATTGCACTGATTGTGTAATTCACTGAATGTTTAGGAGAGTGCAGTAGACCACCATTAAACACAGTAAATGGAAAGACAACCATGTTCTCCCCTATTCCCTGGTAAAGAAACTGTATTAAAAGAAAACAAGGACATAACATTAAAAAAATGTTTGCATGTACAATATTCTGGGCACATGCACAATAG
This sequence comes from Leptodoras nelsoni, assembly GCA_028566375.1. Classification (NCBI taxonomy): domain Eukaryota; kingdom Metazoa; phylum Chordata; class Actinopteri; order Siluriformes; family Doradidae; genus Leptodoras; species Leptodoras nelsoni. The sequence continues at coordinate 18,440,637 of JAOVVG010000002.1, forward strand.
ACCAGTTACCATTTTATGCTAAAATGTAACTGTCATTTAGTAACACTGGACAACAAGACTTTTATTATTTGAGGACCATCAATAAAAAGTCAATTTGAGTATCAAATTAATGCTGTGCAGCAACTATAATGCTGTGCATGGCATCTATATTGACCTAGCGCACACAGGTTGTGCAGGGCTTAGCAGGCAGCTCCAAGTTGCTTCCACTTCCGCAATGTCCTGGCATGTTCCCAATGCTCTGCTCCTCCACCAGAGGTGGCATCCCCTGGGCATGAATTTGCTGCATGCATTGCCTAATATATGATAAAGACAAAAGTAGTCACTTCATCTGATGGAATCAGGAGGAATATAAATTCAGTGCAACCAGAAGCACAAAAGGAAATCAGAAAATGTCAACTCACCAAGCTGATCTGGACATTACATAATGGATGTCTGGTTTTTGGAAGCCATTAAAAGTTGATGAGGCAGCCACAGTGTAAGCACCCATGTTTTCAAACAGCAGCCAGTCTCCTACCTGCCGGTCAGGCAGGGTACACAGCTCCACAATGCGATCCAGGCCATCGCAGGTAGGACCCCAAATACTGCATGGATACATGCGCTCATCAGGCTTGGGTTTCTACAGAGCAAAACCAAATAGTAATGTTTATAAATTTGTGCAATGATAAAAAATGACATTTTTTTAAATGCATATTATTAAAGCTTAATATAGCTAACATATGCAATTATTTCCATACCTTGTGCACAATGGGTGTCACATGTGCATGATCAAAAAGGATGCAGTTGAAAGATCCATAAACACCGTCATTGACATAGTACATTAGAGTCCTGTCATTGGCCCCATTGTCTTCATCTGAATTAACCAAAATAAAAAACAGCAAAGGAAATAAGGCTCTGGATTTTCAGAGATATGTATTTACAGAAGGGACAACAGAAAGGAGGATTTTACCATCAGAGCCAGACTGCTCCTTCATGTTGACTTTTTTAGCAATGATGTTGACAGCTAGCGTATATGCAGAGGCAACATAGAATCGGCCAGGCTCGGCAATTATCCTCACACCACTGTCTGCAGGAAAGTACTTATCCAGTGCAGGATTAATCACAGCAGTAACCTAAGAGGAACAAAATGTAAAATTTTACTTGACTGCAAAAATGTAACAAAAAAATCCATTCATATATAGAAATAAATGTAAGTGGAAAAATAACCTCTTCAAACTTCAACTTGGAATCATCAGAACCAGGGAAGCCACCGCCAATATCCAGCAAGGTCATATTGTAACCCAGTTCAGCCTGAGAGAGAGAGGGGGAGTGAGTGTGTGTACATTCCAGCTTAGTAATGCAGCAGTGCTGAAGAAGTACTTTACACCATCAGACAAGCAAATTTAACAGCATGTGACCACTCACCCCCATGTCAAAGACACAGCGTGCATCTGCAATGGCCTGGGTGTATGTCTCTGGGTCAGTGCAGCCACTGCCTACATGAAAGCTTACTCCAATGATGTCCAGGCCCAGCTCCTTTGCCCGCTCCAGAAGCAGCCTGCTGCTTTTCAGAGTGGCTCCAAACTTCACACTCAGCCTGCACACTGCCTTAGAGTCATCTGTAGCTATACGCAGCACTAGTCTGCATGGATATACAAATTCATGGTTAGAGAGAATTTAATATTATTGCATTTTTGTCATTAAACACAGTGACAACTTAAATTCTAAATAAGAAAAGCTACTCACTTGGCATTGTCATGGCTACGAGCAACCTTCATTAGCTCCAGTTCACTATCAAAAGTCATCATTTGCACTCCATGTGCAGAAGCATACTTAATCTGTGACACCTGTTTACAGGGGTTGGCATAAATGATCCTACTTGGCTCCACTCCCAGAGACTGCACAAGCTGGATCTCAGTCTAAAGGAACATACAGTTAAATCAGTACAATTTCTACTACTGCTACACCTACTGGTATATTTTGCTATTCTGTTCCAAAGAAACACTTTGTCTTTCAGACAAATATTTCACAAACCTTGCTTGCACAGTCAAATCCTGTTCCCAATGTTGCCAATGTCTCTACAACAGCCCTGCTATCATTGCATTTCACGGCATAGAAAGGTGTGACACGAGGCAATGAACGTGCCCATCTAAGGTGCTTCTTAAGGACATCCCCCAGGTCTGCCACAAAGAAAGCATCCTTGTCATCCTACAGGGAAAATAAAACATTGTTATCGAAAAGAAACAAGATACATTATCAAGCTATAAGCATTACAAATGTGATTGAGACACTCACTGAAGAGTTGGATTCCTTGATTTTCTGCTCAACGATGTCCCGAGCACAGAAGCCCTCCTCCAGGAAAGTGAATTCAAAGCCGGTGGATGAAGTCATGGTCACAAATCAAGTTCCAACTGCACACAAAACTATAGCAAGAGAAGCACTGGTGTTAAACACTATCAGTCTGTTCATTACAAACATGCCAGAACTGCAACGTGAACAAAGGCTTCCTTCTGGTATCTAGTATCTGGCAAATCTTTAAAATTTGTTTTTAGAAAGCTTTTCAAGGAAATATCAGTTAGATAAATTATGTATTCATAACCACAAAATTCTGTTTCTTTAACCTGAAATTAGAATAACAGGGTTTCAGAACCTCATGTCTATTTTTTTATTTCTTTGATTATATTAACACAGTTTAGTTACTTTAGTTGGCAGAAGGCAACAATTCTGTGACTTACTTGGACAGAAAGAGATGGAATTATCAAATGTCAGAAGTTCAGTGGACCCAAGGCGGCTCCCCAGTGAAGTTAAATCCTTTCAGATAAGCCTCAAGGCCAGGGCCAGTGTGTGCTTTGCTCAAGCAAGTGATCTAAATTGAAGAAGCACCAAGAGTAAGTTTCAGGCTTTCAGACGTCAGGGTTATTATATGATTATAAGTGTGTTAAGAGGACATAGATGATTCATTGATATCATTTTGAACCATTATTTTTTTATTATTAATACAGAATCCATAATATGGACATGTGGCACAGGATCAGGCTTCCCAGAGAGGAAAAGGTCGAAAAATAAGGCAAGCCAATCCCCCTGTGCACTATATAAGGTACAGAAGTCATCACTGGACATTTTGGGGCCGACCCTCCGGCAGCATGACTCGCGGTGGTCTCCCAATAGGCAACGAGCTCTCACTGTAGACCAATGAGAGGAGGGATACGCAAGCACTAACCTGGAGAGGCCATGGCCATAAATTCAGGTTTCAGTACCCTTATACTCATACATTGAAATGGTAATTTTTTTTTGCTTTAAATCGATTTATCAGTGCGTAAGTACGAGTGAATAGGGGCTTGCTGTAATACATCCTCACTTTTACAACGGTTTTGATGAACTTAACGTTATGACCGCATGCAACATCCGGCCACGTGGATTTAATATATCACTATTTTAAATATTTTAAATTTAGCAAGCCATACAGAAAGGTTCCGTTGACCAAAAGCGGTTAACTACTTGTCCAGGGACCAATCTTATTGTTCATTGACTATTAAAATTATCATCACAGTAACTTGAAAAACTTGGTTTAAAAGCTGTTAAGGGGATGTCCCGCCAGCCTAGCCGCTTTTTTGTTAATTCGGCTGATAGCTAACAGATCCAATGCCCAAAGTTATCGCGTAAACCAATAAAGAAATAACCAAAATAAGCGATTTTTTAGTAGCGCCAAATAGATAAGCGGTATCTTTTCTTTGTGTTATTAAAAAGAATTCACCGGTCACATTCTCGGAATGCAGTTTGTGCTAACATGCTTTCAAACCCATTTACAACTATGCTAGCGTGCTAATGTGAATATGGTTGTTAGCCTGCGGCCCGCCGTATATCAGAACAACGTCCCGTAAAACAAAATATTTTCCATTTTACGTACCTTAAAAAGCATTTACAAAGATTTTTGCCCATTAGACCAGAATCGGGGAAATAAAAAAAGTCCACGTTTTCCCTCTCACCCAGCCGGTGTGCTCTGTTCTGAAAGAGAAAGAGAGACACCGGCTTTCATTTATACTTCAGCAGTTACCAGGGCAACGGGCCAGCTGAAACCGGCTTTTCCTTTGCCAGCGCTCCGCCTGCGAACCGGTTCCAGCTTGCTAGCGGCCTTCGCGCGCAACAAAGTCTCGTGTGAGGTCAAAGCATGGTTAACACCCCGTTTACAAAAAAAGTGACGCAAGTAGCGTTTTTTTTACTCTATATCTGTTTGGATTTTCTAGATAACGGAATGGACAGACGGATAATATAGACAAAAACACTAGTACATAGTGGCCTATGTATATGTAGACTACAGAGAGGCCTTTAAAACCATAAATACCTGAAAAATCCCTGGAAGTTTTTGTTTGTTTGTTTGTTTTATGTTTCCCAGTAATGATTTCATAAGAGCAGGGCCTTACTTTTTGTTACTGACGTATGCCTCCCCCCCCTTTTTTTTTTTTTTTTACATTTGATAACAGCTTTTTTCCACAGAAAATCCATAGATAATATCTTTTAAAATGCACCTAAAGGCTATGAGAAATGATAATGGCTTTCTTGGATATGTGGTGCAATATTTTTAAGATTGAAACAGAAGTCCATTGACTCCAATGAACAGAACACAATATGTGATTGTCATGTACAATAGTCTCTAAAAAATAACACAGAATGGTGGGAAAAACATCCAGCTCTGTGGGTGGAAATGCCTTGACGAGAGAGGTCAGAGGACACTTCCCAGATTGGGAAGTAGTGCAAATAACCACACCCTACAACCATGGTGAGCAGAAAAGCATCTCAGAACATTGAGTTTGTTGTGCATTAAAATCAAAGGAGATCAGCAGTTTCTAAAATCCTTAAACAAGCCTGTTTGTCACCAACAACAACAACATGGTGAAAGTCACTGAAATCACATTTGATTTCCCCATTCTGATGTATGATGTGAACATTAACCAGTATCTGCATGACTTTTTTGCACAGTACTGTGGCTGTATAATTAGTTTATTGGATAATGGAAATGGATGCAAAATTCTAAAGCATTCAGTACTCAGATAAACTTCCTTGGGTTTCTCAATTCTAATTGATGGACCAAAAATGCCTGAAATATTTTATAATAAGAACTCCAATAAATACACACCAAGCCACAGGAAGTGGCATCCTCTTTCTAGTGGTTTGAGGACATGTTGTAAGGTACTGTTTGTGGTGGTGCTCAAGAGAGAGAAGTATAATATGTAAGCTATGCTAGCCCAAATGAATGTGTTAATTATAATATAATCATAACATTTGAATTATTTTTCCATAATATAATTTACAGACAATATACATTATATGATCAGAACCATAAGTAGTCATATTTGGCAGGAAGCAATAGCTTACTTACAGCAGATGGTAATAAGTTTATTAACAGAATTAAGGTTTTGACTAAATAAATTTGACTATGCTAATGTTTCTTAAATGTTTATTAAAATGTATATTGAGTAAAATCTAAAGAAAGGTCATATTAGATATATAGTACTGGGCAAAAGTTTTAGGCAGTTGTGGAAAAATGCTGTAAACTAAAAATGATTTCAAAGCAGACTGGGGTTTCAAGATGTACTGTTCAAGCTATTTTTAAGAAGCACAAAGAAACGGGCAACATTGAGGATCGTAGACGCAGTGATTGACCTAGGAAACTTAATGCAGCAGATGACAAATACATCAAGCTTATTGCCCTTCAAAATCAGAAGATGTCCAGCAATGCCATCAGTTCAGAACTGGCAGAAACCTGTGGGACCCAGGACACCCATCTACTGTCTGGAGAAGTCTGGCCAGAAGTGGTCTTCATGGAAGAATTCAGCCAAGAAGCCATACCTCTGACATGGAAACAAGGCCAAGCGACTCAACTATGCACAAGAACATAGAAACTGGGGTACAGAAAAATGGCATCTGGTGCTCTGGACTGATGAGTCCCCTGATCTCAACATCATCGAGTCTGTCTGGGATTACATGAAAAGGGATTACATGAAAAGGGAATACATGAAAAGACAGAAGGATTTGAGGAAGCCTACATCCACAGAAGAGCTGTGGTTAGTTATCCAAGATTTTTGGAACAACCTACCAGCCAAGTTCCTTCAAAAACTGTGTGCAAGTGTATCTAGAAGAAGGCAAAGAGTGGTCAGACCAAATATTGCTTTGATTCAGATTTCTGTTCGTTCACTGCATTTTGTTACTTGATGCAAATAAACTATTAACACTTCCATTTTTGGAAGCATTCTTAGTTTATAGCATTTTTTCACACCTGCCTAAAACCTTTTCACAGTACTGTATATATACCACAGCACGGTTGAACTCTCAAATCTGGTTGGTCTGAAGGTGTCTGACAGTAGTACTGACTGTAGTACCACAAGCACAGGGCCATTACCACTACAAAGTGGATTATTTGTCTGATGTATTTTGTGCCCCACCTCTGGTTGTCTAAATGGGGAATAAGACCATTCCCTCCCTACTCTGGTTTAGCTTAATAACACTGTAATTGATGTGAATATATTCAGAGAGTACTTTTCACAGGTACACATATCTTCAGTGTCTATTCTAAGTCTTGAAGCCTGCATTTAACAGCAAAGCTGCTCTCTAAACAGTGTTTAAAAAAAACAGGAATATGTTAAAATGTTTAAAAGAATGAACAATTAACAGTCTCTAAAATGCAAGCTCTAGGAGTAGTTTGGACTATGAACTATGATTCTGTCTTTTGATAGTGTTCAAATCCATAAGTGCAGATAGGTCACATACCTCATGATTTTTTTTTTCTTGAAAAACATTTAATGAGGTTTGTATTAGTTAAACAGTAGTAAAAGACTCAGGACTGACAAAATGTACAAAATGCTGTTATTAGAAACTGTATGAGACACATTTTTAACAGAATTATCCCACTCTTAAATTTGAACCCTCAGAGTCTGAAAAGTGCATTTACGTCTCTAGTTATCCACATTTCCACTTTAGGCCTAATGTAGGAAACTTCAAGATATGCAAAGAGTACATTTCTCCAATGGTGGTTGTGAATATGGCTTCCAGGCATAAACGTGCTCCTGCCAGACATTTTCTAATCTGTTCCCTTCTTGCCACTGTGTCTCCAGACAGATCCTGTGATCTTTCTCCAAACCAGAGCATGAGGTCATTTTCTATTACTAGCTTCAAACACTAGAAAGCACATCACTTTTAATGAATAAAAGTCAGAGGATGAGTAAGAAGGAGATGTTCCTATTTTGTTCAAGCCCTACGAAGATGACAAATTCTGTTGGTTAAGTTGTTTAAGGCTAGAGGACTGAGTCAGAATTTCTGCTATACTTTGTAGGTGGGCTTTTTTATTTGTAGGAGCCAGAGTTGAGAAGCCATAGCTGAAACTGTGTGAATGCTTGCATGTGTAAATATTATATTTATGGAGAATAATACATACGTACAGTGTAAAGTCATCTGTAGGTCAGTTTGTGACTGCAAGTTTTACCCTTCTAAGTGCATTAAAGTTTATTTCTAGCAACAGACTTAGCTTCCAGTTATAGCAGTTCCTTGGAAAACATTGATAGTACCATTAAACTCTAAATGACAACAATTGCACAGACACTGCTGTGCTGGTTTCTGTGCAGTTTCCATACAACAACATAAGGGTCACATTGGTGATGTTTACAACACATTAGAAAGAGGGACGAATGACAGCATGTTTTGCAACCAAATGAATACAATCTCATTATGATATGCGGGATTTTTTTCAGAACTATGTTAGTGTCTCCACAGTTACCTATGCTATCTAGCCACAAGTTTGTGGACTGTTACATCAATACATGGGCCTTCCCCAAACTGCATCTTTGTATGCTGTATAGAATTTTCCATTTGCTGGAACTAAGGCACAAACCTGTTGTATCATGACACTGTCCCTGCGCAAAAAACCCAATAAAGGTATAATTTGCCAAGATAGAAGTAGAAGAACAAATGTGCTTCACAGAGCCCTGACGTCAACCCCACTGAATATACTGGATAAACTGGAACACTGACTGCATCCCAGGCCGCCTTGCCCAACATGCTCATGTGGCTGAATGAGGGCAAATCCCAACAGCCACACTCCAAAATCTAGTGGAGAGCCTTCCCAGAAGAGTGGAGCTTATTATAACAGCAAATGGGACTAAATGTGTAATGGGATGATCAACAAGCACATATGGGTGTGATTGCTTAAGTGTCCCAAACTTTTGACTATATAGTGTACATTAATAAGCTTTCTGAAATAATTTGTAATTTGGATCACAATTTTTCCCCCACAACTTGGATTTGAGCTTGAACCCCAATTAATATATACATATTATTTCATTTGGCTATGTATATATGTATAATCACCTTCTGATAAGGTAAGGACAGTTAGAGATGATGTGTGCATCTGTTGTTTGATATCACTGTTCAATAGACCTACAGATCCTGTGCTGACATGACCATAGATAATATGACTTTTGTAGCACTGTTACGTCACAGCAAGAAAGTCCTGGGTTCTACGCCAGGTACTCTGGTTTCCTACAGTTTAACTTTTTATTTTCCCAATATATGTGTGTAACTAAGCATAACAAGATTACTCATGCAGGATATACAGCAAAATGTCTCACTTAAAACTATATTAAATTGTCAAGATTTATCTACAGTTAATGTCAACTGAGGCTCAAATACAGCACAAAGGGATTTTTTTTTATGTTAATGGACATGGACCGACCCATATCCTGTTACTCTAATCCTGTCACAAGAGACACACGCAAAGAAACACACAGATATTACTCCACATTCCTTGCAAGCAATGATTGCAGAATTGATGCAATATCCTTATTTTACAACAATATACCTGGCAGAAAAGTTATTTTTTCTATAAAACAAAGTTTCTATAAGTTTAGAAAACTTATGATTGGAACAAGCCTTTACACAAAGTAACCTTCCTGGAACTCAGAGGAGTTTCCTCAGAGACGTAAGGACAAGGGGAGGAGACATAGACACAGAGGCCTTCCCATCTGTGCACACTTTCTCCCTCACTCATGCATATTCATGGGTATTCAACACCACATGATGTGGCATACATTTATGGACGGATGTGAGTCATACGGGTTCGTCTAAATGACGTGGCTTTGTTCTTGTACTCCTCCCCACCCAACTGTTAGGACACCAGTATATACAAATTCAGGTGTTTCAACACATGCAACTACAGCACTACACTAGATTTACCTGGTCAAAACCAACATGTACAAGTTGGCTTAAACAAAAGTATTTCATCACCAGAAATAGCACAAGTTTTACAATCTATAAAAAATGTCTGAGTAATGAATTCTTCTAGAGATATACAGTCAAATCTACAAATATTCACCCATATAATAATCGTAGAGCATTAACCAGGACACATGTCCTGGCCTTGGACTAATTCTCAATGTTCTGTTTAGTCTAGGATACCAAAAAGAAAAGAATTTAAGATAAATTAGACTGAGAAACTTAGAGACACCAATAGTTTGCTGATATTTTTGTCTGTGCAATTCAAACATTATAATGGTTGGTTTTGATGAGAGCAGCCCTTTGTGTGTAAAATGAAAAATTCTTTGAAATTGAAACTTGCCTAAATAACAGCCTACCACATATCCATGTATGCGTAGGCTGTTCTGTTCTCCCTGCATCCTGTAAATTCTTTCATTCTGACACACCTCAGAGGATTGAACAGATGTGCCATAAAGGCGAATCAGAGTTTTGTGTTCTTAATTACCTGGTGTCATCAGGTATTACACAGTCATGTTAGGACATGAGAAAATATGTGATGAAACTGTATTGTAAAAGTGGCTGAGAAAGCCCATTGCAAAATGTTCCTTTGTTTTTTAAAAAGGTTGCTGTCTTTGGATGGGCCTCCTGTCATGCATTTTATAGATACTATACTCTGTTATATTTAGATTATATATCTATGTTATATTATATAATTTTATAATAGGTTTTGGGGTGACACTGTGGCTTGCCTCACAGCAAGAAGGTCCCGGGTTCGATCCTCGGGTGGGGCGGTCTGGGTCCTTTCTGTGTGGAGTCTGCATG
>JAOVVG010000002.1:18536408-18554803 GCA_028566375.1 Leptodoras nelsoni
CAAGAGTGTGCAAAGCAGTAATCAGAGCAATGGGTGGCTATTTTGAAGAAACTAGAATATAAAACATGTTTTCAGTTTTGTTAAGTACATAACTCCACGTGTTCATTCATAGTTTTGATGGCTTCAGTGAGAATCTACAATGTAAAGAGTCATGAAAATGAAGATAACGCATTGAATGAGAAGGTGTGTCCAAACTTTTGGCCTGTACAGTATATATATATAAAATAAAATATAAATTATTGAAATAATGCAGTATGTATGAACAGATATTTTTAATGCCAAACAAAAAGTAGTTTTTAATTTTGAAATTAGAATTACATTTTGCTCAATTCTATAGTATATCTGCTTCATAAAAAATGGCATTACACAACAGAAAACAAGAGAAAAAAGGTGACTATTTTATACCTATAAACCACCAACTACCATGCAAGATAGCATCAAGGTGTGTTATTTAACTAGACATACTGCACAGCGGTGTGGAATATGACCATGCATCCCATCATAAGAAAGAGCAAGAACGAAGTGAAATATGCATACCAAATTACAAAACTTGTGTTTAAGAAAACGTATTTGAGAAATTGAAATGAGTCAGCTTCAGTGTCCTTATGGACGAAATTTCATGCAATTTGGTGTGGCTCTAAAGAATGAAAAAGCCTTTTGAGCCTTTACTTCACAAGATATCGGCTAGAAAAATACGGGATTTCTTCCCTGGAACATTACTCACTAGGTGGCGCTACTCCAAAAATGACTCAAAGGATAGGGGGGTAATGCAGCGCCTAGAGACAAACCTTGCCATAAAAGTTTAAACTCCCTGGCAAAACAGTTTTCGAGGTATTGACTAAAAAGTGCTCTGAGCCTACCCCGCTTCAGGGGGCGCTAGCATGAAGGGCAACATACAACTAGGGACACAAATCTTATATTCTGTATTAGGCACACGGGGCTACAAACATGCCAAGTTTAATGTGGATTGGTGAAGGATAAGTATATGATATCATTGACCAAATACTGAAGGAAAAAAATCCCTTTGGCAAAAACTATATGACTGTCAGCGCTAACTGTGGGCATAATAATAACAACTCTTCACTGTTATTCTAAAATGTGGGAAACATTAAACTAAAGAATACCCTTCTATTAGAAGACGAGTCCAAACCTGTAATGTGGTGACAATACAACACTACATTGATTCCCATATTATATAGAAAACAGATTTCAGCTAAACTAGAAGGAGTTATTGAGAAAAAAGACAGAAAAAGACGTTTCTCACAAAGTTTTACATTCTGTTCCTGGGACAGTCAAACAAAGGTGTGAGGCTTACACGGTGTGCCAAAGTAGCGCAAGGTGACCTCTCCGGTTTTGACCTCGCCGGCGACATTTTTGGCCATGCACTGGTACACGCCCTGGTCAGTTTCCCTTGTGTCCTGAATCATCAGGGTGCCGTCTTCCAGAAGATTCAGACGTGAATCGTCTTGCATGTTAAGGGCGTTGCTATAAAAACAAACAGAATTCAATAAATCAAAATACAATCTGGGATGAAGCCAAAACATTAGCTCTATAAACAATGTGCAAACTGCAGCAATGCACTCTTTATTTTGATAAGATTCAAAGTTGTTCTCACTTATTTCTCAGCCAGATGATCTGGGGCTTGGGATTGCCCTCTGCCCTGCATGTGAAGTACACAGTGTTCCCTGAAGTCACGTCCACGTCCTGTGGCTCAGATGTGATCCGAGGAAGCTCTATACACACGTCGAACAGAAGTGATGTAGAGGATCGGTGTAAGGAAAGAAAAAAAGAAAGACAGAAATGAATAACGTTACTATAGTTGGACTAGTATGCTATAGACAGAATTGGACCATACTGGCTTGTACATGATGTCATGAAAGTTGCTTGTCTAAGTGGGGGAGGATAATGTCTCGGGGCAGCACCAGACCAACTGAGACTGCACATATGCCAAGAAACCCATGCTTTCCCAACCATCACAATGTGCACTAAAACTAAAACTGCTGTACAGATGTAAGAATAAAACTGCCAAAGCCATGGCTTCTCTTCATTTCAGCATATCCATGAATGAATGAGAGTGTTGTTGTGCTTTATTACACTAAACATTTTCAGACCAATTACAATTTTATAAGCCTGTCCAAAGCAACTATTAAACTATTTCTAGGCAGGCAGAGAGTGTGAGAGAGTGAGTGTGTAATTCAACACGGATCAGAAATGCCATACGGAAATATACCTTCTTTGTCACATAAGGCAAATTCTCAATAACTCATGAATCCATACCCTTTCTGCCAGGTTAAAGTGCTGTACACACAATGCTGAAACACAAAGCAGTCAGCTGTGTGCTCATGTCCATTCGGTATCCTGCATACACGCCACCAATTCCCTCATTAACGCTTTCTGGCATCGTAAATATAGCTCTTTCTGCCAGCTACCCTCAAACTACCACTATTCCACACCACATGAGCTAGAGTGGCAGTGCCACACTGAGACATGATGTGTTTTCACAGCTGCTCCAGCTCGCTGTGTATCATTCCTGAGCAGAGAGAAGGAGACATTCCAGTGCGGAGCCTATAGAGGCATTAGGAGATGGTTTACACCAACAAGCCTGGGCAAGTTTCTGGCAAATTAGCCACAGTAGTTTGTGGCTTCTTTGTAGTACATAGGCAGCTGCTGTGCACTTGATGATCTGTGGATTACATAAGAGAAAGGACTAAAGCTTTTTAGTCCATTGTGAATGAAACAAGAAGAAACTTGCTTTAGGAAGCAAAAAAAAAAAAAAGCCCATGTTTGCCCAGATCTGAGTGATATGAATAAGTCTGATGCCTGGCCAGTTTTAAAAGCTGACAGCACTGCCTCCCTGTAGGATTGACCTTCATTTGTTTAGCAGATGCCTGAGACTCAGGGAGCTGCATTTAACCCACTACTCACTCTGGCAGAATATTCAATGAGTAGGAGGCTAAATGAATCAACAGTGTTACATCTGGAAGATCACTTCTTACCCTGCATTGATACTAGCAAAAAACATGCTGCTAATATTGCTCTTACGAGTGTGTAGATACATCGCCATTCAGAACTGTCCAGTTTAAGTTTTAAATGGTAATATCTGAAATGAAAAGTCACCTGTATAATTGTATACATATCACCGTTACCTTTGGTTAAAAAAACAACAAAAAAACATTTTTACAGATTAATAAAAAAAAAGAACCAGGGCGTGATTAGTTAATTGTTAATGTTGATTGTTTTCCAATATTGCCCATCAAACATGATTGAATTAGAACTAGTCGGACATCCTGTGCCATAATATTGGACAGAAACATTTACTGCATTGACCTTGCACATGACCTTCATGACATCTCATCGTGGTGTTTCTGCAGACAGAATTGCTGTTTTTTTTGCACCACTCCGTACAAATCTGAGTTCACTTTTTTCCTCACTCTGTTTGTATGCCTGATGTGAACATTAAACAGCGATCCTCCATGTCTTCATGACTTAATGTGTTGTGTTGCTACTAAATAATTGGCTGACAAGATAACTCAGGGAATGAACAGGTATTCCTAACGGTCTTACCACAGTTGAGCTCCTCTGCAGTGAGGGTGGCCACAGATCGGCCCTGTAGGCGGCTGGGGTATTCACACGTGGCAGCAGCCTGGGCATTGCCAGACTCAGCGTACTGCTTCAGTAGGTCGGCCAGCCATAGAAGATCGCAGTCACAATTCAGTAAGTTTGAGTCCAGACGCCTAAGCAGGGACACACACACACACAATTAGATTTTGCTACCTGATAGTACACGATATAAGTATGATTTATTTATAATTATATTGCACAAAACAGCTTTGTAATGTAAATGTAAACATATAAAAATCTCAAAGTTATCTTACATGGTTACATCCACTCATTCTGTTAATAACTTCTTCTAATGACAGATTTATTAGTACAATTACTTGGGCTCAGCTGGACTGTGACCTGTTCCTGAGATCAGACTTTTACAAATCAGTTTGTACACTGTCTTAACTCTGAGTATATGTGATTGCCCTGCATTATGTGACCTTCCTCTTGTGTGCGGTTTTGCATTTGTGTGAGCACTCACAGTCTCTTCATGGACTGTAGATGGGAGAAAGTCCCCAGTGCAAGGTGCGTTATTCTGTTGTTGTGCAAAAACCTGTAAAAGGCAGACAAAATAACACAAAAACCAATGGTGCCAGGTGTTAAGTGAAGCCAGACTGTATCTCTCTACATAAGACACACCAAAGAATTCTATATAATTACTTACATATTATTTGACTAATATACACTGGATAAAACAGTCATCATTTCCATGCACTTGCAGGATGTTTTACAGAGCATACAGAACAATGAACACTTTGAGACTCTTGTCTCTTGCATTAAAAGTAATGCAAAGAATTTCACTACAATCAATCAGCTACAAAAGGCAGGCAAAATACTGAACTGCTAATGGGTATCAGATGCAAAAGATTAAAAAAGTTGGTCAATGCTCTAATCCCAGCTGCGATGACCACATGCCCCTGAAAGGCCAGTCCGCAGAGACTCGTCTTTTTTTTTATACAGGAAGTAATATGACTTCGTTCCCAGAGTTTCTATAATCACTGTCGCTCGTTACCAAACATGTTCTGCAACTTCAAACAGCATCCATCATCGATCATTTAATAGTATTAAAAACAGATGACCAAGCTCTCTGGATATTGTGAACCAGTGTCATCTTCTATTAAGCTGAGAGACTTCCTATTCCCATTTGGCATAAGGCCCAGGGACATACTAACCTAGAAAAATATTCCATTCTTACATGTCTGAGGAGAAAAAAACCTACACTGATTTTTCCTGTGCAGCAGCTTCATAAGCACATTCTGCACATGGGATCTTTAAGAGTCCCTTCTCTCTCCTTCTCTCTTTGTGTTAGTCCAGGTGGTTTCTCCATCCTGTTCTCAGAGGGACTGGAAAAGCAGGCTGGATTTCAGCACGTCACCCGTAAACAGACGTGGAATAAAGGATCAGATCAGCTACCAAACTCCAAACATCTGGTGTGGGGGGAAGAAATCTTTTCCAGTGGTCATCTTCACTACAAGTCTGGTTCATGTATAATTTTGGCTGAAGTAAGTCAGACTTTCATTTACATACACCAGATTCCACAGATGCAACCATGAAACCTGGTGATAAAACAGAGCTTTAAAAAGTCTCCATATCACTAAAAGCCTGATTCCATTTACGATCACAAAAATGAGACAACTTTTGCAAGAAGATAACCATGGAGACTAAATTAAAGTGTTAACACAACAGCTTTTACGGGAATCTGAAAACAGAAACACACTCCAGTGCCATGTTGGAGGCATTATTCACTTTTCAGTTCACTGCCTATGCCAGGGCATTGTCATTGCAAAATAAGCAATATGATAACTATTATCATGAACAGAGGTTGCAAAGTGTGTTAGATCACCCTCATGCATCTGCATGACCGCTTTGGTCTGCAGTCCAAAGACTCATTGATATGTTGATAAATGGTATAATGAATGGTTCGCAAAGCATGAATGTCTGAGAGATATCCAAGAGGGACTCACAGCCGTTCCAGTTTAGGCAAATAAATGAAGGACTCTGGGTCTAATGCTTCCATGTTGTTGAAATGGAGATATCTGTAAGACACAGCATAAATATTGTACATTTACTGTGTGTATTAAAGGAACTTTTGCATTTCTTTTCATGTTGTTTTACTGCTTCGGTATTCCAGATGTTTTTTATTTCCAAGTTCAACATAAATAAGAATTTGATCAGCATGTGGTTTAATACTAACACACCCAGAAGAGATTTATAAAAGTTTTAGTACGTGTCATTGCTCAGACTGCTATGCTGTAAGAGAAAGCAATCTTTCCACCATTTCCTTAACGGCTAAGAAACCAAAGAGCTGGTAATTACTACTGGTAATGCTATTACTACTACTACTATCACAACTATTACTTGCTACTACTACTACTACTATACTAGTATCTTGTAGTGAAAGGAGAGGCCCTGAAATCGGCATGTTTGGTCATGGATACCAGATGTGCCAGATCCAGAGGTCAGGGGTCATGGGTTAACACTTCAAAAACATCTCGCTGCACATACTGCATGCACGTTATGTGCAACACGCCCAAGCTTTAGTCTGCATGGCTTAGCTGTCAAAATGATTCATGGCTCTGCCTTAGACTTTTACACTATGTTAAGTTTGATCAGCACATACTGTATCTTTCCATAGAATGTGACCTCAAGATAAACTAAAATGACAGAGAACATGCAGGAAGACTAAAATGAGATGGGAAAAGATAAAAAAAGGATACTTACAGTTGTTCTAGAGAGACTAGTCCCTTGAATGCTTGTCGGTCTATTGTCTGGATTTCATTCTTGTACAGATAGCTGCACGGAGAAATAAACCGGTGTGTTAAGAAATGTGAGGATACTAACTAAAGAATTACATTCCCCAAATCAAGCTGACTTGGGTTACATGAGAGCTGTTAATTAATTGTATAACATCTGCAGGATTGAAATAATCGCGTGACGCATTTTAAGCCTTGACATAGAAAATATATATATAATCTTTTGTTATACATGAATAAAAAGCTAGCAGCTAACAAGCAGTACAACACATGGCATGAACATATGTATTAATTATACATCAGTTTACAAATCTAAAGCCAAAGCATATACTAGGCATAAGGATACCCTGCACATAGCATAGGGCTGTGATCTGACAGGACAAGAAGGCCACTGTGTTGTCTGGGATTGATATTGCTTTATCAGAGTGGAGTATGAAGGGGTGCCTGCACACATGAACATTAAAGTTTGGAGGTGGCAAAGCAGAGATGCTGCGTGGGAAACAGGAACTCGGTACCATGAGTCTTTCCTCTAGGGACTGGGGGATGAAGCAGTCAGCTGTTCAGAGTTTGGCTAATATAAATGTTCTTGATGCTTGGTTGATGTTCCACATATTACGTTACAAAAGTAAATTTTAGTCATACTACTCAGTGTTTGCTCAAGTAATCTAAATACTCTGAGAACCAGAAGGAATCCATTAACCATTCATTATTGTACACAACCTAAGCCAATACAATTCATTCATATTTATTGGACCGTCTTGTGAAGAATTTAACAAACTGCAATATACACCACACCACAGTTCACTGAAACCTCCTGTAAAAAATGGAATTGGTGAATTCGGTTGAGCCGTTATTTACCTGATAAAAGTACACAGAAAACATTTGCAGCATTTTCAATGACAAAACTAATTGTATTTCATAAAGAAAAAAAAAAACAATATTACGTAAAGTCTGCAGCACAAGTAACACTGTTCTGGAAGTTTCCACTATTAGCGGTTTAACTGGTAGTAGGTGAGGCTGTCAAACTTGAGTATAATAATATTAATTTTGCACAGAAACATGACATGGGCGAGTTCTCTGGGCCCAAAGTCATCTGACATGACCCAAAAGACAGTGGCAATATGTTCTTGGGTCAGAGGAGTCCACATTTCAGCATCTTTTTGGGGGGGAAATGGATGTCAGATTGTATGTGCCAAAGATGGAAAAAGACCATCCAGACTGTTACCAACAAAAGTGCTAAAACCAGCATCTGTGATGGCATGGGTGTGCATCAGTGCCCACGACATGGGTGATCTGCATATATATAGGCCCTTTTGCCCCGGAGGAATTGGGGATAATTGTAGTTCTTAGAACGCTGTGTATAGATAGGGACTTTTCTAGCTCCGTCTTCATGGTAGTTCATTTTCTCCACATATAGGGACCCTGAGTGATGTAAGTATACCCTGATTGGTCCAGATGCATGTACCTGTTGATGACAACCACCATTTTTAAATATACTTGTGCACACACGGTAGCCGTGTAAACAGAAGCTCTTGCAAAATATGGGAAAAAAAACAAAATAGGCAAATTGACCAACAGTGAAGTCCAGACATTACTCAGCCTATACACGACGTAGGAGGTACACAGATTTTGAGTCGTCTAGGCAAAATTAAAAAATATTCTGGAGCATTTAATCTCAATTTGTTATGTTAAGCATTAGCAATGTATTGTGAAAAAACTGAAAAAGCTTAAACAAGATTATAAAAAGATTAACAAAGTTATTTATATTTTATATAATCTGTTGTAACTGTTAATGTGTAAATAAAGGTTTGTGATGAGATATTGTTTGCTGTACTTCTTTTTGCATGCTACAGATATCACAAATAAAGCACACACAAATAGAAAGTATTTGTAAAACTTTTAACTTCTGCACCAGAGGCATCCCACAACAGAATCTGAAAGATTATCAATGTTATTTTTTTTATTTATTTGGGCAGGGTTTACAGTATATAAAAGTAATGCTCCCTATGAGAAGTTTACCGATTTGGTTTCACAGCTGATTTTATACCCAATGAAACACACAACAAATAACTGGTTTGAAATTCGTAAGTGGTACCGTTAAGGGACACAGTGCGAATCCTCCTGCTTTCTCATATCTGCATTACAGTAAATTAATTCTCAGCCACATGTTAAGACGACACGCACTCAAACTTCAGCAGGACCGGAACAGACGGACGAGAATTTATATCGATTTTCTACCAGTCAACATGCACACAGCTCCGAACACACCATCATTAATTATTGATATTGTGTTTGTTGCTCTGAAGTGACGCTGAATCACCAAAAGCCACGTGGCTTATGTTACTTTACTATAATGTTACTATAATTGTTCCTACTTCCAATGCTAACGCTCACCAAAAATCACCCTGGAAGGAATGTAGTTCTCAGGGGAGCTCCACAGGGGCAGTTCCCCCCAGATTAATCCTTAGAACTGTTTAGTGCAAAAACGCCTTATGTGGAGGTACCATTGATGCAGAGGCTTATATTGGTATTTTGGAGAAACATATGCTGCCATCAAGATGATGTCTTTTCCCAGGAACTTGTCTATTTGAGCAGGACAACACTAGGCCTCATTCTGCATGAGTCACAACAGCGTAACTTCATAGACATAAAGTGTGTGTGCGTGACTGGCCTGCCTGCAGTCCATATCTGTCTCCTGGTGAAAATGTATGGCGCAGTGACCACGGACTGTTGAGCAGCTCATGTCTTGTATAGAGTAAGAATGGGGAAAGATTCCACTTGCAAATCTGAAACAATTAATATCTTCAATTCCCAAACGATTTAAAAGTATAATTAAAGGAACTGTGATGTGACCCAGTGGTGAACATGCCTCTGTCCCAACAAAAATTTAGTTAGTATATTTTAGTATATAAAATTTGTTTATATTTAACCAACTGAATTAAGTTCATCATTAAAAACACTGAAAAACATTTTTATGTTGTCCTTTTGTCTGTTAAAAAAAGATTCCACTGAAATAACAAGACAACCATAATTCAGTTTAGAAAAGTCTGTCTTTTTTATAACTATATATTACATGAAAAAAATTTCACCATGTGAAGGGTTTTCCCAGGACAACAAACAAAAGACTCATGACATGAAAAGGATATTACTAACTGCAAAAATACTTTGGCTTAATTTCCATGTGGACCACCATGTACGCACATCAGGTCCTCATTCAGAAATTTCAACACAGCCCCACTAATCGTTCTCAATATCCCTTTCTTTCCCACAGCTGATTCAAATCTGATTCCGGGTCATTCAAACATTGTACCCATTTTACTGGTGACTTCTTGTTTAAATAAATAACTAAGAATATTCCTTCTAATATCTAGTCTAGTAACATCACGTTCACCATGCTTGACCCTAATCAGATTCCACTAGGCAACATCCTTAAGTCTTAAACACTCAATTTAGGAAATTTGAAGCAAACCCACATAGCAGAGCTCATGTGTTTGTGTTATTGTCTAAGGTTGAGCCATTTTCAAAATTGGGCTACTGTGAGTCAACTTGGAAGTGTCGTGTCCAAACCACAGTCTGCAGAATTCAGGCTGAGTTTCGGAGTACAGTCATAATGATATAAGGTAACAGAAAAATGGGTTTAAATATCTGGTTTGGATATTTTGACATAACTATAGCGATATTTGAAGTGGTCAGGTTGATGATAGACACAAATTTATTTAACAAAACCTGACTGACTTTCATGTCGTCTGCTGAAAACATAATATAACAATTAAACTGCAGCTTGTTCAAAATGCCTTTCTGGTGAGTATATAATTATATTTCTTTATTTCTAAGGAAACTGCACCATTTTGTACAAAGATCTTCCGAGGCCAAAGGTGTGACCCAAGAATGAACTTAGTGATTAGTGAACTCTTTTAAACCTGCATGCTTACTAATTACACTTAGCTGTAACCAGTTTGATTACCACTACAATTACAGGCACACAGAGTTCCCCTCACTGATTTATGTCTTTCCTGAACCTGTTAAGTACCATCTTCATAAATGAATGTGCAATGAAAATGTTTCTCTGGCCATTCTCAATAGCTAGCTGACTGCTTAACTGCTGGTAAATTGGAAACTGTCATAAGAATCTGAGTAGAATTTCAAGTCTTGCTTTGCATTGTCAGATTTTTTTTTTAGCAATTTACATCCAGGAATAAAACACTGTTAAAGATATACTATATAATCTAAGGTGTATACACATACACTAAGATGTATTCTATAGTATATGTATACAGTATATTATAGTGTATCTACAGCATAGTATACTATACTGTATATTACAGAATCATTTCTATTTCATATTAACACCTGTAAAGTGATCAGATGAAGTGCAGAGTAAGAATTTCACTGTACAGTGCCTGCGTTACTGCGCGTATGACATTACTATTCAATTTGTTTATTAATTAAAGAGCCGTCTTATCATAGATACTAAGAAACTGTAAAATATTGATTAGTCTTAATGAGTCTAATCTCCAAGCTGTTATAGAAAACAAACCAAAGCCTTTGAGGCAGTCAGATTTGAGAATGAACAACTCTGTGGTATAAACAGTAAATGAAAACTGTTAAAACAATACCTGAGAAATAAAATATCTTGGTTTTGCCAATTAAACTAACTTTTATGAAATTACATGTTATGTTATGTTAGCTGTTGTTATCTGTAGCTGCTGCCACTTCAGATCGGTTAGGCTATATACATGGCATTAACTTATTTACATTATTTCCTTAGTTGGGGATGAACTGGAGAGTAGGTTTGTAACTTAGATTTGGTGTTTTATCTTTAGAGAGTCCAGAGAGTTAGTCCAGAGAGTTATCTTTAGAGAGTTTATGAAATTACAAAATAATTATCAGAATCAGATTTAATATAAGCACAGTTATAAATGATGTTTCAGGAGTACTGAGTACAGTCTGACTGATTGTATTATTCAATAATTAAGAATGACATTTTTTACCCCAGAAGGTGTTAATATCACCAGTGTAGTAAGTTTGTAAAATTTTTTTAATTTCCTCAAAACTAGTTACCTTTCACCATTCTATCTAATATATAACACTAGACAATTTGCATGTCCTTTGTTTAAAAAAAATGAATGAAGCTCAAGCAGTACACTAAGCACAATGCTATCTGGATACCCTGAGTATAAAAGAAATGTCATTTCAACATTTAATAATGGACATTAACATACGAGTCAGCCAGGTGCCCTGAGGACAAATCTACAGATATATATACAGGAGTTAAAATGGGTAAAGCAGGTGTTACATCTAAAGACAAGTACCGCCTGTTTGCAAATGTAAAGCAGACAGCACAGCTGAGGCTTTTTCTTAATAGATCTGTGACTAACAAAAGCATGAAGTGTGGGAAGGATCGTTATTCAAGCTGTCTCTGTTCTCCCGTGCCTTCAGGTGATGAATCTCAGACACCTAGAAGCACAGCACAGGCAATTAAGTGCCATAATGCGTGAGATCTGTTTACCTTCTCAGACAATGATTGTCAAGTGTCAAGATTCCAAACAGCAACTCGGAGAGCACTATTAAGTGGGATTTGCACTCTAAATGATTGATGTTAATGTGCCATGTCTACATGGAATATAAATAATGCGCATCACACACTTAAGATCAGGTGAGAAGAAATGTCAAAGCATGAATCAACTCACAGATATTTCAAGTTCTCCAAGTCCTCAAAAGCTCCTTTTGGGATTCTTCTGATATGATTGTTGTTTAAAAGGCTTTAAGGAAAAAAAAAAAAACAAGAGTACACCGTTTAAACAGATGGTTATGCAGGAGTATACATCATGAATTCTGTCAAACACCACTTTGGGTAATTGAAGAAAATAAATCAGAACAACGCAAAAAAACCCTTTTACTGCAACAAAGAGAACGCTCTGCTAGATTTTTCGACAGATTTCCAGTTCTCACACAAATCAGCTGTCCTATTAAAATAACCCATAAGCTTGTTTTCAGACTGAGAGTAACCGTAGTGCAGCTGCTGGTGATTCAGGAAATGTCAAAGGACCAGACAGAGAAATGCAACCAACTCCGTTCCAGAGATGAATGTTTCCCAAGATTCACATAATCTGTTCTGGTGGCTTGCAGCATTGTGTCAACTTTCGAAGACACTCAGCTGCTTTTCCTGCAGTTTGTCTTGTGTCTGTATATACTACACATAAGGAATAACAAATGAGATGTGTGCTTTGAGGAAAACAATTAATAAAAGGGTGGTCAGGCAAAACAGAATTACTGTTCATTCCTGAAGAGTTTTTTTATTAATTAATTAATTAATTAAACAACAATAAATTATACTTTTTTTACATAAAAAAAAAACTCAATATGAACAAATTGGTCAGAACTCCTTCTGACCAATCAAATTCAAGAATTCAACAGCACTATGCAACAGTAGCATACAAAAAATGCGTTGCAGGCATTAAAATTCAAAATGATTAAATATTTGCAAAAACTATAAAGTTTATCCATTTGAACATTTTGTCTTTGTAGTGTATTCAATTGAATATGGGTTGAAAAGGATTTGCAAACATCGTATTCTTTTTATTTACGTTTTACACGACGTCCCAACATCATTGGAATCGGGGTTGTATATATCTGCCTTGTATACGTGCATATTTTCTAAAAGCGCATTAGCAGGCTAACTGTGTGATGTTGAATGGTGACCTACGAGAGCACGAAAAGTAAACTCAGCAAGGATTATGAGGTGTCCTGCATGTGCGGCCTGCAGCATAAACCAGCATCCCGGAGCACACTGCTAAAGTAAACACACGCTGATAAAAGTTTGTCAGAGCTTCGTTGTACGTTATACTCACAGTGTGTTGAGGTTCCTCAGTCGTCTAAAAGAGCCCGGCTGCAAGTCTTTAATTTTGTTAAACCTCAGGTCTCTGGTAAAAGAGAAACAATCTGTAAGTATGACTAGTTAATAACACACAATAGCACAAAAACACAGTGACAGCTAAGCTATTAAACATATAATAGATAACATTTCAGTAAGGTATTTTCCAATGTGTATTGTATGGATAAGAGAATAAGGATGCAGAGAACAGATGGAAAAAAAAAACCTCTTCAACCTTGAGTTCAGCATCAACATAAGAACTATGTACAAGATTTTATACATTTTTATACATTAGAGCTGAATCAATCTTGATACTAGTATCGGGTATCATGCTCTGATACCATGCTCTATTAATCATATTCTTCAGGTCCTGACATTAACATCTGATACTATGTGATACTATGTGATCTAAGCCCAGGGCAAACTGTCATTCTAATGAGCAGACAGCAAAAAGTTCTCTACAAAAGTATCAAGAAATGCCACTGAAGTCTATAAAGCACGCGTAGAGAGATACTGTTCTGTGTGAGAGCAGTTCAGCTATGTGAACACTGAGACACACTGACTCCCTTTCTGTTCCCTCATTCTCTGATACTGTTCTGCCCACTCAGCTTGGTTGCCCTCATGCCCTCTGTTATAGATACAGTATAAACAACATAACATATCAAACATAAAAGCCATCATAAGAACTTTATTGATGGCTGCACTGAGTCACGAGGCAACAACCGACATAAACAGAGGTAAATACGATGCTCCATGATGTTTGTGTTCGTGACGGTTACTGAGACTGTGTACTCATGGGAAAAAAATAGCGATTCATCCAACACAGAAATAGACTTAAGATAGTCTTTGGCTATTTCAGCAGAAATAATTGCAGTATCTGGTGTCCGTGTTCGTCAGAAAGCAATCTGCTATCTAATCAAATAAAATGTCAGCAGGTTTATCTTAAAAAAAAAAAAAAAAAAAAAAAAAGTCTGAAAACATGCTGTAGTCACAACAGAAACAGCATTCTGCTGACAGGCAAGTCACTTCGGACTTATAAAACTCAGCCGGGTTCATTAGCGCAAATGACATCCCATCCTGAGCTACTTTATCATAGTGTAGCATAGAAAATGAGTATTTAAAAGGGAAAGTGGAATGCTTGAAATGTTTATGAAAGAAGTAAATCTCAATTGATGTTTAACATCAGCATACACAACTCCGTGCTTTACGTCTCAATATCTATTCATCCATCATTTATTATCCATCAATTCACAATATTGATTTAGCTCTTCTGTACTTGGATTAAGCCAGTAAAAGACTCCGCTCTGCCTGTTTCTCCTCTGCCATGTAAGGCTGGCCTGTTTGTAGACGCTGGGCCCAGTCTGAGCACGGTGTGTGTTGTGGCATGCTCAGACAGGGCCAGAGCTGAATTCCACAGGCCTTCCACATCGCTGCAGGCAATACTTTGAGCAAAGGCACAGAGCTGCTGTACCATGGTGTGGAAACTATTCAGCACTCGGACAAACACTGCTGATTGTTTGGACTTGCTAAAATGGATTCTCCATCAATTTTCTCCAGTACAAGCTCAACAGACTGGCTCAAAATTCCAAGAAAAATAAAACGCCCCTTCCAGGACTTGATCACTGCAGAGTGCCTGAATGAAAATAATGCGGGGAAATAAAATTAAAAAATAAATAATTAAATAAATAAAACTACTTTGATCAAACCAGAGGAGCTAATCAGTAATTTTATCCTATCGTCTCATAAGCACTTTGTTTCCACAGGTGATGTTCTTTTGCCTAAACTGTCCCTTTTCTCTTGAGACTGTGCACTATAATTATTATTATTGAATTCTTACTTATATTAGTACTATTGAAGCACACTGTAGTTAATTCTGCAGTGCATGCAATCCAGGTAATTACGATGCATCATAAGTTTTATCCATTTAAAGTTATATGTAAATTTATAAAATGTCCACAAAACAAGCTAGTACCTGCATCACTTGCATTATAGCAGCTACAAACAGTCATCCCAGAGTTTGTCATAAGATTAAACAAACCTCTCCTTACAGAAACTGTACCATAGTAAAAAAAATCTATGCTTTCCTTTGCATATAACTATAAGTTTCTTTATTACTAATCTTACATTATGTAGTGTGTCCTATAAGTTCTTGCGAACTAGCTGCTACTATAGAAAACACACTAGAGCAAGCTCCTGAAATGTTATCTGTACATATGCTTCGACTACACGCTTTTATAATTACTGTCTTTTGTCTGATAACATTTACAGGTCTTGTGGAACACATTCAGCTTTAAACAATGCTGAGTTATAAAAACAGATTGCCACAGCATGGCTGAGGTTGAAGCTTTGTGTGTTATAGGTTATATGATGAGGAAACTGCCTTGGCTAAATGGCTGCCTTAAAGAGGCTTAAAGACAATGTGGTATTGTGTGTAATCAGTATATCGTTATACCAGTCAGAGATCCCTGCACTGTTTACAGTGTGTTCCATGATGGCTTATCAGGAGAGGAAACAACTGGGAATATGGCTTCACTTACAAGGTTCCCAAATCTCTTGCTTTATGGTTAAAAGCCGTCCTGAGGCCACCCTGATCCTCGTCATTAGCAGAACTAATATTCCCTGGCTCAAATAAGTTTCAGACTCTAACCACAATGTCCACTTTTGGGAGATTATAAAACAGTATGTTCGTTTTCATGTAAACCTTTATGCAATCATTATACACAATGCTAGTGCAGCAGGAATTAAATCAGCTACAGAAATAGCAAAAACATTGTGCCTAAGAAGAGTGAAGTGTTTCTCTAGTATTGTGTATAAAGCTGAACATGAACTATGAAATGATAAAAGGGCTGGATATAATTCCGCCCCTTACCTTTGCTCTAAATGAAAAGAATAAACATATGTTTTGTTCATACCATAAATAAAGGAATTGATCCTTCTTATACCTTATCATTGCCAACTCTTTGAGCTCTTTAGGTATTTAAAAAAAAAAGAACTGGGTTATAAATTCCTCTTCCTGCATTGGGCGTATACCCAAAAGTCTCACCCGTTTGCTTTTTTCCCCAGCCAAGGCACTGTGAGGACAGAGAATAGGCAGACTGCCATCACATAACTAAATATAACCTATAATAATTAAACATTATCAGCTGGAAGTGAATGGTCATGTGGTTTACACCACCACCATGAACCAGCTTTCAAAGTGACTAAACATTAAAACATTACGACAATAGCTTGTCCCTCAATGAGTTGCACTACTGGCAAGAACACCTACACTAGCAGTGGTTACTACAGGTGGCCACCTTCCACCGATTATGTATGATCCTAGAAATAAAACAGTGTGTGTGTGTGTGTGTGTGTGTGTGTGTGTGTTTTCCTGGCCCGCCTGAATTAATATGAAAGTGTTTAAAAATTCAGAAAAATCATAGCCACACACTACGTCAATACATTCAGCATGTAGGAACAACTATCATCTGAGAAAATGATTAACACAAACATCAGTATCTATGAAGAAAACGGAGTATGATGGTTTTTCATGTATACGTAGCCTGTTGCACACGTATTGACTAGGATTAGGACCATGTTTACACTCGGTTTAGACGCACTGTGATCCGATGACGCAAACTACTTGCCGAGGTGGTCAGGGATCCCTTTGACCACACATCTATTGTAGTGTAAATGCTAAAACTTCCTGAAACCTCAACCAGGAATGCAGAAAGTGGCGTTTGTTTTGGTGACAGCGAACCAAAGCTCGAAAGAACGGAGAGAGGCACCGATGTACAAGTGAAACCATATGCCTAATTTCGGTCCTCATGTGTATTGTTTTGTGAAACATTTTTCTTTTCTTAGCTCACCTTGGAAACACACGATAGACACAGCTGTAAATGGCGGTAAATGGAGGCACAGCTGTAATCCGATCACGTATTAAACATTGTAAACCCAAGTGCAATCAGGGCCTACGTTTCAGGTAGCACTTTTCTTTGTATGCGAGATGAAGGTTTGCATGTACTAATAGCAAAGAGGTTATGGAGCCTTTCAGCATACAATCCTACAACGTACAAACATTCTCCATATTTGCAAGTACAGCTGATAAGATACAGCTAATAGAAGTGTTTAAGACTTATGAAGACAAGCTAAAGACCAGAGAGTACATTGGAGCACAAGGTGGGACTGGGTGAGATTAGATTCGGAGAGGCTGTAACTCAGTGATTCAGACAAAGCTTTGCGGTTTTGTTGGCACTAAGATTCCTCAGAGAGCTTCAGAGTTTCCTCCCACAGATACCAAATTGACCCTAGGTAAGTGTTTGTGTGAATGTGTCCGTCTGCGTGTCTGCCCTGAGATGGACTGCCAATCTGTCCAGGGTGGTTCCCTGTCTTCCGCCCAATGAGTGGCTCCACGACCCAGTAGTAGGATAAGCTGCTTATATAATGAAAGGATAATTGAACTTTTCATTTTATGTAGTGATGCAAAGCACCTTCAGCATGTAACTACATCAAAAGTTACTTGTTCTTATTTCTACTGCCTGCCTGCTGCACTACACACATCCCCTGAGGCACAATCGGAATAACTGCAGAACAGTTTTACTGGAAAGATTCATCACCACAGACACCTCGCTGAAAATGAAGAAACGAGCCATACTTGGAAACTAGCCAGGTGCGATGTGAGGAGAGCACACCGTAGTCCAATGATCAGAAACTCTTAATTTCTATGTTAGTGTCTATTAACAGACATAACTCTCTAACTAGATCACCATATTTTTAGCCTATTGAACCAAAACACAGGACTGAGCAGCAAACTGGAGCTTTGCCCAGTAGTCTACCTAATAAATGCATGATTTGTCCACTGTTGATGCAGGTATAAATGTATGTGTTATTACACTGCTACAATATTCCATAACTCCAGTTATATTACATCACCAGACCTGGAGTGCTAGCTCAGTGGTTAATACATTGGACTACTAATCGGAAGGTCGAGTTGAAATGAGACCAAGCCGCCCCTGTTAGTCCCCTGAGCATAGTCCTTAACCCTTAACTGCTCAGTTGTATAAAAAAAAAAATATATATATATATGTAACTGTAAATCACTCTGGATAAGATCCCCGGGTGGGGCGACCTGGGAAATTTCTGTGTGGAGTTTGCATGTTCTCCCCGTGTTCGCGTGGGTTTCCTCC
>JAOVVG010000002.1:18926586-18937821 GCA_028566375.1 Leptodoras nelsoni
CCGGCTGGGCACCGGCTCCCCCGTGACCCCGTAACTGGGAATAAGCGGTACAGATAATGACTGACTGACTGACTGCTACCAAAGGTGCCATGTTCTAAGTTGTGTAACACATCGAGATGTAAATATCAGGGACCGAAAGCTGAAATTCTGATCTATTTATTATCTTATTCATCTTTTGATCTCAAACACAAATCTTCAGTGCAGTGCAAAACAAAAGAACAGGCCTCACCATTCCAATACTTTTAGAGGGGTCTGTTTGTGCATATTAAGTATAGACAATTACAGTTACAGCTGGTTGTAAAAAAGCCTATTGATTTAAAGGGATACAACATGCTGTTCATACAGACTCAAAAATAAGCTTATATAAAAATAGAATGATTGGTTTTGATTGGATGTACTTCATAGCAAAGCATGAAGCATATAGTTTTAAGCATGTATTAATTAAACAATACATACAGTATTATGTACATGCACATGGAATGCAACATCATGAAGATACCACATAATAACAATTATATTCAGAATAAAAATGCTTAACTGTTATGTATAATTATCAGTTATTAATAATCAAACAGAAAAGATTTTATAATTATTATTGCCCTAAACAATGCATTGAGAGTGTCTGTTTAACAAGACTTTTTTAAGACCATGACCTAAAAATAACAACTTTTCACATTCCTAATAATGAATTAGACTGCTTATTGCCACCCTGCTAGCTGCAGCCAGTTGAATAAAAAAGTAGGGAATCTATTTCTTAGGCAATCACCTACATTGATATGAAATTCCTGCATGAATGGCACAGACACTGGTAAATCATTTCAAATCATTTTTGGCAAACACACACTGTTATTTCTTGAATTGTTTTTTCTTGGAGGAAATTCTTCATCTGATCTTACAGTTGCATGCTGAACTCAACTGACTCCTTGGCAGGAAAACCACAAAAATTTTCTAAGAAACTATAATGATCTTGTAAGTTTTCATTCCAGTGTACAAACTCTTTCAAACAGGTCTTCAAGCAAAACTGCCTTCAAGTCTCTACATTTAGTATACATTTATAACAGACACCGAAGAATAAAGCTTCATTCTCTGCTCCTCTGTTTGCATTATATATGAAAAAGCACAGTATTTTACTTTATGTATAATCAGTGGAATAATATATATTACTTTAAAAGATATTTACTCATTTCTCTGACAGAGTATTAATGGTGTCTAAAAGCCATTACAATGCTTGAATAAAGCAGATAAGCTTAATCTTACCGCGAACAGTGAGTTTGGTCCCCTGACCAAAGTATGCAGGCTGGTTGTTCACACTGAATTTCAGTAAGAGCAAAACAACCTGAAGCTCCAAGGCCTACAAAAGTCTATAACTGCTATGAACAAATTTGTCTACCATGCACTTTTATCTGCTATAAAACTGAAGAAAAATGCAGCAAAACATGTACTAGTAGATAATAACTTGACAGATCATTTGGAAGGTCCAATGTTTCTCATTTAATTTAATTAATCATTCTGTTATGAAGAATAGCATAAAAATTTCTACTAAAGAAGAATTGAGTTTCTTTTCCACTAAAGAAAAATGAGCTGAGGAACTGCCTCAGGGTAAAAAAAACTTTCACTTCCAAGTCTGAACATAAGAAAACATGGTGGGTCTAGAAATTCTTACCTAATACCAAGACAGTAGGTCTATTGTTCCTCCACATCAATGCTTTTATCTACATATTGCCTCACAAAATGCCTAGTTCCAACATATCCATTACTCACAAAAATTACTATGAAGGTAACAGCAACAAAACCTAATGCATGAAGGTACTATTTGTAAAAGAGTAGTGAATTTCTCACCTATTACTGTGAGTTTGGTGCCACTGCCGAAGTGTGCTGGGTTGTTGTAGTTCACACTGATATCAGGCTATAGAGAAAACCTGCACTACTCTTATGATCTGCTACACACCAGCAATCAAGCTTATGAAGGACAATTACTGATTACTGTTTCATTTAAATTAACCCTTATAGTTATACAATCCATTACTGATTACCAGAGCTACATGGTTAGCATATTAAATAGTGATTGCTATTAGTGGCATTGTATTTCTTACCAAGGACTGTTAACTTGGTCCCTCCACCAAAGTAAGCTGGAAGGCTCCCAGAGGCACAGCATACACTAATAGCTCACTAACAAAGTCAGACGAGTTTCATGTTCCAAATAGTCCATGCAATGTACTATTTCCCTATTGTTATTTATTTTAGTGCATCATCATGCCCCTGACATGTCTGTAATGTCTGTTTTAGCCATTCCACATCTTTCCAAAACAAGACAAGAATGTCTTTATTATTATTTCCAGCTAATTAGACTTCTAGATAGTCAAGTAAATAATGCTTTTCAAGAAACCTCAGAAATGTTTAAAAGACTGAATCAAACTTTCTCACCTCTTACTGTGAGTTTAGTTCCACTGCCAAAGAATGCTTGATTGTAGCCTGTCACATTGACACTAAGCAGCTACAAAACCCTCACTCTTCTCTGCTATCAGACAATTCTTTGGGACTTATAAGAAAAGATTAAGTATATTTGTTTATTCTTACCTAAAACGGTGAGTTTGGTGCCTGCTCCAAAATATGCTTGCAAACCGGAGCACATAGGTTCAAGGCTGTGCCTTTAACATCTACACTTAGCTTATTGTATTACAGCATTGTTTTCTTTTGTTATTTTTACAAAATCACACATTTACATCTAATAAACAATGCACTTCTTGAACAGTTAAAGCTGTCTTAGCTCAGAACATTCATAGATAGATTTGATATTTCATTCCAAGAATGGTAAGCTGACATTAACCTGTCTAAGAGCAAATACCTAAATAAAACACATGGACTTACCAAGAACTGTAAGTTTGGTCCCCTGGCCGAAGTATGCAGGCTGAGTGTTCACACTGAACAGGAGTAAGATTAAAACAGCCTGCTGCACTTAGGCTCAGCTGGATCCTAACCCTGAACTATTTATGTTGTGCTTTTAATTGTAAATTCCACTATTATACTATATATTATTTCTCAGGTCTACAGCATGCCACTTAAATCTTTTAGGAAGAGCACAACCCCTTTCAAATATTGACTTTAGTTTTTAAAAAAGTTCACGCCGCTTTACGATGTAAGCCCTTTTTTTTATCCACCTAACAACTAAAATAAAACAACAAATATAAAAAATAATAGTTTTCTCACCTCTGACTGTGAGTTTAGTTCCACTGCCAAAGTATGCAGGATCTGTATTTGTCACGCTAACACTGAGCTACTGAAAAACCTCCACTCTTTTTGAGCCTAAAGCTCGTAAAGCTCAATGGAGCTCTGCTATTATATAGTTGCAGCATTTTTACGATTTTAAGAAGATTATCAAGTATAGATATGGATTTACCATAGAGATTTCTTACCTAAAACAGTGAGCTTGGTACCTGCTCCAAAATATGCTTGTGAAGCAGAGCACATAGTTTCAACACTGTATCTTTAATGTCTATGCTTCTGCTTAGAGAATTACTCCCTATATTCTTGTATTATATACAAAATCAGACATTTACATCAAAACATGCACAGTACACAAAACATGCATGTTTAATTTAGTGAATCTATAAGGCAAGGTCATATTTCTTACCAAGAACGGTTAGTTTTGTCCCTTCTCCAAAGTAAGCTGGATTGTTTCCGTAGGCACAACGTGTACACTCATGAATGAAACAGCTATATGAATTACATGCTCTTTACAGTAGAAAAAACTAACATTTTTCTTTTTTTACATTACCTTTCAGGATTTGCCTGATTTTTACCCAATGCATTAAAGGTCTCCAAATTGTAATGTTTATAATAATAAACAGTTGATTGCCACTGATTAGTAACATGATATTTCTTACCAAGAACTGTTAACTTGGTCCCTCCACCGAAATAAGCTTCACGGCCTCCAGAGGCACAGTGTACAAGCTCACTAATGGAATCATCTATTCATCATGTCCTATACTGTATAGTCTATAAAATCTATCATATGGCTTACGCTTGATTAGTTCGTGTGCATCACATGTATATCATGTACACAGGATTATGGATTTTGTTAAGCAAACCAGACCTGCTCAAACTGCAAACCTGTTCAAACTGTTTTAATTTTTTTTAAGAAATAAAATGTACCATACTTTGTAAAACAATTGATGAAACGTTCTCACCTCTTACTGTAAGCTTAGTTCCACTTCCAAAGTAAGCAGGATAGTTGCCTGTCACACTGATACTAAGCTACTAGAAAACTCCTGAAGGACTGGATATTTGTCTATGCCCTAAAAGCCTTACCAACTCTATACCCTTCCTTCTTTTACACAGATCACCAATGTGAAATGCTGACAATATTAAAGAGTAACTACAATTGACTAGTAACATGATATTTCTTACCGAGAACAGTTAACTTGGTTCCACCACCGAAGTAAGCTGGATTGCCCACAGAGGCACATTGTGCAAGTTCACTAATGAAATCACCCAACCAGCATGTGCAATATAGTCTATACAATCTATTGTTTCCCTGTTGCATACTTATTTTTGTGCATTACATGTACATCATGCGTGTATGTTTATAGCAAGTTTAGAAACTCCATAAAGCATCATACTTTTAAACATATATAATTAAACATTCTTACCTCTGACTGTCAGTTTAGTTCCACTGCCAAAGTAAGCAGGATACGTGCCTGTCACACTGACACTCAGCTACTAAAAAACTCCCTAAGGACTGACTTACTTTTATATTTCCTTCCATCTTTTCACAGATCATCAAAGTTATATGCTAATAAAATAAAAGAGTAATTGCAACTGATTAGTAACATCACATTTCTTACCAAGAACTGTTAACTTGGTTCCTCCACCGAAGTAAGCTTGACTGGTTCCAGAGGCACAGCAAACAAGCTCACTAATGAAATTGCCCTACTATTGTGTGTCAAACAGTCCATACCATCCTTCCCCTGCCTATTACTTAATTATTTTTTCTGCATCACATATTTATCATGCATCATTTCTGGAGCAAGTTTGTCACTTCTGTAAAGAAGGTCTCTCCTCAGAACAGCATCTCAATTCTAGATTTTTAAAAATCTAGCTCAAATGAACAAGCTCTTTCAACAATAAATAGTCTCAGTGAAATGTAACCCTTTATATATCATACTGTTAAAAATATACAGTATATAAGTAAGCTTTCTCACCTCTGACTGTCAGTTTAGTTCCACTGCCAAAGTAAGCAGGATTATTGCTTGTCACACTGACACTCAGTTACTAAAAAACTCCCTAAATATTGTTCCCTAAAAAAGATTACCAAATGCACATCTTTCCGTCTTTTCACAGATCAGCAAGGTTATATGCTAAGAAAATTAAAGAGTAAATGCAATTGATTAGGAATCTGATATTTCTTACCAAGAACTGTTAACTTGGTTCCTCCACCGAAGTAAGCTTGACCAGCTCCAGAGGCACAGCGAACAAGCTCACTAATGAAATCGCCCTACTATCATATACCAGACAGCCCATACCATCCATCATCTGCCTATTACTTACATTTCTGTAACAGGTTTATCATCTGTAAAGAAGGTCTGTCCTCAGAATAGCATTTCAATGATAGATTTCTAAAAAAAATCTAGCTCAAAAGAACGACCCCTTTCAAGAAACAATACACAATTAAATATATATATAATTAAGCTTTCTCACCTCTGACTGTCAGTTTAGTTCCTGTGCCAAAGTAAGCAGGATCGTAGTTATCACACTGATACTAAGCTACTGCAAAATGTCCAATTGCTAGTATGCTACTATATTTTACTACCATGTTAGCATACACCGTAAATGAAAATATGATACTGTGGCACAACTTTGGCATAAACTGATTACAGAAAGGACAAAATATCAGCACAATGCCCCTTTAATGCCACTTAATAATTTAGAATCTAAGAAGATTTTGTTTAGATTTGTTTAGATTCAACTTCTAAGAAGCCATGATCATGCTTTTTGTATGAAAAAATCAAATTTTCTCACCTCTGACTGTGAGTTTAGTTCCACTGCCAAAGACTGCAGGATTGTAGTTAGTCACATTGATACTAAGCTACTGAAAAACCTCTGATGTCTCCATTGTGCAAAATGACCTTGACCCTCAATATAGCCCTGCTGTTATACAGTAAGTATACAATATAGACTTTTACAATACACAATGTTTTTGGATTTTTTCTTACCTAAAACGGTGAGTTTGGTGCCTGCTCCAAAGTATGCTTGTGTATATGAGCACAGAGTTTCAGGGCAGCATCTTAAATGTCTCCATTTTATCTTAGAGAATTAGCGCCTGGCTGCTGTGCTTTTCTAACTCTCTATTTAAGTACATTGTTACTTGTACATCACACATTATTTATATATAAAACCAATACAGTGAACCTTATTTCTTACCTAGTACAGTTAGTTTTGTCCCGTCACCAAAGTAAGCTGGATTGCCTTGGGCACAATGTGAAGGCTTGTGGAAAAAATCACAAAATACCTCTACTGTCTAACTGGCTTGCTTGGTTTTGAACACGATCAGATAGACCCGATTTCCTTAAAGAGTTCTTGTAATACCACTCGTATACACACGTTCCTTCCTGCAGTAAGAACAGCTTAAAACATTTCAAACAAAATTTAAACGCTACTTACCAAGAACGGTCAATTTTGTGCCACCACCGAAATAGGCTTCGTAATTGGCACAGCATTTAGTTATGATATCAAAAAGTGCATCTAGCGTCATGCTCTAATGACCGTTTATATAATTACAGTTACGCATGCCATTAGATGTTTGCTTAGTAGATTTGTAGTAATTGTTTGGTCACATAATTTCAAGAAAAAAACGCTTTCTTACCTAAAACTGTCAGTTTTGTTCCATCTCCAAAGTATGCTGGATTATACTGGTTCACAGTATGATTGCATTAACTAATTTCCTAGATCACTCAAAGCTATTGTGTCAACGTACTGTAACCCCGAAATACTATACAAAACCTACATTCAATGCTGTTGAGACCAGAAATATCTTACCTAAAACTGTGAGTTTTGTTCCATCTCCAAAGTATGCTCGATCATTGAAGTTCACAGTCTGATTGCATTATCTAATTTCCCAGATCACTCAAAGCTATTGTGTCAACGTACTGTAACCCCGAAATACTATACAAAACCTACATTCAATGCTGTTGAGACCAGAAATATCTTACCTAAAACTGTGAGTTTTGTTCCATCTCCAAAGTATGCTCGATCATTGAGTCACAGTCTGATTGCATTAACTAATTTCCCAGATCATTCAAAGCTATTGTGTCAATGTACTGTAACCCCGAAATACTATACAAAACCTACGTTCAATGCTGTTGAGACCAAAAATATCTTACCTAAAACTGTGAGTTTCGTTCCATCTCCAAAGTATGCTGGATTATACTGGTTCACAGTCTGATTGCATTAACTAATTTCCCAGATCATTCAAAGCTATTGTGTCAACGTACTGTAACCCCAAAATACTATACAAAACCTACATTCAATGCTTTTGAGACCAGAAATATCTTACCTAAAACTGTGAGTTTTGTTCCATCTCCGAAGTATGCTTGATCACGGTTGTCACAGTATGATTGTGTGAGCAAATTTTTCAGATCTCTCTTGTCTGTATTTTTGCTTCAATACTCAAATTTTTATATAACATTACTAAGAAAAAAATTTCCTCTGTTTTGCTAAAGCTGAATGAAAAATATACTCTAGATTCTAGAAATACAAACTTACACAAGAACCATTTTTATTTAAAAAAAAAAACTCTCTATAAGCATTGAGTCAATGCAACAATTACCTTCAACACCTAATTCATGAACTCTTCAGATTTCCAATTACCAATTCAATTTTACAACGCTATATTGTTGATAATGGCAAAATCAAAATGTTCTTACCTAAAACTGTTAATTTTGTTCCATCTCCAAAGTATGCTTGATAACCGCTGTCACAGTATGATTGAGTAAACTAATTTCCCACATCTCTCTAATGCTAATACTCTGAATCATTTCTCACGCATTCTCTTTGTATCTGAAGGTTTATAACTATGGGAAGAAAACATCTCCTCCATCGTACTCCAATGGCTGTGTGAAACAGCATTATAGATAAAGAAAATAACCTGGACTTGAACCACTAGCACAGAAAAGTTCTAACATCAGAATTTTCATCACCAGTAAAATACATTTAACATCGATTGAAATTTCAAGAACGAGATTTCCTTACCTAAAACAGTGAGTTTTGTTCCAGCTCCAAAGTATGCTGGATTGGCATTGGCACAGTATACTTATGCAAACCAAATTTCCTAGATCTTTCTAATGGTAATTTTACGACATCCATTATTCCTAGGTACTGTTACAGCTAAGTGAAATACTATATCAAATAAAGAAAAGTACTGACTTAGGACTACTGCATCCATTAACTCAAAGCATAGTTATTTTCTTTGCTACCTACTCCTTCATGCATTTCCATTCATTAAACATTGCTGACAATTAGAGGGCCAAAATTTTCTTACCTAAAACTGTGAGTTTTGTTCCAGCTCCAAAGTAAGCTTGATAGGCGTTGGCACAGTACATTTGTACAAACAAATTTCTTAGATCTATCAAATGCTAGTTTAAACAACTTGGCATAACTGCATTTCTAAACCTCTTTAGGGCTGCAATAAAAAAGCATTTTCAATTTACATACACCTGAACGATCTGGTCACAAGCAACATGTCGATATTTGAATCTAGTGGACTTACCTAAAACGGTCAGTTTTGTTCCATCTCCAAAATATGCTTGAGTTCCGGTGTCACGTTGTAAAGCAGTACTTCAAAATATGCATCAAGTCCTTGTAGTATTCCATTATAAAATATAAAAATGTCAAACAAGGCATATCCAGAATGATTTCCTATTTAAAAGCAGTTTGGTGCAAAGTTTGAAGTGATGCGCCATTACAAAAATTACAGAGAGCCGAGATGCAACGGAGTGCCCTTCCAGGAAAAAAAAAAAAGGTCAATAATGTGTAGAAAATGGATGTTATATGTTGAAAAGGATATGTAGAGTCTGGAAGTTTAAATCAATCCAAAATAAACCGAATGTTCCTGTTCTCGGGTCTACTGACACCAACAGTAAATGCAGGGAGGTTTTTGTACGGCGGGTCTATGGAAATGTATCACCGTGGCCCCCTGTCCCCACGGTGTTAAAGCATTAAACAAAAACAAAACTGCGTTTTCTTCTTTTCACCCTTACCCCTCCCATACCTTGTTTTATCTTTATTTCTCATCGAACACTTGTACACTATTAGAATTTTTCAGGTGTTTTAGGCAGGCAGTACG
This sequence comes from Leptodoras nelsoni, assembly GCA_028566375.1. Taxonomy (NCBI): domain Eukaryota; kingdom Metazoa; phylum Chordata; class Actinopteri; order Siluriformes; family Doradidae; genus Leptodoras; species Leptodoras nelsoni. The sequence continues at coordinate 18,935,927 of JAOVVG010000002.1, forward strand.
ATCTAAACTGAACGTTGCTATTTCTGTGATTACCAAGAAATTGAGCAGGTGCGTTGTGTCAAAAAAAAATTAATTCCTCCTGTGTCATAACCCCCACCCACATCCTCCTGTAACTGTATCAAAGTATGACAGATTACAGGATCTGCTGCCTTCACTGTAACTACACCAGGAGATGGAGACACAGAAGTCTTATGTTACAAATATTCGTTTACTTACTGATGCTAAAGAAATCCTGAAATACCGGGTTTGCCGAAGTGTTCACCCCTTTGGACTTTTCCATATTTTGTAACATAAACTGGAACTGAAGCAAACATAACTGGGATGTTGTCATGAACATCTCTGCCATCAATATTTCCCAGGAATGGGACAAACTATTTTATTGGCATTTTCAGTATTGCTTTAACAGCTTTGTCATACACTTTTTAAAGTAAAACAGGTGTGTCTGCATTTTTGAGCATTGTAACTTTTTAAAACAGATTTTTTATAGATCACTGAACAGCTAAACTCTCCTGGGCCACCAAGCAAAAATCCAACCAAGATCAATAACCTAGAACAATCGTGAAAGTTGTGATTGCAAAAATTCACCCTCCTAGCTGTGAAACAGCAAGTTTTTTTTCTGAAGAGATAAGTTTACATTTACATTTATGGCATTTGGCAGACATCCTTATCCAGAGTGACTTACATCTATCTGATTTATACAGCTGAGCAGTTGAGGGTCTTGCTCAAGGGCCCAACAGTAGCAGCTTGGTGGTGCTGGGGCTTGAACCTCCAACCTTCTAGTCAGTAACCCAACACCTTAACCATTGAGCCACCCCTGCCCCTAGTTACCATCAGACATCACATACTTAGTTGAACAGAGTTCACAGGTGTGCAATCAAATCCTCCCAGTGGCCTATGGGAGGAGCATGCAAGGTGTGCACTGTGGGTAGTGGGTTCAGTGTAGGACACACAAATAAAACTGAATTGTAATCATGTTCATAGTTAATAGAGTGAATAAATATAATTATTTATTGGAAAATAAGTACAACAATATTATCACATTGTGAACACACACAACGCTTCCAATGCCTCTGCCATTATAGGCAGCAGTGCTTGAAATCCTCAACTGTGTATGAATGAATGAATGAATGAACCTTACATTTATATAGCGCCTTTCTCAAACGCAAGGATGCTTTACAGTCAACATACAACTTTAACACAATCACACACTGGTGAGAAGTGGCAGCCAATCACACACAGCATACTCTCAACCGGAGACCACAGCCTCCTGGGGGACTGAATGGGGTGCAGGGAAGGCAGAGTGGGCAACACCCAGGACAGAGCACCGTCCACCAGTGGATGGCAGCCACACAGCTATTCACAAACTCAGGTTTATAGAACAATTTTTTCTTGTATTCACCTAACTTGCATGTCTTTGGACTGTGGGAGGAAACTGGAGTACCTAGAGTATACCCACGCAGACACGGGGAGGACATGCAGACTCCACACAGAAAGGACCAAGACCGCCCCATCTGTGATTGAACCCAGGACCTTCTTGCTGTGAGGCAACAGTGCTACCCACCAAACCACCGTGCTGCCCTATAAAACGTGCTCAAAGCTTGGCCTTCTGGTACAAATTCTTTATGGATAGTACCTTGAGAATCAAAAAAGACGATGAACAGTGACTTGATTTTTGATTTGCTCATGCTTTCTTTTAAGGAAACTCTGTTAAGGATCCTACTCCAAACTCGCTTGCATTCTTCTATTGAGGAACTTCAGCATGGTTTCACAAAAACATCTGGGCCCTGTGAAGGCTAGAATAAACCAAAACAGGCCCTACTCCTTATCTGAGACCCCACTCTAACTGACTTTGAACCACCATCCCCATGAGTAAGCCCTATTCCACAGGAATAATG